>CM042009.1:88229419-88591919 GCA_023525715.1 Cichorium intybus
TAATGTGCTTCAACGTGGTTAATTTATAGGCAAACTCTGGCAATTGTACAGTTGATAATTGAATTTGGAATTAACATGTTTTCGAGAAGGTAAACGTCAATCTTTTGTTGATGATCAATATAAAAAAAAAGTAATCACAAAATATTATTAAAACTATAAAACAATTCCAGGCATGCGTATGATTTCTCATTAAAGGATTTGAAATGTGTTTTTTGCTACGATAAACATGCAGTACCATGTTTTCAACAAGATACTCCAGTTTTTATTTTTTTCTTTTAAAATTGTATTATGATTTCATATGGGCTATCTTATGATTAAAGTACATCAAACAACAAAACTTTTCTATAATATCAATATAAATAATTTGATAATGTTGTATGATAAAATTTGACTGAATAATAGAACAACACCAATGTAAATAAATACATATCGGACACGATAATTCTGTTGGAATATTTAGTAAAAAACTATATGTTTTTACTAACTTTGAACACATTTAAATACATTTATATTTTATATAGATTATTAACTTTTAGTGAGTTAGTAGTCTCATTCGTGAGACCTTTGAGACGATATATCATGTGTGAATGAGATATCGATACTCAAAGTTAGGTATTTAGAAATAAAGTTAGCAAAAATAAGTAGGTGTAGAAATATGTTCCACATAAACTCTTAAGTGGGTATATAAGCATAAATATGTAATGAATTTATCAACTTCTATGTATGGTTGTACTCCAACACTTACATGCGTGCAGGGGGTGCAAATTTTGATTTCGTAGGCTAATTTTGCCGAACTTGTGCGTGGACACGAATGCAGATCCGAAATTCCGGGCTCACCCAACCCATGATTTTTTATAACTTTTACAAATTTTTTTTGTCAGCTTTAAAGAATTGCAACTGATACATTAAATGTGAGTTAATACGTAATTAATTCATTTAATTACGATTGTTACCGAAACCAGTATATATACAGTAATTGGCTCTCATTCTCAATACACCTAAACTTCTCCTCTTGTCTACATACTATTTTCCGGCGAACATTTTCAGGCAAGTGTCTGATGGGTTTTAATAAGCTAAAAACGATCTTTTTGCGTAAAACAATTTTGAGCGGCAAACGGAAACAATTTTAAAATAACTATTTTTTAAGATCATTTTAACAAAACCACCAAGATGATCCATTTACATGAAGAGTTTGATCCCACTTGGTTTTGGGGAGTTGATGAAGAGGACTAGAGTACCCAAAGTAGAGTTCATCTATAATGTATCCACTAACAAAAGTAAGACACAATGGAATGCTAGTTCCCTTTTGTATTTGTGACTTCTTAAGCCTTTAAGTGCTTAACGCAATTAAACACTAAAGGAGAAGCACTTCTAAATCATACTATATGATATAATAACTAGTTTTTACTTTCTTGATTTATTATTTTCATAAAATAAAAAGTTATCTCCTAATTTAATACAAGAGTTGATTATTTATTAATAATCATATTAATAATAAATATTATATATATGCCAACTTGCTTAAGGTGTGACCCTATATGATCATATGTTATTGACAAACATCATTCTAAAATAATTCTTGAGCATATAGATCCAACAATCTCTCACTTGGACAAGATTCATTATAGATTGACATAGACAGTGGTTGAAGTCTAGCCACAGACCACTGCCCCTAATTACACACGATGAGGTGCTATCCAACAACAACCTATTCTAAGTGCTCCAAGTCACAATTGATTATCAGGTATTGGTATCAGTTATCCCTTTGTTACAGACATCATATTAAACATGAGACATGAATTGCAATCAATCTCATATGGTGTCCAACTTTTAAGTAACGCCTTAGATGTCTAACTCTAAAAATAAGAGGAACAAACCTTATAACTGCCTTTTACGAAATAATGTTAAACCATGTCAAAGCACAACAATTCCTACACTCAAGTCCGAAATATGTATCTTAGGTTGAAGAATACAAAGATACTACCTTAATCAAATATCACTGATGACAACGATCCATAAAGTGATTTTGATGTGGGTCTTTTCCAATACTTATTCTCTAATCAAGTACATATGAACTTTGGTTGCAACCCTTTGCCATTTTCATCTCCATGAAAATCAACCAATCCATTCATATTAGTCTTACTTCATAAATGCCTCCGCAACTATGAACGACTATAGACATTTAGAATAATCAAGTTACTCAATGATTAAACATGCTAATATAGAACACAATATTTAATGAAAAGACTATATCCAATATATCAAGTCATTACAATAAATATTGCTTATGATGTTCCAATATCTAAATACTAAATTCCAATAAAATATATTCACTTAGAACAACAAGTTCCTGTAGCTTCAATGTGACTTTCATGCTTTAGCTATTGAAGGAACCTTGTTAAGTAGTTTCGTCAAACTTGATTTGTAGAAATTTTGTGAATACTATCATATCTATAATCTATATATCTTATAATAGAGGCATATTTCAAAGCACCACATTCATTTGAAACTCTCATATCTTTTCATATTTCTATTGATTTTCTAAATTTTCTTGTCTTTTCATATTTCCATTGATTTTCTAAATTTCTTTTTAATACTTCATTTCATATTTCCATTGATTTTCTAAATTTCTTTTAATATTTCAATTTTATTTAATTCAATAGTTTGAATGAAAGTACTAGAACCATCAAATTGCATAACAAAGCTCATATTTATATCTTGTAAAAGAAGAAAAAAATACTTTCACAATATTAATTTGAAACTCCCATGACTTTTCATTTTCTTTCTAATAATGATTATAAATTAGTTAATTAGTATTGAATAAGAACAAGAAAATAAATTCTAACATTTAAATAATATTATAACTTTCAAAATTAATAAACAATGATAATTAATATAATAAGTGATTTTATATAATTAATAATAATAACTAATAGTAAAATAAATTTATAAATTACACAACATTACATCTATTTATTAAGATAATACTAATTCAAAATTATATTAAATTAATATCATTTACTAAAACCCTTTTGTGTTCGTCTCATTTATACATGTTGTTGCTATATAAGTAGATTTTTTCTCATAAAAACGTTCATGTCTTTCAAGTGTTTTTGATTGAAGTATGAAGAGTAAAAGAGATGAGAAAGTACATCAAATATATGTTGATTTTATGTATTCTTGAAATGTCCTTAATTTTTTTTCTTGAAATTGTTTTTACATTATTTGTATGACTTATGAGTGTTTGATGTATTTTTAATACAAATATTATAATAGTTATGTTGGTACTTTTTGTCATCAAAAGTTGTATTATTTAATTTTTCCATAGTATTTGTTATTCGTAAGATTGTTATATATAAAATCATGAAATTGCTTCTACAATTTTTTATGATTTCGGAGGGTTTGATGTGATTTATGAATATAAATGTTATTATAGATGTTTCGATGCTTTTATGTTATTATTTATTTCATAAATTTTGTTATATGTTAGATTTTGATATGTAAAATCATGAAATTCTTTCTACAAATTGTAGTATTAATATTTATACTATTTGTTATTCATTAGATTATGATATTTAAAATCATATATATATATATATATATATATATATATATATATATATATATATATATATATATATATATATATATATATATATATATATATATATATATATATATATATATACACACACACATATTAATAAAAAAAGATTTATATAATCATTTGATAATCAATAAATAAAGAAATTATAATGTTTTAATTATATTTATTATTGGAAAACAAAAAGCACAAATAAATTTTTGGATGTTTTAACTAAACAACCGCATGATGTTAATTTTATGGAAGTAATTCTGAATAAAGAAAAAAAGAATATTGTGGTTTATTTTGGATTGAAACGACGTTTGCATAACTTAAAACGCTCCATAAAATCATAAAGTAAATGAGATACATGACCATTGATTTAAAAGTATGAATATTAATAAAACTAAATTCATTTGAAACTCTTATGTCTTTTCATATTTGTATTGATTTTCTAAATTTCCATGTCTTTTCATATTTCAATTGAATTTCTAAATTTCATTTTAATAGTTCATTTCATATTTCCATTGATTTTCTAAACTTCTTTTAATATTTCAATTTTATTTAATTCAATAGTTTGAATGAAAGTAGTAGAACCATCAAATTGCATAACAAAGCTCATATTTATATCTTATAAAAGAAGAAAAAAATACTTTCACAATATTAATTTGAAACTCCCATGACTTTTCATTTTCTTTCTAATAATGATTATAAATTAGTTAATTAGTATTAAATAAGAACAAGAAAATAAATTCTAACATTTAAATAATATTATAACTTTCAAAATTAGTAAACAATGATAATTAATATAATAAGTTATTTTATATAATTAATAATAATAACTAATAGTAAAATAAATTTATAAATTACACAACGTTACATCTATTTATTAAGATAATACTAATTCAAAATTATATTTGAAACGTAATGACTCTTCATATTTCTTAAATTAATAGCATTTACTAAAACCTTTTTCTATTCCTCTCATTTATACATGTTGTTGCTATATAAGTAGATTTTTTTCTCATAAAAACATTCATGTCTTTCAAGTGTTTTTGATTGAAGTATGAAGAGTAGAAGAGATGAGAAAGTACATCAAACATATGTTGATTTTATGTATTCTTAAAATGTCTTTAAATTTTTTTCTTGAAATTGTTTTTACATTATTTGTATGACTTATGAGTGTTTGATGTATTTTTAATACAAATATTATAATAGTTATGTTGGTACTTTTTGTCATCAAAAGTTGTATTATTTAATTTTTCCATAGTATTTGTTATTCGTAAGATTGTTATATAAAATCATGAAATTGCTTCTACAATTTTTTATGATTTTGGAGGGTTTGATGTGATTTATGAATATAAATGTTATTATAGATGTTTTGATGCTTTTATGTTATTATTTATTTCATACATTTTGTTATTTGTTAGATTTTGATATGTAAAATCATGAAATTCTTTCTACAAATTGTACTATTAATTTTTATACTATTTGTTATTCATTAGATTATGATATTTAAAATCATATATATATATATATATATATATATATATATATATATATATATATATATATATATATATATATATATATATATATATATATATATATATAAAGATGTATATAATCATTTGAAAATCAATAAATAAAGAAAATATAATGTTTTAATTATATTCATTATTGGCAAACAAAAAGCACAAATAAATTTTTGGATGTTTTAACTAAACAACCGCATGATGTTAATTTTATGGAAGTAATTATGAATAAAGAAAAAAAGAATATCGTGGTTTATTTTGGATTAAAACGACGTTTGCGTAACTTAAAACGCTCCATAAAATCATAAAGTAAATGAGATACATGACCATTGATTTAAAAGTATGAATATTAATAAAACTAATTGGTTAAATAGTTTTTTCGTTTTGTTACTCACGTAGATTTTTCATGTAGAAATATTAAAGAATAATTCGTTTAAATTTACAACTTTTTTACTCATTTAAGTTAGTTTATTAATTTAATAACAATAGTTTTTTACGTATTTTAATTTATGAATTATTAAATAGAAATATTAATCTAAGTCAACTTCTTAATCTTTAATGTTAATATATATTCTTTCATAAAAACTCATATTATTTTACAAATCAAATTAAAGTTTTTATCATCTATTAAGACATAATGTTAAAGAAATAGAAATAATAACTATTATAAGTGTCAATTGAGTAACATAAATGAACAAAGTTTATTGAGTTTTAGTAGTTAATTAACTTTCATATGGAATTTAAGGGGTTTTCACATTAAAAGAAATATTTCAATATAATTAACCAACTTTAAATATTGGTATAAGTGTTTATTAGTCTTAGAAAAATGTTTAAGAGTTGTAATATTAAATGAAATAATTCAATACAATTAATCAATTTTTTACTTAGGTTTTTTACTTATCGTTGATATTTTAAATAACCATCACGATCAATATTAAAATATGGTCAAATAAATAACTTTTAAATTAATTAATCATTACAATAAACAATAGTTAAAAATAATACTAAATCAAGAACTATGCTTAATTTAATTAATACATAAGCCGCTGATAAAGTTCATTAAGTATTAGTCAAAATAGTTGCAATTGTATATATCAACTTAATATTACAATTATTATTTTATAGTTAATTTTAATGACATAATCATTTTCCACAAGATATTTGTTAAAAATTTAACTATATAATTTACACTTGCGCAACGCGCGAGTATTCGCCTAGTTAACTTTATTCTAAGTATAGTTGATTATCTTAGAGAGTATGATTGGTATTCAAATGTGACTTAGTATCCTTTAGCTTGATCAAGTATATTCTTGAAATCATAAAATATTTCTAGGTGATCCCTGGATGGAAGGACTCAACCTAATTTTTCAATCAACCTATACACCTAATCATATTAGAATGCAGCTTCTGAAGCTGTGTATTCTATTCTGTAGTATATTGTACTATTATGTTTTTCTTGGAGGTAGTTCCAACAAAACTCATTCTTTAGTCATAATAAAGTCATAAGCCAATTATAATTCATCTAAGTGTTTTGAAGTTATAGGAACTCCTATAGATCCAAGTATCAAATGTTTTCCTAATATTGATCAAGCATTTTCACAACTTAAATATTCAAAGGTCATTGGATGTTTAATGTATGCTATGACAAGCACTACGTTTGATATTGGCTTTGTTGTAGGAAAGTTAAGTAAGTTTACTAGTAATCATAATACTCGTCATTAGAAAGAAATAAGGTGGGTGCTTAGGTATCTTAAGAGAACCATGGACTATGGTTTGACTTATGTAAGGTTCTTCTATCATAGAAGGTTATACAAATGCTAGTTAGATTACAAACAATGAAAATCACTCTTCTACAAGTGGTTAGGTTTTCCTTCTTGTAGGAGGTGCAATTTACTAGGCCTCTAGGAAGCAACCTTGCATCAAAATTCGAATATAGGATATGAATTTTTACCCTTGTAGCTGCTAGTAAGGAAGCATAATGGTTACGAAATTTAAGTTATGAAATTCTGTTGTGTGCCCAAAACCTACGTCACCCATTTCTATACACTGTGATAGTGCAGCCTCTTTGGGTAAGTCTTATAGTCAACTATTTAACGGAAAGTAGTGATGTTAGGTGTTACACATAATATGTTTTATTAGCTTATAACTCATGGAATCATTTATGTTGAACTTGTTCGATCTCAACAAGATATGGCTGATTACTTGATAAAGGGTTTGGCTACGAACTTGATGAGTAAGTCACCAATAAGGATTGGTTTAAGGCCCACTTGATATCTCTAAGGGTGAGATACCTAATTTCCTTCTAATACAATGTTGGAAATTGAAACCTTACTTTTTTAGATAGAATCACATGTGTTTGCATCATCCCAAGCTATGCTCTTGAACCTATAGACTTAAGGTAGGTTGAAACTACATCTTAATAGTTCTTTTGAAAAAATGCATGTATAGGTGCATGAACTAAGAGAAATACCTATGTGAGTGTCAAGGTTTGTCGCTTCAGAAAGCTTCAGGTAGGCTTTTATGCACTCATGAATGGATAGGACACATGACATGTGATAGTATTACGTATAAACATTTAAATTTTCGAAAAACTTGTGTATAATATATCCAGTTAGTCAAATGAGTTGATGGGTTCAATCCTTAGGACACATACATTCTGTTTATTTGAAGGTGTATTATACTATTTTGAAAATTTCAATTTTCAAGATTTTTTTCGTTTATGCGTGAGTTTCGTTTTGTGTTTGTTATTTAGTTTAATTAACGATTACACTAAAATAAGGGGGAATGTTGGTCATTTTAGTGTCATCAACATATTTATTGTAGTCATGAGTAGTTTGAGACAAGTTGGGATTGGTTTGGCTATTCTTCGATTCTGGAGATACGGAGTGCACACTTGGATAGCTAATGAAGGATCGGGAACATAGGGGTATGGGGACAGTGCCACTTGAAGAAGGGGTGATACCCCCTAACGGGGTCTAGAGGCAACACTCCCCTAGCAGGGTCTAACAGACCGCCTGAGCGAGCGGAGTGAATAGGGGACTCCCTTGTCGGGTGCAAGACAACGCCCCGCTCCGAAACAAGATTCATATATAGAAACGGATTCAACCGATTTTTTCTCGCCAAAATCCAATGGTTGCATCATTTGCTATAGCTCGCGACAATTCACATATACTGTCATCTTCATCATATAATTGAAGAAGTTAACATTACAGATATATAACAACGAATACTCCATCATTACTTTGTCGAATTTGTCTCTGAAGAATAAAATCACAACAATGTATTGTGTTTTTGTTATTCATATTAGACCTTTAACTCAACATCTTTTTTTTCTTGGATTATCTCATAATCTACATTCAGGTAACCCTACACATAGGGTCAAATTATAGATTACGAAAAATGTTTCTACACAAAATTATCCAAATCTTTATATTGCTATTCGAATCCCTATTTCTAACATATATTCTATAAAACATTTAACAATGTCTTCATAATTTTCATTCAAAAATTTAAGAAAGCCATAAGTAAATTGTTTATTGTATTATTTTTATATATTATTAAAAAGCTTTTTTAGTTTTAGTTAGTTGGAAGTTTTTACTAACTTGGTCATAAATGTTTTAAAACCCGATTTGTTAATCGAACCGGTCTAATGATATTTTTCTGTTCAACCGCCTGATCAAACTGGTTTCCATAATATTTCCTTGTTTTTTTTTTATTTTCCCGTATAGAAATACATATGTATTTATAAAACTAAGAATTTGTCATCAATAAGTTCAAAAAATAAACATAACAAAAAGTTGGACAATGAAATTAAATCAAAATTTGTATCATGTATGCGACTGATAAGACGCAAGACGACAATGTCACGTATGCCATATTTTATTTTTTATATTGGACAAATTTTATTTAAAGTAGTTAATATTTAAGAGTCTTTAACTAAAGCAAATAGAGACGCCCAAAACAATACTGGTTCATTCCGATTCACTATAACCGGTTCATTCCGATTCACTATAACCGGTTCAACCGTTTTTTAACCAAAACCAGACTCTCCATTCCAATCAAGAAATTATAATAAAACCGTCTTTAATAAAACCGCCTCCACCTTTGGTTTCCGGTTCAAACGATCCGACCGACTGATTCAAACTGATTTTTAAAATATTGGTCTTAATCCGAATAGGCAGTCTCAGATTTAGAGGGAAACAACTAACAAGAGCGTGTATTAAGGGGCGTTGGGAGTGACCAATTCCTGAAGAGGGGAGGTGGGTCATGTGGAACAGCTATACGGTCATTTTGTTTGACGTGGGACACACCGCACGTGAAGCCACTTGCCGCCGGCCCTGCATTCTCCCCCTACCCTTACTTGCTACGGACAAATCCTCCCAATCTCTATCACTACTCTCCTATTTCTAATAGTATTTGACTCATATAAATCAATACGTTATAAAACGATTAGAATTATAATTTCGTACAAGTAAAAGATCTAGTTAGGAAAATCTAATAAATTAAATAATACTGAAATTACTCATCTATTGCCGGTATTTAAGCATATTATATCAAATTAAAATTTTCATATAAAATGTTGCCGGTATTTTAACATATTATAAAAGAGGTATGTACTAAATTCATAAGTTTAAGGGTTCTAAGGCTGAAGGGTATGCTCAACGTTTTTTAGGCGTGGATTTGAATCCACATCAACAACAAAAGCATCCCACACCATTGTGGGTGTGCTCCACGCTGCAACAACAAGAGGAAGAAGGAGAAGACGAGAGAGAGGAAGAAGCAGAAGATGAGAGAGATAGAGAGGAAGGGGCGTTGCTGCCCGTCGCTCCAGCCACGGCCACGTGCTCCACGCCACCCCGGGGCGGTGTTTCACGGCGTGGCAACCTGCCACATCAGTCCCCACGGCTGTGCCATGGTATACATACCGGATAGCCTAACATTGACATCCCTAAAGTTGTCTATTTTAAAAACATATATGCTTAAATTTTAAAGAAAATATTTTATTTGACAGCAGAAATTCTCATAATACAAAACGAGTCATACTTACCGTACCCTTTTCTCATTGACCCATTTATATATGCAGGAAGCTTTCTTGCCACTTTAAAACAGGTCACCAAGAAAAGAAACGTCTTATTAATGAAGAAAATGAAACCCTGACACTAACATAATAAGGAGTAGTTTAGGAGTAGGAGTAGGATACATTTGCCGTTAAAAAAAAAATGAAGAAAATGGAACAACGGGTAATCGTCAAAGATTGTTTTCACTCGCATACTAACATTAAATGCCAAATTCCCGTCAAAACACACAGACGCGCACACACACACACAGATATATATATATATATATATATATATATATATATATATATATATATATATATATATATATATATATATATATATATATATATATATATATAGTTAGGATATATTAAAAACTATAGTTATTGTGTGGACGTAAGACCCAATCAGAAGCCTAGAATTACCAAGGGTAGTTTCGTCAATTGATATTTGAATCAGTTAATTAAATTAAAATTAATTCCTATAATTAAGGTAAATCAATCCATGTAATCATGGTAAACAGTTAACTGTCCTATATTAACTCCTCTATTATCTCAATTTCCATCGCCATCATTAAAATCATCCAGCATAGCCAACGATTGACCCCCTCCGGTAAACACCAGCAGCAACACCAGTTAAACTCTACTGCCGCCAAATCGCCACCATCATAGAACGTCTGTTACATGCTCCAATCATTCTGTCGTCAACCCACCACCATCATCATCTCGTATAGCCTGCAGTGGCGGACCCTCCACAGGATACTCACCTCCAACATCTTCTCCGGCAACTGCGTTGATGCCAACCAGCACTTGCGGTGCCAAAAGGTGCAGGAACTGGTATCAATTGCTTATCTTTGCATCTTTTTTCTGTTTGATCCAACAATATTTGTAAAAAGAAAAGGAAAACAAATCTTTTTTTTAAAGTTTGTGGTTTTTGGTCTCTGCGTTTTCTTTATTATTTCTTTCGATTGGTTAACATAAAGAAAAACAACTTGACCCACATTTTGATTTCAAAAACAACAAAAATCCAATGATTCACCATCAATAGCTTACACCATCGACAAAATCTCGAACCCCTTGCCTTGATTTCTTCTAAGGTGGAACATGCACATCGGGATTAATTTTATGGAGACACATGATGTGATTCTTGCAGGTTCTGGATAATTTTTGTGTAATTAGAACATACAAGAATAGAGAAAAAGTCACAGAGTTTGATTTCAAGGTCATCATTCTAATAGAATTTGGGTAAGTCTTTAGGTTGAAACATGGGATCGATTTTATGGAGAGACGGGCCATGACTCTTGCAGATTTGGGGTAATTCTATGTGCAATCAGAACATACAAGAATCAGAGAAGAAACCCTAGAGTTTGATTTCAACACAATCATTCTTACAAAATGTGATATTGACAAGACGTGATTCTGACAGAATGTGCTTTGAATTCAGTCATTCTAATAGAGTGTTTAACAGAAGATGTAAGTATGGTTTTGTAAGGTTTTCTAGTTCATTCTAAGAGAATGTTTTACATAATGTATTTCATTTTAACAGAAGATGTATTTCAGAATGTATTTCATTATAACATAAGATGTAAGTATGGTTTTGTAAGGTTTTCTAGTTCATTCTAATAGAATGTTTAACTTACTTTCGTATAAATATGATTTTCTACGATTCTGTAATTTACATAATTACGATTTTGTAATTCATTCTACCAGAATTGTTATCTTACTTTCAAAATTGGAGTAGCATTCTTATCATTCTATAAGAATGCTGGTCATTCTGATGTATGCTTTTGTAATTCATTTTAATAGAATGTAAGTAATTAATAACTCAGAATAAGAATCGAAATTAACTATAAAACTTTATTAGAATTATAACAAAATTAAAGTTTGAATTTGAAAATAAATTCGAATTTGAATTTGAAATTAAATTTAAATTCCGAAAATTAATCATGAAAATCTCACATTCCATAATTGAAAAACATAAAAAGTCCATATTACCCTTCAGAATGATAGAATTAGAAAATTGATATTTTTTTTAATTTAAAAAAATCAAAATTCTGCTATTAATCACAGTCATTGATAATTATGATCCTACGCACCAGATTTGTCATTACGACCACACAATAATTGTGGTTCTTAATATAACCTAACCATATATATATATATATATATATATATATATATATATATATATATATATATATATATATATATATATATATATATATATATATATATATATAATACAAGATTTTCACTTTTTCTAATTGGGTTCACAATGTGCTCATTTTATATGCATCATGTTTTTCAGCTATCTTATTGATGTCATGAAAACCAAAAATAGGATCAAAATATTTTGAAAACCTTAAATAATGACAAAATGTTACACAAACCACGTAATAGCTTTTAAGTTTTAGTAGTAAGAATATCAACATTTGGTTTCAGGGTATATATATATATATATATATATATATATATATATATATATATATATATATATATATATATATATATATATATATATATATATATATATATATATATATATAAAACCCCATTGTAAAACCTTTGATCAATCGAATCATTCGACTCGTTGGATTCTAGATTATTGTTCGTTTTATTCCGCATTATTGTCAAATCATGTTTCAACATTGGTATCAGAGCCAAACCTTGAAGATTTAACAGATTATTTTAAGGAATGGTTCTTGATTTGACAACCCAACACATCATCAATCAAAATTCAAATTTTCAGATCTGTATCTTCAGTTTTTGTGAGTTTTTCTGATATGGAATCAATATTATGATCTGTTCTTCATCTCTGATCTGTTTATGTTCATCAATATTGGTTAAGATCACGTTTTTATCATTGAAAATTCGTTCAGATCTGATTCTCTCACTAGAAATCATTCCAGATCTACTTTCTCTCTCTAAAAACCCACTTCAGATCCACTTTCTCTCTCTAGTTTTATTCCAGATCTGGTGATTTTTTGTTGTTTAAAATGAAAATGGAAGCAAGAAATTCAAAAATATGGACTGTTTGTGTTGATAATCTCAAATACAAAGTATCATTTGAATAATTTTTAGGTATTGTGTTGAAAAATCAGAATATTACAAATGAAACTCACATTTCTGATGGAGAGAAAGATTCATATGGAAGACTTGTTTTTCATCACTTGAAACATGATTTACACAAACATTTATTCTCAGAAATGTTAAAGGTTTTGAGAGAAATCGACAGTAAACATGGGTTAGAAAATCGAAAATCAGTAGAAAAGTATGTTTCTCTTGTTGAAGATGCACATGGCCTTCTTGTTCCTCAAGACTTTGAAGATGATGTTCTTCATCTTCATGTTTTTGGAAATTCTGATAAACACTTCGGATCTACAATTGTTCCTCAACCTGAAAAGAAAGATGCAAAGGTTAAGGGGGAGTTGGATTTGAAAAGAAAATGTTTGGTGAAAGTGTTGTTTGTTGCTGAAACTTCAAAAGGGATGAAATCCGAAGTTAATCACTCTTCAGCCTCAAGTTATATGTTTTATGGCATGAAATCTTATAGAAAACCCACACTAGTTGAAAATCGAAATTATCAAATCCGAAGCCTTCCTGATCTGAAGGTTTCAGTTCCAACTCAAAAGGATGCACAAAGTTCTTGTTTTAGATCTTGTGTTCATAAGTTTAAAAAGAAGAAAACGAAGAAGAAGAAGCAAAAAACAAAAATAATGTGGGTTCCCAAGGAGAAAATCTCTGATGGTGTTCTTATTTTAAAATCAGAAGTGAAAAGTGATGAAAAGTCTGTTGTGGTTAAAAGAAAATATTTAGAAACATGTGTTCAAAGAATAAATTTGTTGATGAATTCGGGTTGGTACAATGAAAGATATGAATACTTTTTGGTTCTAACCAAAAGACCATGAAAATCAGATGATGTTTCTTTAGTTTTTCGAAGTAGTGTTCAAAAGAAATTTGGTTCAAATGTTTTAAAGTTGTTTGGGTTCCAAAAGATGTTCATAAATATCTGTCACTACAAAAGAGAGTTATGATGAGAATATGGTGCATCCGATGGTTTTCATATTACTGCTACATGGTACAATTATTTTAACAGTGATGGAACTTAAAGTGATTTGCACTGTGGAGATTGAAAAGCAACACTCACATGTCATAAAAAGGTATGACTATATGATTTTTTTTATTGTACACAAGGACACGTTAAAAGATGGTCAGACTTAAAGGACCATTGCTTGTTGATAAGTGCCCTTTTTGGTGAAAAGATATGACCAGTCCCTCATCTCTCTTAGCTGTCCATCTTAGTATTAAATGCAAAGGCATGGTTCACGTACAAGGCTTGTAGAAACAGTTGGAGTATGAAATGAAATTTGTACACAAAAGAAAAAGAAAATGGAAAAGAAGGTACAATGTCAGCAAAGGAAGAAGTCGTAAATCAAATACAACAAATTCAAAAGCAAATGCACAATAGAAATCGATGATGTTACCAGTTACAATATCTCAAATTGTCAAAATCAAAACATACAAGTTGGTATTTATAATGAAAACCATTACAAACTTCATATATCAGTGCAATCTATGATAATTTTCAACATAAATCGACATCTGCTCCTCATTTCGTACCCTACAACACAAACAAAAGTCTGATTCAACTTTGCAAAGAAAAGACTCAGTAATGTGCTATCAAAATCTTCGGAACTGGTGAAGGTTAAAACGGAAAAGAGAAAGTCATACCTGTTGTAACGAAGACTTATTTGGCTTCGTATGCCATCGGAGTTGGCTGTGGTTTCAAATCAGAAAATAAAACGGGAAAGAGAAAGACATACCATCGGATTGATCACTAGTGGAGAAGATGACTACGAACTCATGATACTTTTCGGAATGTTGAAGAAAAGCCGCACTCTTGAATCACTTCGGAGCCGTTGTTGAACTGAACAGAGAAGACGACTCCAAATTCTTGAAACCCTTCGAAATGGAAAGATTGATGTTGGTCGACTCTAAATTCTTGACTCTTCGGAACCGACGAGATAGAGAAGACGACTCCGAATTATTGATTCTCTTCAGAGTTTGGATCTGATCGGAGAAGACATCGACTCCGAACTCTTAACCCTTCGAAGTTTTGATTTGATCAGAGATGATACGGTGATGAACTGAATCAAAACCGTAACTCCAAAGGGATGACTGCCTTCGGTGGTCTACGATGTTGATTGGGTGGCCGACTGTCTTTGCTGGTGATTTAACGGTGAAGAGATAATCGGAACAGTAGTGCTTGATCGGAGCAAAGGAGACGAAAAGAAAAATGAGCGATAGTAATGAAATGGAGTTGCAGACGGCAAAGAACGAAATGTAGAAGAGGATGATATGAAAGGGAAGTTTTGACTTAAAAGTCAAACACAAAAACGCGTATAGTGTATTCAACCCTAAATTCATTACCCACAACCCATTTAACCCATCAGATCATACACCCATTTCAGCCCAAATCCGATCCAACCTTTTAGCCCAAATCTTAAACAATCCAAAAACCCTTCAAAACCCATTTACATTTAAACCCATTTAACCCCATTTGAAAACAAATTAAGCCTAACCATCGAAAACTAAAATTAGAAAACCAACAAAAATTTTAAAACAACCCTATGCATTTTTCGAGAGGGAGTTTCGTATTATTTTTGGGGATCACACGCGTTCTCGTGTCAATATGGTTTTATGATCTCATTGATCATAAAAAGGGGGAGATTGTTATTATTGGTCATTCGAGAATATTGTTAAAGATTATTATTTACGCGTTTCTTGATCCACTTCCTATGCCACGTCATCCATTCCGATCTTTGAGAGGGAGATCGTTGGGTGCAAAGTTCTTCATGGTTATGACTTGGTGGCATGAGGAAGGCCCGCTTTGGCGTATGGGCTTGTGGGCTTGTGCATTGGGCTCTCTATTTGTTTAGTAGACTATAAATAGTGTTTTAGTCATTATTTATAGTTAGTGATTCTAGAGGGAGCCTAGTGATTTCATAGATAGAGAGAGAAACACACATAGTAAAACACACATTGTAAAACCCCATTGTAAAACCTTTAATCAATCGAATCATTCGACTCGTTGGATTCTAGATTGTTGTTCGTTTTATTCCGCATTAAGTTTAGCCCCGCGGCGGCGTAGGCATGTGCCAAGTCGTAGTCGAATGCCGTAGGCGCTCGTGGAGTTGCTGCAAGCACTAGAAGGCTGAATACACTATATGGTGTAGGTATGCGCCTCTTCTATCGCCAATTGGTTTTAGTTGAGTTGGGTAGCGCCTAGATCCAACAAGTGGTATCAGAGCTATGGTCGCGGGTTCGATTCTATCAAGGAGCAATTTCTGAGGGGGGATAACATCTGAAATAATCTGAAATAAAAATATATTCTTCAGTCTCTGCAAATGTAAAATGACCAAAATACTCAAGAGGACTTTTTTAGAGTATGCTTCGATTCAATGGAATACAACACAATTAAACAATCAATCAAATAGGTAGATATTTAACAGCAAAATGGTGTCAAATGCTTTGATTCAAGGGTTCATACAATAGATCGTGCTCCTAATTACAATGACTGCAATGAGCAACGTATGAAGAACAATCTAGTAAAAGTCACAGAAAACCCTATAGATCACCAAATATTTATACTAGAATCAAGTGAATAGCATTGACAAATATATTACAAATACGTTGACTTGTACGAATTCAACTAACTCCAAAACTATCATGCATAGATGTCATAATGCATGTTAGCATTCGACAGATGGTAGAAAGAAAACACACTTCGTAGCCTTTATACACTTCGTAGTTCAAGAAGCTTTTGGATAAACAATACTTCGGCTTCTTATTTTCATATACACTTTGGCACAACAAAAACATCCCCAACAGATTTCTAAATATTTAATAGAGACACTGTAGTTTTAAGATAATTACAAAATTTCCATATTGTAAAAATAACCATAGATCAGAAAAAATGAGTGGTTGAAATTCATTATTGTATTCTCAATATTTGAATTATTATTGTTTACGTGCACACACACACACACACACACACACACACACACACACACACACACACACACACACACACACATATATATATATATATATATATATATATATATATATATATATATATATATATATATATATATATATATATATATTACTAAACTACTTATTGCATTCTTTTGGTGTAAATATTAATTTCCCATATCGTATTATACAATTAATTTATTTCGAAACAAATGAGTACAAAATTATTAGTAATACCTTAGATTTATTATTTATACATGTGTCTCCTTTGTAACACCCCAACTAATATACACCATAACTGATGTAATAATTTATAAAACATCGTGAAGTGAAAATTTTCTTTCTTTTAAAACTTTTCTTTTTCTCATTAAGCCATCATTAAAAACTTTTGGTCCCAATAAAAATAATTGAGTTTAAAAATATTTAAACAACCTTGGCCGTTACAAACTCATATCATAAGCAACCATAGTAAAGCAATAAGTGTTGGGTGTTGAAATCAATCAAACAATAAGATATGACAAGTACTCTACTAAGATAAATTATACTAAGCAACACACACAAACAATTATAATTAAGAACATATAAGAACACAAAGGAATTGGATAACGTGTGTCGAATGCTTTGATTAATCGATTAGGGTTTTACAATGTGGAGGATGCAATCTCACAGTGACACTCTCGCACTCGACACGGAAGGGTATCACTGATATTTATACATGATCAGTGGTACGCCTAGTACAATAAATACAGAGAATATCCTATCAGAGTACTAGCCAATATGATACAAGATTCATGCACCACGTATTCTTCTGTCACGCATGCACTAACCGTTGTTACAAAAGACAAGTCTTCGGATCCTCTAGGCTATACCCTTTAGAGTCCTCAGACTTCGGGTCTTCTACTTACACATACAGTCTTCAGGGTCTTACACAGGTCTTCGGATTGCCATGCACTTCAGCACAAATTTTCTCAATAATCTCCCCCTTTGTGTGAAGTGCATCTGAAGCCTATTTCTTGTAATGTCTCTTGAAAGCTTGTTTCAAGGCATACCTCACAGTCAACCACCAATTAAGGTGTTATCTCACTTTCTTCTTCTCTTCCCAATTGTTCAAAAAATAGTTGTTTACCAATCCCAACACTTAGGAAATGGATTCCGAAGGGTAAAGGCCCAAGTAATCAATCTCGAAAAACTTTGCGACCATACTTTCATTGTCACTTGATAACCCTTTGAAAACAACACCCCAGGGCTTGTCCATAATCTGCCCGACTTTCAAATGATCGAAGTTTTCAATTATAGTTGGTGGAGGTGCAAGAGCCTGTCCGAAGAGTTTTGCCACAACAATGTCAAACCTGGCAAATCTCAAAAGATAATTTTGGAAGAAGGAGGAGATGTGATCCTTTGCTGCTGTGAAGGCCGCCACTGACTCGTCTTCGTTTCCAGCTGAGAACTTCATGATGTCAAGAAGTACAATAAAATCAGTGGGATTCATGATTAGGAAGTCTGCTATAGTAAATCTTGAATCTTCTTCATTGATACCCCGAAGTACAAAGAAATCAGTGTTTTCAAATCCAAGGTACGTCTCTCCTTCTTTGATAGAAATTATTTTTACTATCTTCTTCTCACTCCGTACATAGTTCGGAGGCTGAATGAACTTTGCATGGAATGCTACCTTCCTTTTCTTGAATTCAGTCAACTGTTCTTTTGGCACTTGCATTTCAAATTGTAGAAAGGCAAAGGTTTTTGGATTGTATGGAAGATCCAGTTGACGGTTGATCCCGGTTTTTGTTTCAAGGCTCTTGAGAGGAAGCCTATTGAAGACTGTGAAGTCATTGAAACCAATGGTTGTGATCAGTTCCGAAGTCCATGTTTGGTTTTTGTGTGCAATATTGTTGATCATGAGCATCTTCCTGTAATCTTTCTCACGTTCTTTATAGACTTGCTCCATGTGGGGAGCAATCCTCAGCTCTTTGCCTTGTGATTTTGAACCAGAACCACTTGCTTGAGTTGTTGTTGTGGTTCCGAAGGCAGGACCAGCGCTGTAGATGATTGGTGGAATGAAGTCTGGTCTTCCCAAGATGGTGGGTTGATAAGTAGTTTGTGGGTCGGAAGATGTGGTTTGTGGTTCGAAGGTTGTAGTAACTAAGGCTTGAGTAACCATAGCTTGAGATCCCGAGGGTGCGGATTCTCCCCCTTGTGAGGGTTGAGCCAATGGTTCAGCCTGAGCAATTGCCTGGGGATTTGACTTGGCAGGTTGAGAACGTTCCATTTTGAGTGACACATTGATCATAGGCTGAAGAGTTCTCTTCAGCTTCACAACAATGTCTGAAGTGATTGCAGAGTTGGTTGTCTTGAGTTCATTTGCAATGACGGTCACTGTAGAACGTGATTGTTCTGTAGTCAGCTCTTCGATTCGCTTGTGTGCATCTGGCAGGTGTTTTGCAAACCCAGTCTGGTATTGCAAATTGAAGGATTTTGTCTCGTCCCGAAGGTCATTCAGAGCCTTCATCACTTCGGAGTTCGATGACTTCATTTTCTTCACCAAATCATCAATTTTCTTTTCTGTTTGCTCCTTAAGGAGCCGGTGCCTTTCTTCTACTTGTTTAAACGCAATGTTGAACTTTCCTTCCACAATTCGTTTAATTTCGATTTGTTGATCGAGAATTCGTTTCTCAGATGCCTTGACTAATTCTTCCATCTTTTCAGTTAAGGTTTTTGGGCTTCAGCCATTTGTTCACCAAAATTTCCCTCAAGCTTCCTCAAGGGATCAAAAACAGTGTTTGACTGGAGAAGAGCATCCAATTTTCGGTTGAGGGTCTTGTACTGTTTGACAAAGATAAAGTCATTGTCATCCAGGTTATCATCATCATTGTCTTCTATCACTAATGGTGCCATATGAAAAGCAGCCACAGTTTCTTCTGTTGATGGGGGTTTTGAAAATATGGTGGTTTCAAAATCAAGGTCATCTTGGAAAGGATAATCAGGAAGCAATGTATCCAAACCAGAAGATGGGATATTTAACAATGGTTCTGAGGAGGTGATGATTGGTTCAGATGTTTGAGGGGCTGAAATAGTGGGGTTTTCCATGTAGGAAGTGATAGGTTCGGAGGTTTGAGTGGTAGATATAGGAGGAGTTTCTATGGTATGGATGGTAGATATGAGTGGAGCAGTGGTTGGTGGTACATCCGAAGTGGATGTGTGGATTGTAGAGGTTTGTTGGGATGTAATGGTGGTAGTGAAAGGAGCAGATGTTGGAGGTGGTGGAGGTGGAATTGTGGTATGTGGTGGAGTTGGTGGTGTTGAGTCATAATTTAAGATTGAGTCAAATATGCTAATCGGATTTGTAGCCTGATTTTTAGCCAATAATTTAGCTATCGGTTATGGAATGGGTCTGTCCTTCCATACTTAGTTTTTGTTTAAATAGCTTATTCGTACCCTTGTTAGGGTTAACTTTTGTAGAATCATCACGGCGCTCATACAGAATAGTTCTCATCGAATTGTTCTTGAGTTGCATTTTAATCATTAGACATCAGTTCTTCATATTGTCTGTTCTTGATCTTGTTTATTTACTTTATTCCGCATTTTTGAATCTCGATCCAACTCTTCTGCTTCAACAATTGGTATCAGAGCAGGAATTTGTGTTTGTCACAGATCTGTTTTTGATTATCTTCATCGTTTCAATCGATCTTAGATATCAGAATTTGATCAACCTACACTTCTGATTCATTCATATAAACAAGTGTCAATGGCTTTTGACGACTCCCATACTCAGTCTTTCAATCTTTCAAGTAGCATTGGATCTACTACCAGAACTCCAATTCTATTCACTCAAGAGTATGAAGTCTGGGCGTTGCACTTTGAAGATTATGTTCTTGGTATTGAAGAACACGGTGCAACGATCTGGCAAGCTATCACTGAAGAAACTCACGTCCACACAGCCACAAGGAGGGTTATCAAAACACTAAAAGAATATAACAACTTGCTCGTCACTCACACAAACATTCCTCAAGACGAGAAAGATAAACTAATGTGCAACATCAAAGCATTTAGAATTATCAGGTTTGCTCTCCAAGCAGATACTCTTCGTCTGGTTAGTTCGTGCGAGACAGCTAAAGAGATCTGGGATAGACTTAAGGAATTATATTCCGGGGATGCTGACCTTGAACACTCCATTCAGACTACTCTTCTTTCTGATTTCGGATCTTTTGTACAAGGTTCCGAAGAAACTTTAACCCAGACCTTCAATCGATACAATCATCTTCTCAGTCGATTATTGAAATACAACCTGGCTCGGACTGTCATTGAGCAAAAGGTTACCTTTCTTGATGGTCTTCGTTCCGAATGGAAGGCTATTGTTTCAACCATAAAAGCGCATGAACAGTTCAAAACTTACACTTTGGCTAAAGTTGTAGGAATTCTCAAATCTCATGAAAAGGAAATCATTTCGGAAGCCAAAGCGACTACCAGTCTTGGTTCGCTTGCACTAGTTGCGACCGGAAAGAAATCCGCCGAAATTGATTCCGAATCTGACTTTTCCGATGATGATTTGACCAGAGAAGATAAAGCATTGATGGTGTCAAATCCCAAGAAGTTCTTCAAGAAAAACTTTTCCAAATTCAAAAATCGAAATCGACAAGGAGGTTTCCATGCTGAAAAGACTGTGGAAGAAAGTCAGAAAAAGAAGAATGATGAGGAGAAGAAACTTGCTGGCGACTCAGGATATGAATGCCATTATTGTAACGGCAAGAATCACTTTGTGAAAGACTGTTTGCTCCGAAAACAAGCTGAGAAGAAGGAGCAGGTGAAAGATGAAGCCTATTATGCAAAGAAGATTGCAGAGCTGAAAAAGAATGATGCTTCATCTACCAAGGCAGCTTTTGTGGTGAAAGAAGACAGTGAGTTTGGCGCCATAGAAGTTTGGTCAACAGATTCGGAAGATGAGGAAGTGAGGAATCCGACACATGGTCGGTGTCTGATGGTGAAAGGTGATCATTCCGAAAGCAGAGATTACTCTACCGATGGGTGTCAAGCCTCAGCAAGCTGCTTTGCTGCGAAGCCTGTCTATGAACAAGTCGAGGAATGTGAGGCTGTGGTCAAAAAGGTACGCTCTATCCTTAAATCTTTAAATATTTGTTCTTCTAGTTATGATGCTGAATTAGATGACCTTAGATTTACTGTCTCCAGTTTGAGTGATAGTTTAAAAAGGACACGTCTAAGCAATTCTAACCTAAATGATCAATTTAGCAGGATATCGAATAGGAATGAGGAGAGACGAATGAAAATCGAGGCGTTGGAGAGTGAGTTAGTTACAGCACGAGATGATATTATTTATGTAAAAAGGGATAATTTAGTTCTTGTCAAACAAAGAAACATTTTTTGTTTAATTGCTAAGCGTCTTTACAATAATATTACTCAATTGCATCTTGATTGTGACATAGGCAGGGGTTTACACAAAATGATTTTGCCCTTTCTTGAGTTGAAAGAGGATGAAATCGATGCAGAATGTCATAGATGTGAAACCATTGTTTCATCTGATGAGGTTTCGGAAGCTTATCGATTCGGACTTGATAAAATTGAAAGCTATATACAGTCCAAAGAACATAAAAGTATGGTCAAAGAATATTTTTCAGAAAACGATCATGAGGAAATTAAAACAGCGACTCTAAAGAATTTTCATTCACTATGCTCTAAATTAAATTCAGATAATACTCCCGTTAATGAGAATATTTCCGATTTTGATGAAAGTGATATGAGTGAAATATCTGTTGAGGATGAAATTGACTGTTCGGAATTCGTATCAAATTCTACTGAAACTAAGAAAAATCCCATTTCTGAAAACTCAGTCACTTTTGCGAGAATCGTTAAAAGTAAAGGATCACATACTTTAACCGAACAAGCTACTGTTTTTCCAAAAATACACACTGTACCAAATCAAGTTTTTGTTAAACAAGGACTAAATACAAAAGATGTAACTGAACTTAAAGTCCTAGTTGATAACGATAATTCCGATGTATGTGATTCTTTCTTTTGGTCAGAACCAATTGACAACTCAGATGAGACTAAAGGTCTTTCCGAAATGACCTCGTGGAAATCACGTGGTAACTACATCTCTGGATCATTGAACTGTAAAAATTCAGTCTCTCAAAGTGGTTCATGGGGTAAAGAGAATTTGAAATCTAATTCTTCAAACCCTAAGACGAGCACTTTCAAATCTGATTCTAATCAATGCTCGACATCTTATGTTCATAAGTCTCCTGAAGAGCTCATTGCCAAGAGGAAGCAAATGAATGCAAGGTACAAAAAGAATCTGAAAGAAAGAAAACAGTTCTGGAGAAACAAACACGATTCAAATCTAACTCAGAAAGTCAACCCAATTCCTTTTCGGAAAGTTGAGCTTGCTCCAAAACCAAAACCAACATCTAAACCTACTGTCTCAACAACAACAACGAAGAATCCCACTTTTCTCTCTCACAATCAGAAAACTCATTATTATCAAGTTACGAACACATTCACTCCGAAGAAATCTCGTTTTGCTAAAGAACAATGGCAATCCACAAAAATGAAAGTGTTTAGAATTGAAGATAATAAAAATCACTCATCACTGAGAAAATCCTTTTGGGTTGATAAATCATGCATTTTTCCTAACTCATGTAAATTCTCACATGGACCCACATTGGTTTGGGTTCCTAAATCTCTCTAACTTGTGCAGGTTCTACGTGACGAACAGTATGATCCGGAATGGTACATTGACAGCGGCTGTTCACGTCACATGACAGGAAGGAAGGAGGAATTACGAGAATATCGATCGCTATCAAATGGAGGAAGAGTCAGTTATGGAAACAATGCAACGGGCAACATCAAAGGCTATGGCATGATCACAAATGGTGAAATTTCAATTCGGAAAGTGGCATATGTCGAAGGGCTTCAACACAACTTGATCAGTGTTTCTCAATTAGTTGTCGGAACTGGTCTCAAAGTCTCCTTTGATGAAGAAGGCTCCGAACTGATTGAGAAGGAATCCAAAAAGATTATTTTGAAGTCAAAAAGAAAAGGAGAGATGTTTCCTTTGGATATGAGACCTATCCAAGGAAAGCCTGCTATCTGCCTTCTCACTAAAGCTACGAACGATGACAGTTGGCTCTGGCACAGGCGGTTGTCTCACACGAACTTTCGAGACATTAATAAACTGGTACTTGGTGATCTTGTGCGAGGATTACCGCTACTAAAGTACGACAAAGACCGACTCTGTGATGCATGTGAGCTAGGAAAACAAAGTCGGAAAAGTCATTCTACAATCATCAACACAAAAATCATCGAACCATTGGAGCTTTTGCATATTGATCTTTGTGGTCCATCTGCCATAGAAAGCGTTGCTCACAACAAATACATTCTGGTTGTAGTAGATGACTTCTCTCGTTTTACATGGGTGTTCTTCCTCAAGCAAAAATCTGAAGCGGCGATCAATATGATTAATTTCATCAAGCAGATAGAAGTCTTTCTCCGAAAACAAGTTCGAATGATAAGGAGCGATAACGGGACAGAATTCAAAAATAAAATTCTGGATGATTTTCTCGTCAACAAAGGAATGTCGCACAACTTCTCTGCCCCTTACACTCCTCAACAAAATGGAGTTGTAGAAAGACGAAATCGTTCTCTATGTGAAGCTGCTCGCACAATGCTTTCTTTTGCAAAACTTCCTTTATATTTCTGGGCCGATGCCATCGCAACTGCTTGTTACACTAAGAATCGATCAAACATCACAAAACGATTCAATCTCACTCCCTATGAGATCATCAACAAGAGAAAGCCGAACGTAAAATTCTTCCATGTTTTTGGATCCAAGTGTTTCATTTTTAACTCCAAAGAAAAACGAGTTAAATGGGATGAAAAAGCTGATGAAGGTATCTTTCTAGGCTACTCTCTTACCTCAAAGGCTTATCGTGTTCTGAACAAGAGATCTCGAAAAATTGAAGAAACATACTACATCACCTTTGATGATAGATACAATTCCAGAGCAAAGCACATCAGTACCAAGGCTGAAGACATCTTTCCCGAATCCAATAGGTTTACAATTCCTCTTATGGATCTATATGAGGAATTTCTGAATTTGTTTGATGACCAAGAAACCGCAAAAACATCAGAAGCAAATGCAAGAGATAACCAAGGCGATGAATTGTTGAAGCTTATAGAACATACAGTTAGTGAAACCGAATCTTCACAAGACCACTCCACTGATGTTCCGATTCCGAACAATGCTCCAACTCCCATTACTGAGGCACCAATCCAGGGGGAGAGTCCAACTTCTATTGCAGATGCACCAATCCAGGGGGAGGGTTCATCAAATATTCAAGGGGAGAGTATGACTCCTGAGTCCGAATCACCCACTCTACGAGTTGAACAAGATCACCCTGATAATAGAAACGATGCAAACTTCCAGGGGGAGACTGAACTTGAAAATAATGACCTTGACACACAGTCAGAGGTACATTCGGAAGCAGAAGAAATCATTTCAGAAATTAATCCTGAATATGATCCAAACTATCCTCCAATGATTAAATGGACAAGAGATCATCCAAAATCTCAAATCATCGGATCGACTTCTGCTGGTGTTCTCACTCGAGCTCAAGCTAAAGAAAAGCAAGCCGCATTATTTTCTAAAGTGGAATTTTGCATGTTTCATTCGTTTATCTCCAAGGTTGAACCTAAAACAGTTAAAATAGCACTTGATCATGCTGACTGGGTTCAAGCAATGCAAGATGAGTTAAATGAATTTGAACGAAACAAGGTGTGGCGATTGGTTCCAACTCCAGAAAAAGCTTCCGTTCTCGGAATGAAATGGGTTTTTCGAAACAAGTTAGACAAAGAAGGGAATGTTATTCGGAATAAAGCAAGACTTGTTGTCAAAGGTTACTGTCAAGAAGAAGGAATTGATTATGAAGAAACATTTGCACCAGTAGCCAGATTAGAGTCCGTTCGGATTTTTCTTGCTTATGCAGCACACAAAGGTTTTGATGTTTACCAGATGGATGTCAAGTGCGCATTTCTGAATGGAGAATTAGAAGAAACAGTCTATGTCGAACAGCCACCAGGTTTTGTGAGCAGTAAACATCCTGACCATTGCTATATATTAGACAAAGCTGTTTACGGCCTGAAACAAGCTCCACGAGCTTGGTATGAGACTTTAACTCGGTTTCTCAAGCAATCCAAGTTCAAGCAAGGATCAGTCGACCCAACCTTCTTTCGCAAAAAGGAAGGAAGTCATCTGATGATTGTTCAAATTTATGTTGATGATATCATTTTCGGATCTACTCATCCTAGCCTGACGGCTGAATTCCGAAAGCTGATGGAGACAAAATTTGAAATGAGCTCGATGGGAAAAATCAATTTCTTTCTCGGACTTAACATCAGACAAAGCTCAGAAGGCATATTCATCAATCAGGAAGCTTATACAAAGTCTCTGTTAGAGAAATTCGGAATGAAGGGAGATTCTAAAATCAAAGTTCCGATGGCTTTCGGAACAAAACTCACTCCTTCTCTAGACAAACCTGCAGCAGATATTACTCTTTATCGTCAAATGATAGGTTCACTTCTCTATCTCACTTCGAGCAGACCTGACATTATGTTTGCTGTTTGTTACTGCGCAAGATTTCAGGCAAATCCTAGAGAGCCACATCACAATGCTGTGAAGAATATATTCCGATACCTTAAAAGAACAACCTCTCTTGGACTATGGTATCCATCAGGATCTGGTTTCTTTGTTCAAGCATTTTCTGATGCTGATCTTGGCGGTTGTGGATTGGATCGCAAAAGCACCTCAGGAGGATGTCAACTTCTCGATGGCAAACTCGTAAGCTGGCAATCAAGGAAACAAACTTGTGTGTCACTTTCAACAGCTGAAGCTGAATACATTGCTGCTGCCTCTTGTACCTCTCAGATAATTTGGATTCAAAACCAACTAAGAGATTATGGAGTCAATATGAAACGTATTCCTCTTTACTGTGATTCCGAAAGTGCAATTAGGATCTGTCACAATCCAGTGCAACATTCAAAGACTAAACACATTGCACTCAGATATCATTTTATCAAAGATCATGTTGAAGACGGTAATATCGAGGTTCATTTCGTACGCTCAAATGATCAACTAGCTGACATCTTCACAAAGGCCCTTCCCGAACTAGCATTCAACAGAATTCTTCAAGGTCTCGGAATGATGGAAGCTGAATCCGTTCCGATATCTAGCTGAGATTCCGATTGATTCCGAAAATCGGAATGCCTCGGAATCGGATTTTAGACATGGAAGATTCGGAACGCGTGTATCCTTTCTAATTTTTTTTTAATCATTAGAATTTTTTTTTTATTTTCATTTTTTTTATTTTAAATCCTAAACCAAAAATATTTTATCTTTTTATTTCATTTTCATTTTTTTTTCATTTCCTGCTTTACTTATTCTTTTTATTTTATTTTGATATATCTCAAAAATATTTTTTTTTGTTCTTGTCTTCGTTTGACTTATTTTTCTTGTGTGTATTTTTTTTATTTATTGTTCTTCTTGCCCATATCCATGCGAATGCAGATATCAGAAAAATTCAATCAGACATCAGAAAACAACAGAAGACTAAATTTTATTCAAGCTACGTGAACAAAAGTTGTTACATCAACAGCCAAAACAAAAACAACTTCAACCTATAGCTTGTAATAATGCCACATAGGGGGATCACCGGGATGGAAAGCTTGGTAGAGGCGTAGCTCACTCTCGTCAACAAAAAGACGACTTCCATCAGCCAGTCCAACATGGAACTGGTTGTGGGGAGTGGTCCGAATGATCACCGCCGGCCACCATCCTCTTCTGTGCCACACCTCCACAAGGTCAAATTGCTTGAACTCCACCACAATTTTTGGTGGGACAGGCTGCTGAAATGGGTAGCTGGTTGGGACGATCAATGGTCCACCACCCTCGCCATTGTTTAGAGTGGTCATTCTCACCTCATATTGGTGATGCCACACTCTCGTGACAATCCCGCCATAGATTCCTCCGGCGTAGTCACCCTCTTGCATTTTGACCTCCACTTTGTCATTACGGTTATAGGGACGAAGCGCCATGTGTTTTCTCTTTTGGTGGAATTTTTTTTTGATGTGGATGTTTTCTACTAACAATGCTTCCTTTTTATGGGCAGAAATGACACCGGTTAAGCTTCCAAGTGTGGTTATTTAATTATTTTATGAAGTAATGATGCAGCCTGCTGTCATTATTATGTGTCATAAAGGCGAAGACGGCTGATTAGCATCTGATTGAACGTTTTCCTTTCTTTTCGCCGGAGCATTAAATGTTTTCTCATGATAGCCAAATCCTTGTCAGCATTCTTCAGCAAGAACACAATTTTTTTTTGTAACTATTTTGAATTGATGGGTTTTTCTTCTTATCCTATTTTCTGAGTTCCATACACGAATATCCATGATTATTGAAATCTCAACCAATTTCAATATATGATTTCGGCAATTCTAGTCAAAGATCGCAACTCATTTTCACCATGGGGCGCTGTGAGACTCACCATCCTTTCTTGACCCTTCTATTATTTCTCCATATTCACTACACTTCCATATAACTGTAACCCTTATGAAGGTCTTCAGCATTACCACTGAAAACTGATGGTTACACAAATTCTGTGTTCATGATTTCGGAATTACTTTTACCATCATTCCGAATGAAACCCAAAAAAATCCGATCCCACTTTAAAGGGAATCTCAATCTTTCACTTTTGCGTGTTCTTTACGAAATCTACTCTACCCAAGTAATTTCTATCCAAAAAGATCCAGTTTTAATTTTTTTTGAGATTTCCAAACATTTCCCAAGTCACACAAAATTTTTCCTAACCCTTACTTGTTTTCATGACTACTCTGGTCAGACAAGCACTGTCTTCCGATTTCGAGCATCTCTCACGCTTTCGGAATCTGAAAGACAGTTAAACCCAACCCATTAAGTTAACATTTTCAAAGAAACCTTTCAATGATTCTTATCAATCAATTGATTGTAATTCAACGGGAAACCACACAAACCACTTTTGAATCTCTCTTGATTCCAAAGGAAGAGATCATTGCCCGGGATCACTCAGTTTTATGTCATTCCGACATCACAGACTACCAAATAAATTTTGATTTTCTTCTTTATCTTTGGCACACTCTTGCACGAAAATCATCATTTGATTTTTCTAACTCTGCTTGGTTTTCTTTTGATAAGGATTACGATCGATGACGTGGTTTTTTTTAACTCTTCAAATTTTTTCAAAATTTTGGATGAGCTAATCCTGACGTGGCCGTTATAACGTCACCTCCACAGCAGCTACTTTGTCACTTTTCACGCGCATGCAATGCGAAATTTGGGGGTTACTCATGATGATACGGCGTGATTCTAGGGAACCGTAATCGACTGAAGGGGGATTTCCTTTTCAAATCACTCTTCAAGGGATATTTAAAGAATTTCTGGCTCATCATTTCTCTTCTCCGCTCTTCTTCTCTCCACAGAACTCTTCATCTTCAAAGCTCTTCTTCTCTCACAAATATTCAAGAACTCTCCAATGGCTGGTTCATCCTCAGCAAACGAAAATACTTCCTCATCTCTAATGTTGAAGATCAAACAAAATCAGAACATGATTATTGATCTTCATTCTTCGAAGTATAATGAAGCTCTTCAACCGATGATAGAATGTCTCAAGTACTCCAGGATCTGCAAAGCCCTAACTGCTTCAGAAGAGGTTCCAATCGTGTCTCTTTCATCTGCATACTCAGCTGCATTCTACAACAAGGCTGATGATGTTGTTACCTTTGAGGTTGGTTCCATCAAAACTCGCATTTCCAAGTCTCGATTTGGAAAATTGCTAGGGTTTACAGATCAAACTGATATTGTTGATCCTGATTCCCTTCCGCCTTCTACTCTTCCACGGTTTTTCTATCAACTGGGCTACAAAGGCGATATAACGCAACTCTCCAAGTTCACGAAGAAGAGCCTACCGCCTCTGTGGAATTTTCTTTTCACAATTCTGTTCAAAAGCTTCTCCAAACGCACGACAGGCACAGACAGTGCAAGTAAGCTCTTTTACTCTCTGTTCTATGGTCTTTATCATGATATCAATCTTGATTATGGGTCAATTCTATGGAGCCAATTTTTCGAGAGTGTGAACTACAAAAATCGACACTCCGAAATCTCTTGTGCTCGATTTTGGTCTATTGTGGTAAAAAGGGCGATTGAGCAACATCATCTTCATATCATGACTGATTCTGTCATAGCGGTCATTCTGACGCTGTCAACCACACAGTTTACTACCACCAAATCGGAGGATTTCGATTTTATTGGATCTATTCTGATCACAATGTTGGACCGTGTTCCGAACGACGTTCCGTGCATTATGGCATATCGACAATTACCCCCATCAGGAACTCGTGATGTTGATCAAGCTCATGAAGTTGCTTTTGATAAGCTTGAAAATCCAAGGAAAATTGTCAAACGAAAGGGCAAAACGGCTGCATCTGACACCGAAAAACAGCCAAAACGTCCACGGAGACTCCGAAAGTTTGTTCAGTCTTATGACTCCGAAAACGAACTGTCCGATACTCATCAAATTCCGACTCCTCCGCGCGATGTTCCGATTACCGACAACCTTAACGATATTCCATCTCGCAAGCCTTCTCCATCACCGGCATCACCGCCTCATGACCCCACACCAAAAACAACTCCTCATTCTAGTCCACAATCCACACCTGAACGTTCGCCCCTCCGAACCACAAACACTCAAAAGTCTCCATCTCTATCACCAAAACAAACTTCCATTCCTAATTCTCCTCATAACGACCCTCCTACCGACATTGATGAAGAGGAAGATATCCTGGTTAACGATGATCAGGATGATCTTTCCGATTTCCTTGAATCCCCATCCAATGTAAAGCTAAAGGACCCCAGTTCATCTGTTCCGATGTCATCTGATCAGCTCTCGGACATCTCTGCCAAACTGGATTTACTTCTCCAATCCCAGGCGCATCCTTCTGTCACCGATTGGCAATCCCAGTTGAAAGCTCACAAAGACTCGGTGGATACCTTGATCACCGAAAACGTCAATCTCATGGGTAAAATCACCTTTCTCATAGAAAAATCTGAAGCCCAAATGCAAGATTCGACTACTTCCATTGGCAGACTGGAAAAAGATGTTCTTAAATTTATTCAAGATTTCCGTGATGCTCATGATCAGAACAATGAAAATATGCAACAGGTCATCTCCAACTTCGGCACCTCGTTGAAAACTGAAAAAGAGGCCCTTTCAACCTTACGTTCGGAATTGAAGCAGCAACATTCTGAATGGGTATCCTCTATGGATACAAAGGTTGATCAACTAAGGACAGACTTGGCCTCGGAGAATTATTTGATGGATACCTTAGCCGCCAAGGAAACTAAAATCTAGCTCCTCAAGTCCGATCTACGTAACAAGTCTGCCATTCTCACTTCTGCTTTGTCTCAGAACAAAGCTGTTCGCAATGGTATATCGGAGATTGACTCTTTTCTTCATCGGATTGTTGAAGACAATGATCCGATTCTCAATCCTCAGGTGCGCAGACATCTGACTCTAAAGCTTCATCCAGTCTTCAATCTTCTTGCCGCCTTGAAGGGTGTTTTGGAAAGTGTTGCCTCTCCGAAACAAGGGGGAGACGAAACGAATGAAGAAAGTACTTTTAATTAGGAGACTCCGAAGAAAAACTCTGAAAGTATACTTAATCAGGACACTCCGAAGAAAAACTCTCTGATTAAAACGAATGAAAATACTGAAGGAGACGCTGGTCCATCCGCTGGTCCATCAAAAGACAAAGGAAAAAAGATTGTGGAAGAACCAGAATCCGAAAAGGATGCTGCTAAATCGAACAGGGAACAGGAAATTGATGATATTATTAATCTTACTCGGAAACTTGATGCTGAGGAAGCTGCCAAAAGAGAGGCTGAGTTACTTCTGAAAACTCAAATGTCTTTGTTCCCCCCATGGCACTATAAAAGAATGACAATGGAAGCAATTACTGAGCCTGTGGAGAATTGGCTTCAACCAATAGCCTCGTACAACACAAGCAATGATGTAAACTCGCAGTTCGATTTTCCGATGACTGCAAAAGCTCTCCTGTTCCGAGGATTTGAGGAACTCAAAGACACCCGTCTTTCCAGTTCGGAAGTGAATGATTTGTTGTTCACTTTCTATTTACAGAATGCACGTCCTCAACATTTAACGTGGAGTTTGAAGAAAATTGTGCAGCTGACTCCCCGTCTTCCTGAGGTCACTGTTCCATTCATGAACTCAAGATTTTTGGCTTTCAGAGGGGATGATAAAGAGAAGATGGAATTTTCACTTGCTGATCTACCATTCATGAATCCATTCGACTGGATATCTTTGTTCAACATCTTGTCGAGAGAACAAAAGTATTATCCTCTTTTTGATCATGTCAAAAGAATGCTTGGATACTACATTCTGGAAGTAGAAAAGCTAGATGTTGAAGTTGCTGGTGTTCTAGACAAAGTTCCTTTAACTGTGAGACATCCTCCGCCCAAAAATCTGAACAAGCGTAAAATCGGAAAAATTGTCAACTCAAACTGGAGTGTGGCATACAATTCAAAGGAAGGCCTTGAGAATGTTAAATGAATAATCTTTCTGTTGGACAAACATCTTTACAGGACACCAGTGTTGGAACATATTCTTCATATCATCAATAAGCTCCCATCCAACACTCCTGATGATAAAACATGTATCAACGACATGTTAAGGTGGTACATTGAATTCCGAAAAAGGATCCTGGCAATCATTCCGAAGGTGTTTAACAGACAATCAAGTGAAGTAAAACATGAAGAATGATGAGAGATTGCATTTTTTGACTCAAAGGGGGAGATTGTTGAGTCATAATTTAAGATTGAGTCAAATATGCTAATCGGATTTGTAGCCTGATTTTTAGCCAATAATTTAGCTATCGGTTATGGAATGGGTCTGTCCTTCCATACTTAGTTTTTGTTTAAATAGCTTATTTGTACCCTTGTTAGGGTTAACTTTTGTAGAATCATCACGGCGCTCATACAGAATAGTTCTCATCGAATTGTTCTTGAGTTGCATTTTAATCATTAGACATCAGTTCTTCATATTGTCTGTTCTTGATCTTGTTTATTTACTTTATTCTGCATTTTTGAATCTCGATCCAACTCTTCTGTTTCAACAGGTGGTCTTGTATCATGAATTGGGGAGGACTGGTGTTCTTCCTCATGTTCTTTCTGAGTGTCTTCGGAGTGTGATTTGTTGGACTCCGATGCCTCATCCACAATAAGCAATTTCCTGGTACGCTTCGGTTGTTTTCTTTTTGGAGTCGTTTGCTCTGTAGCCTTCCTCTTTTTCACAACCTTCTTCGGGCCATTTGGTCCTCCTGTTGCCTTCTTTTTGCCTTTGGTTTGCACTGGAGCTTTGATTGGTGCAGTTTGAATGATCTCTCAAACAGGGTAAGGTACAACAAGTGTATTGCGATACATGTTAACCTCATTGCACTCCATTGACACTTTTGAGAACATCACTAGTGGAATTTGTGCACAAAATTCAGCAGGTATTTCATCCAAGGTTGGAACTGATATGTACGTGTATTTCATTTCAGGGAGAGAGGAATCAGAAACATACCCTGCTTGCTGATAGTGGGCATGAACAATAATTGCCAAAAATCTTGCGTTTAAGATTTCAGTTCCCATCAGAGTGTGGTTGATATGCGAACAGAAGTCAGCCCAAAGAATTGATGCAAGATCAACTTTGACATCATAGTAGATTCCATATAGCAGGCTTTGGAATGTTTGACAAGTAGAATCTAGACCTGAGGTCTATCCAGAGAGGCATATTAGGAAAATGCTAAAGAAGTATCTCCATAGATCAGGAAGTTGCCTCTTCTTGAAAGTGCTGATGCTTTCAAGTTGTGGTTCATAGCCCATGCCGTTGAACATGTCCATCAATTGTTCAGCAGTTGGAACCACAATTTCTTTTGGATCATAAACTGGAAGGTGCAGGGCCTCATCGAATTTGATTTTGGTGTGTTGAACTCTTTTGATTTTGCCCTTAACGTCAATAGCTTCATAGTGAACAGATTTCACGTTGTTTTCAGAGTCAAACAGGGCATTTGAGGTGTAGTGAGTCCTGTGAACAAGAGTTGCAGCAATGGAGGGAGTGTAGGTCAAGGCGTGACCAAGAGTTGATTGTTTCAAGCATTCAACAAGAGCATTGTTTTGTTTGGGATAAAGACTGAGATCAGTGTGAAGAAATAGGTTCGCAGACTGACTCTTGAGCACTGGAATCGACATTGTTTCAGTAATCTGAGATGATGCTTCGGTTGCAGCAGCGACCATTGTTGGTCGGATGAAGAAGATGAAGAGAAATTAGGGTTCTTTGAGAGAAATCTTGCAGAGGAAGTTTGAAAGCTTTGATCGCGTAAAGAGATGAACTGAAGGGGTGTGGGATTTATATGGTATTCATGGTCCCAAGGCCATTTAATGCACGTTTGAATGGGTCTACTAAGAACATGCTACCTCAGCATCTATACGTCCCACTAACTCTGCAAAGACGGAAACGTCTGTGTGTCAGTAATGAGTATTCAAAATTAAACCGCCTTTTTCGCATGATCTTATTGTGATGATTCCCCTTGATTTTCTGACTAACAACTGTATATTAACGTTCATTTAATTTAAATAAATGTTTGTCTCTGTGGTTATCATAAATATGAAAGTCATTTAAAACAATTGATTTGACTTCGGACCAACAATGATAAGTGTGACATTTATTGGTATCATTTGGAGTTAACCGAAGTCTTTTGCCTTTGTTGAAAATTTGTTTTCCTTTTTTGTTTTATTTTTGATGATGCATTATGACTTCTATCCTTAGCTTCCATGAACATTGTGAAAAGAAGTTTTGACATTTTAGCATTCAAAATCATTCGGATCATGTTGGAAGTCCATTTTTCATTCCGAAGTCTGTTTGATTGAATATCAGTCATGAGATGCATAAGTCTAACCACCCCAAGCTGAACTTAATTTCGCATTGTTGCAAGAAGGTTTGATTTTTCTTTTATGTTTCAAAATTTTCATACTAAATGATGGTGACATTCACTGCATTGAAATTTAAAAATATTTCACATTTGAATTGAGCGTCAGAAAGTTTGTTTGATGATTTGGATTGACTTTGAAGAACCTTTTGAAAAATTTATTCCATTTCATCAGTTGAGGTGTTTGAATACTATTCTCTGATGACAACCCTTTGAGCTTCGTACACCACCCCAACATTACCATTTAAGATAGATTACTTGAAATGTTCATATTCTTCTACATGGTACTCGACTATGTTATAGGAGTTCCTTGTATTGTCATTTAAGACAGACGAATAAGCATTTGAGTGTTGATTTATCTTTATTTTTGCACTCCCTTGATTATCTTTTTACTTATTTATTGTCTTTGATTCTTTTGACATTTTGAATTTTTGTTTTTCTTTTAGGTTTTTCAATATTTTATTTTTGAAACTTATCTTTTCTTTTGGAGTTTCATATCTGAAGAGCCAAAATTTCACCATGTGATAACATTTGATGGTGCTTTTGTATTCGTTTGTATAATCATTTGTGTTTGAAAAGGTTCATGTAGTTCAATTTTGAAACAAGAGTGAAAAAGGTTTTAAATTTACTTATCAGTCAATGTCGGTATCACTTTTTGAAGAAGACTTCGGAACATGTGAATTATCCTGAGTAGTTTTTAGGCTACTTGATTAGTTCAATAATTAAGCGAGTTAAGTTCAATAGGGAGGTTAGGAATAAACACTATGTTAAGGATATTAGAATCAAAGAACACCCCCAAACCATCTCCGAACCACCAAACCCCTCCAACGTTTTGTTGAATCCCGGTTTTGTTGAATCCCCTGTCAACGTTTTGTTCAATAAGATAACCGGTTTTGTTGAATCCCCTTTCAACGTTCGATTCAAGGTTGATGATGAAAATGCTCCGATGACAAAGGGGCAATTTAAAGAACTATCTACGAAATTGGATTCGCTTCTCCAATCTTCCAAGGCTACCACCTCTTCCGACTGGCAATCCCAGTTGGAGGCTCATAAGACATCAGTGGAGACCTTGATAGACGACAATGCCAAAGTTCTTGAAGATCTTCTTAAGCTTATTGAAGCTTCCAAAAAGAAGATGGGAGATACGACCGAAACTGTCGCAAAACTACAATTAGAGGTCCTTACGTTTGTCAAAAACTTCCGAGAGGCCCATGACACCAACAATGTCAAGATGAATAAGGTGATTTCTGGGTTCGGAGATTCTTTAAAAGTAGAGAAAGAGTCTTCTCAAGCTTATTGAAGCTTCCGAAAAGAAGATGGCAGATACGACCGAAACTGTCACAAAACTACAATCAGAGGTCCTTACGTTTGTCAAAGACTTCCGAGAGGCCCATGACACCAACAATGTCAAGATGAATAAGGTGATTTCTGGGTTCGAAGATTCTTTAAAAGCAGAGAAGGAGGCACTCTCTGTTCTTCGTGCTGATCTGAAGAAGGAGAATTCCGACCTTGCCTCCTCTCTCAATGCAAAAGTGGAACAATTGGAGAAGGATCTGGCCATGGAAAACGACGTCATGGACCAACTCGCTGCAAAAACGACAAAGATCCAAGTTCTCAAAGCTGACCTCAAGAACACTTCAACAATCTTGGCCTCTGCTGTGTCTCAAAACAAAGCTCTCCGAGGCTGTGCTTCCGACAATGATTCGTATCTACGACGAATAGTGGAAGAGAGCGATCCACTCCTCACTCACAATGTTCGTCTCCATCTCACGAATAACCTTCATCTCGTACTTACGTTGTTAAGTAAACAAAAGGGTGTTTCGGAAGGCGATGCAACTCCGAAACAAGGGGGAGATGAGAACATGGAAACTCCGAACAAAAACGTGGATAATTTGAATGTGTACAAGGAAAATCCGACCAAGCACCCTTCACAAAAATCAGCAACATGAATGAACCAGAGACTAATCCGTCTGCTGATGAGATGAACCAAGAGAAGAAAACTAAGTGGTTCACTAGTGTAACTAGTGATAAAGCTGGTCCGTCGAAACGAAGAGGTAAAAAGAAAATTGGTGATGATGATGTTGAAGAAGAACCAGAGCTCACCGATGAAGAAAAATCAGCTAAGGAAGCCAGAGACAACGAGCTTGATGACTTGCAAAGACTTGCTCGTGAGCTCGATGCCAAGGAAGCAGCTGCTAGGGATGCAGAACTTTTGCTAAAAACTCGTGAATCTCTCTTTCCTGGTTGGCATTTCAAGCGGATGAAAAAGGAAGCAATCATTGAGCCTGTAGAAAACTGGTTGCAACCTGTATGCTCTTACGATACTAGTAATGAAGTGGAGTCTCAGCTCGACTTTCCGATCACACCTCGAGCAGTTTTATTCCGAAGCTTTGAAGAACTTGTGAACACTCCACTTAACAACTCCGATGTAAATGATCAGCTCTTCAATTTCTATCTTGACAACTCCAAGCCTTAGCACTTGTCATGGAGCCTAAAAAAGATTGTTGGGCTAATTCCCAAACTTCCTATAATTATAACTCCATACAAGAATGCTAGATTCAAGGAATTTAGGGGTGATAAGGAAGAAGTAGATGAATTCAGCTTTGCGGACTTACCATTCATGAATCCATTTGATTGGATTTCCATGCTCAATATTTTTTCAAGAAAATAGACGAAGCATGACCCCTCATCACACACCTTAAAAGAATGATTGCCAATTACATTCATGAGGTTACGAAACTGGATGTCGAAGTTGCCACTCGTTTGAATTCCAGTCCCGTGTATCAAGTTTAGGGTCCACCCTCCAATCTAAATAAACGGAGTATCAGAAAGATAAATCATAAGCATTGGAATGTGGCCTATTATTCTAAGGAAGCTGGTACGATTTACAAGAAAATGTTCTATCTGACTTCAGCCTTGGAGCACATTCTCCATATCATCAACCAAAACACGTCCAACTCGGTTAATGATAAGAAATGCTTCACAGACATGCTGAACTGGTACATAGCTTTCTGAAAGAGGATTTTGCTGACCATGCCGAAAATGTTTGAGAGGGCGGATTCGGAACCGAAGCCTGAGGAATGATTGTTCTCTTTTGCAATTTGACTCAAAGGGGGAGATTGTTAGGTCATTTATTTTGATTGAGTCAATTGCATATGTAATTTAGCCTTTAGTTTTGCCGATCAATAAATGGGTGGGCCTGTCCATTCCATTATTAGTTTAGACTATATAAGGATGCACGTACCCTAATTAGGGTTAACGTTTTTTTGTAATCTTGTTCACGCCTCTCACACAGAATAGTTCTCGCTGAATTGTTCTTGAGAGTGGCAATATAATTATTCGACTATTGCTCTTCATATTTTGATCTTGTTATTTATTTCGCATATTTGAATATGTCGATCTACTCATTTTATATTCTCACACCTGACGATTGTTGTAATTGTTGCTGAAGTTACCATTGTTGGGTCCTCCTTGATTAGACGGTCTAAATGGCCGTGCATTGTTGTTGTTGTTGTACTTCCCCTGGCTGTAAACTTGGTTAACCTACCCCTAACGATGGGGTGACTGGCTTTGAGGTTGGGGAGTACCTGGATCCTTGTTGAGAGTGGCCAACATAAGATCAATCTTTCGATTTAATGCATTGATCTCTGACTTAACTTCTTTCTTCCAGGCACTGTCGATGCATACGGATGCTATAGATGTTGTGATGTTGTCTCATTTCTTGGCAGAATAGTTCGTCTTAGATCCGTTGCTGAGCTGCTAAAGAAACCACCAGGGGGTCTCGCGGTCTTGCATCAAAATCGTACCCCCTGATGACACGTTAATCATTTCCTGGCTTGTACTGTCGACTCCGTCAAAGAAAAATTTTACAAGTTGCCAGCATAGAAATTCATGATGCGGGAAGGAGCGTAGCAACTCCTTAAGACATTAAAATGCTTCATGAAACTCCTTGTTGGGTTTTTGCTAAAGTCTTGTATAGCTCTATGGATTTTTGGAGTTTTGCTGGCAGGGTAAATTTCTTGCAAACACTTCGTCTTCAATTGCTCCCCAGTTGTGATACAATTGGGAGGCAATGAGGTAAACCAATAATTGGCCTTGTCTTTTAGAGTAAAAGGAAACAAATGTAAATGAAAAGAGTTGTGATTGGCCCCATGCAGAATGTTTGCATTGGAAATCGCCAAAAACTCATACAAGTGGTTATAAGGGTCATCTTGCTAATAACCCTTAAACTCACGTAATACACTTAACAATTGTAGCCTGATATCGACCTACTGCTCATTCCCATCCGGGAAGAATATTGGCGAGGCATCTCATATTCCCCTGGCTCAAAATGAGATGCCACTAATTGTCGAATCGGTTATCGAAAAAACAAATGAGGAAGAAAGTTACCATCATTGTATAATTCGTTGTTGTAATACCCTTGTGCCTACAAGTTGTTGTTCTGATTATGTCGTGGTCTTCAACCTTGGTTCCATTAGGTGCGTTGGTTGAAGTTAGGCATCCAACCTTCCTCTCCATCTTCGTACTCAATATCCCCTAACTGGGCTTGATGTTGTTGTTGTGGTTGCTGGAATTGGCGCTGAACACCATTGTTATTCAATCCCCAAGCCGGGCCGTCCCCACCATTAGGTCAATGGGGGTTGGGTTGTGCTGCTGATTGAAAGGGTGGTGGCCCCGTGTTGTTGCCACCACTATTGTTTTTGGCTGAGGCTCTGTTGGTGTTGACCAGAACAGGTGGAATGACTGGTTGTTCCACCATGACATCACCTTGAGGTGTATTAGTGACATCCTCTACCACCATCATCAGGATGCATTCTGAATAAGCATCTAACGACTCGACTCTTTCGAGCAGTCCTTTCGATTTCCGGATCATCTTGTACGCGCGCACTAAGAGCTTGCGATAAAAGAAAATAAAAACTTAAAACTTAAAATTTAACACAACGTGTCAAGTGCACAAATCCCTGACAACGGTGCCAAAAGTTGGCACGTTGTACTCGTTGATGCGGTCAAAAATAGTAAATGAAACCTCACTTATCCAATAGTTAGGGTAATTAAGGGTCGAACCAAGGAGTCTGTGGTTGGCACTTTCTGTCGATAGAAACCCGACTATAGTGTCACTCTATACCAGGAAAATCAATAACTTTCAAAAGCAAACCAAAACCCAATGAACTCAAACATAAAACCAAACAAAATCAGATCTAATGCATCAAGCAATCAATGATCAAAACAACAATGAAACTACAAAGAACTTCTTTTATAAAACTGAAAAAACCCAAACAAGCGTTCCAATGACTATCTAACTAACCAACGAACTACAAGTTCCGAATGATTACTCCTGAATCTAAAACTCAACCTCAAATGGTCAGAAAAATTATGAATGGGGGATACCCTTAGCACCGACAACTGATACAAAACCGATTAAATGGGCTAAAAAGCCAAAACTATAGAATCTAACCAAACTATGCAAAAGAAACTGAAAAATAATAAAGATGAGCCTTAAGATCTATAGAATTCTCAATGGATTGTTGTGGAATGTCGTCTGAATGCCTCTATTTATAGTTGTAAAATCGCATATGTCGCGTTGTCAACATCAGTACTTCGCATCGCGCTCATAGACATAACCCAATATCTCGCAAATTTGAAATTCAAATCAAAATCAGATTACAATATCATCTCTTCTTAGCGTCACGATCCTTTAACTTACCCGTCACGATCTCCTCGGATTCTTATCTCTTCGTTTCCAGTTCTATCCTTGTTCAATTTCCGCTTTAAACCCTGCATTTTAGTACTTTTCCTACACAAGACAACTTCCAACAAAACTGAGCGTATCTAGTCCTTCTAAAAGGATAAAATAACTAGAACATGTAAAGTAATGTGTAAATAAACTAATATAAAAGCACGTTATCAGTATATCAATCTTATGTCATTCAAACATTCTATCTTCTCTTCACTACTCTACACATGAATCCTTTCCCAGATTTCCCATGATTCCTTTCTGATTAGACCAAACCCAAATACATATCATGTGGTTATGATAGTGTGGGTGCATAGTGTTATAACCACCTATAAATATTTGATTCTGGCATCACCACTAGGTTTCCTAATCCACTGGTTCAGGTTAACATATAACACCACCGGAAATAAATATTGATAACAGCTATTAGTGAATCTTACTCATAAGAAAATACTGGCATAGCTATGAATAATCACGAAAAATAAACAAATAGTTCCCTATCAATTCAGTGTTATCTTAGGTGCAGCAGTCTAACCCTCCTATAGGTTTGCAACTGACCTTAGGATATTAGATTCATCACTCCATCTAACGGTGCATGCAATCATAACTTTTACTTTCTTACTTATGTATTATCCTAAGTCCGTATTCTCACTTAAACCTCATACAATTTATGTTTAGGTTCAAGTCTCAACACCTACTTCGCTTAAACTATGGCTCTCATACCAAATTGTAGCACTCCAACTAATATACAACATAACACGCGTAAATATTTATAAAACATCGTGAAGTGAAAATTTTCATTCTTTTAAAACTTTTTTTTAGTCATTAAGCCATCATTAAAACTTTTGGTCCTAATAAAAATAACCGAGTTTAAAAATATTTAAACAACCTTACGTGTTACAAAGTCAAATCAAAAGCAACCATAGTACAGCAATAAAACATCTCAAAGCTAATGTGCCGTAATCATTTAAAATTTCTACCGAAACTTCGTCATGACCACTAGGCTAATTGAATAAAATCCATACCGACCCAATTCAACAAAAAATAGCCCAAAATAATATGCGACATAACAAAAATTTACAGTAACAAAACTTCTACATATCAAACCCGATTTAACTTTATATCTTTAGAAAGATGGGAAGGAGCTTTACAACTTTCGCTCACTAATTTCATTCTGAATCCATTCAGATTTCTGCTATCGAGTGATAATGGGTTTCTCATGATTTATCATTATTGATGGAGCGTGTGTGGTTAACCGGCACATCAATTAGAGATGATAAATGAAATTGAGGTTACCAAGCTAATTTGCATGGTTATTCACATCTGGTTTGTGATCCTCGGCATCCCAGTCACAAACAGTAGAGTATATCCGAGATTAAACATCCCATTGAATAGTTCAATGAATCTTAACAGATCTAGGAATTTCATAAGATGAAATCTACCTTAATGACCATTATGTTGTGATTACGACATCCTTCTTCACACCATAGTTTGGGTATTTTGGATCCTAGCCTTGTTAAATAATAAATTGGGTAATTATTTAAAAGGATTAAAATTAAACTAACTAATTCAAATTTTATAAATGTCTAAAGATAGTGTCAGTTCTCCTCCTTCTCCTCCTTCAGCCATTTATGAGAATTTCAGAAAGCACCTATTACATATGGTAAGGCTGACTGGCCTGAACTATGTGGTATGGCTTCACAAATAGAGAATGGTTCTTAGTTTTGCTGGCAAGCCATATCTTATTGAGTGTCCACTCCCCAAGAATCTCATCACACAGCAGCTTGTGATGAGCATGACCCCTTGACCATTAAGTCCAAGGAAGTTCGTTGCCTCATGCTATTGATCATTGACCCGAAGTTCCATAGGGATTTAGAATTCCTGGGGTCAGATAAGTTAGTACAACTGGTTGAGGAAAGGTTCCGAGAACCGGTTGAAAAGGGACGAGCTAAGATTTTCAAAGAGCTTGAAGTGTGCAGGAAGTAACACTAGTTCACATGTTCTCAAGATAGAGAGACACATAGGTGAACTGTATAAATTTGGTCACCCTTGTGATCAGGGGTTAAGCATTAGCTTGACTCGCTGATCTGTTCATCTAGATGAACACAAAGGGTAACCAAAATAAGACAATCATGGAAATGCATTCAATGTCGACTCTGTATGAGTCGTTCATGGAGAAGCATAGTTCCATTGATTCAGCTGCTTTAGGATTGAGTCCAGTATTAAGGCACATCAAGAAATGATCTAGATCGTCTGGACCGATTGTTCGATGTCTCAAACTGGGAATCCACAGGGTGGGACACAGTCACAGAAAGATTGGAAAAATGCTCCAAAGCCGAACAGTTTGGCAACTCGGTAATATCTTAAAAACTCAGAACACCTGATCCTCATTTCCTTGATACAGGATGTGTTTGTCACATTTGCTATGTATGCATGGACTCTATAGGATGCAGGATGTTGTCGCATAGGAGCATATTCTGATTAGATCTGGAGCTCGTGCAATTTTGGAGTTAAACTAGATATTTGTTCGTGTTATTAGTTTATAGATGCATATGACATTGTTTCGCATAGTACATTGTTCAGAGGATAATTCTGGTTTAATAAAAATTTTCTTTTAAAACATGATTGTTTTAATTATCCTCGACATGTTTTGTGAATGTGTTGATGGCATAAATGGTAATAACTTGAATGTGGATACATCCAATGGGATTGGATTTATAAATTGTGTTCCTTATGATTGTTAAAGTGAATTTTATGAGAATCACTTCAACCAAAGGTCCAGTTGGACAGAACTTTGGAATAATTTGACTTAGAGTCACATGATGAACTGAGTGCTTAATAAAATTTATTGTGGCAAGAAATGAATCACCCAAAGATCCAATGGATCGGATTTTGGAATCAGTTGACTTGGAGTCAGGTGATGATTGCATATCTTGAACAAAATTAACAAAATCATAAATTTACATAGAGATGTAAAAGATATTAAGATTGTGAGTGACATACACATAAGTTAATGTGTATTGCTCGAATCTTCGAACACAACACAATTAGTTATACTTCATGATATTTGCCAATTAGTATGACAAATATGGCTTCGCTTATCAGAATAAGCGATTGATTTAAACCTTGAAGTGTTCAGGGATTTCAAAGGAAGTATTAGATCAACAGAACCTGAGTGACAACATAGACTGAGAAAATGTTTCATAGTTTATCCTCTTCCAAGAACATTAATGGTTATAATGTGTCTTAGGGAAGCTGATGGAGCATTGGTCGAAATAGTTCGATCCTCGATGTATCAGATCCGTTTCCAATTAGTATTTCAATGAATTGAATATTCGACCAGTCAGACCGCAGAAACCATATTCCGACCATATCTTAGACTAAGTAGGTTATGCCGACACTGTCTGAAATGTAAAGCTGGGATCGTCCCACATTTACATAGAAAGTCTAGGGTCATGTAGCGTTCGTCCGAACCTCATGACAAGCCTGAAACTGATCAGCAATGTCATTTCATTGGCCATCCCGGCTGTACCAATGAAAGAAGAGTTCTTTTGGAAAGGACTCAAGTTCTAAGGAAACAGTGGGAGTAAGAATAATCCTGAATGAGTTCAGGGATTAGCCAAAGTGAAAGAACCTCTAGTCATCTCTTGGCTTTGACCAGGAATCAGATTTCTGTTAAACCTGACATGCTTTTCTCTTCGCTTGACTAGTAGTTTTAGTCACCGTCATAAGGAGTTATGATCTTTATGAGTTATGATCTGGGTGACATACCGATTAGTGGTAAAACATTAAAGATGGTACGGATAAGTAATCCGACTACTTGGAAGCATTGGTGAGCCCGGTTGCTACCATATAAGAGAACCTTAGCGCGAGACGCAGTCTGTGTGACAAATTTGACTGATTTTACAACCAGTGGGAGTAATTGAATCATCAAAAAAAAGCGCCATAGATAGAAATGTACTTACAGAACATCTGGTTGAGTGAGTCGATACTCAGAGTCAAGCAATTCATTCCGAGAGAAGCACTCTCAATAGAAGATGAAATCCGAGAGGATTCTGCGTGACATAGTGTGAGTCGTTAGTGGAGCGTGTGTGGTCTACCGGCACACTAATAAGGACTCACATAGAGCATGCCATTACAAAAGGTACATGGCCCCGGGATTCGTCCCATGGGCATCTCGCAAGAAAGGATATTCGAATTCTGAAAATATGCCAAATGGTTTGGATTTTGTGAACAGCCTAAAAGATTCCCATAACCGTGTCAGAAAGGTTTGGACTTCGGATTCTCAAAATGTGCCAAAAGGATTGGATTTTGTGAATAGTCTGAAGAGTCAAATGACCGTGCTAAAGCCAGTGGGAGTATCGTTGTTATCTGCCTATCACTGTATGTTGGTTACATACTATTTCTAGGAAACATCTCTTATCATTACAAAGTGTAGTGACCTGGATTTATGTAACGCCCCAATTTTTTTTCAAACCATTTATATTACATAAAAGCATATTTTACAAAATACGGTTCAACAAAAACCATTGTACTTGTTTAAATACAACAAGGGGGTGTTACAATTACATATCAAACAACCATAAGTTTAAGGGAAATGGATCCAATCAAATACCAATACATGGAAGCTGTATCCAGCTCCACTCCTTTGCACCCTAGGATTTATTTCGCAACTCCAAACTATCTTACAACTTTGTACCTGAACCTGGAATACATGACATAAAAATAGAATACGTAAGACAAAAATGTCTCGTGAGTTACATGAGTTTTAGACACAAACATTAAATCTTCTTTTTCAACCTTTTATAAGAATTTTATAATATAAACACTTGCCAAAACTTTATAGTATTAATATACTATAACTTTTTATATCTCAAAACCATTTTATATCTTTCAAAACCATTTTATATCTTTCAAAACTAGCTTCTTTCTTACTTTCTTTGACTGGTTTTATAAACTTGCTGGATTTTTATACTTAGGGCTTTAATCACTATAAGTGATACCCCAAGTCTGTACAGCTAGAAAGAACGAATCAATCCTCACAGTAGAAGTGCTGAGGCAGCCTACTTCGCGAAGGGGTTTTCCCTAGTAGACTCCTTACCTAACCCGGGTAGGTTGGAACATAGTTCCCTTACTAACATTGCTAGCTACAATACCAGTCATATATAAAAATACTTTCTGAAAACTGAAACAATACTTGTACACATAATGGCTAAATGCCAAGCTTTAGACTTAAACATGCTTTTACCATAATCTAGGCTATTGCCAAAATCATACTTTCAAATATAGCAGTTTACTTTCCATATAAACTAGGAAATAAATCATTCTTGCAAATATTTTCACACATAAAAATATTATATGGAAATCTGAAAAATACTTACTTGCTTGCCATGTATCCCAAAATGGATAAAAATACTACATGTACTCACCTTATAACTCTTGAAAAGTCGATTAGACGTCCCTCGGTTCTTTACCCTTTCGGTGACCAATTACTTGACTTGCACCTATACGTAATATATGATACATTAATTTTACATTCTAATTGACTCTATAACATGTTAGAGTCCTTATTATACCATTAATGGTCAAAACAAGTGTATAACTCTTGAATGACCAACATTAGTTAAATCGTATTTTATACATATTTTACTACAGTACCCTCGGAGGGTCGTATTTCGATTCTGATAATTTTTTATGAAGTTTTGGACCATAATAGACCTATGTTTAAAATTTGAGGTCAAACGGACAGGTATAGATCAAAATTCCAAAATCTAAAACCACTTGGCATAGGACTTGGAACAAAACTGCATTTTCACTCTGCCGCGATGGCGCATCGCGCCCAGGTGAGGGGCGCGTCGCGCTTGCTGAACAGCAGTCCAGAATTTCCCGATTTTTAAGCTACAAATTTCCATTTTCTCATATTAAGTGTTTAATACTCTGCTTAATCGATAGGGGTTTGTTCCAAGACCAAAACCTTCATTTACTTCAAGTTTTAAACTATTAGAATCAAGTTAATCACAAGAACTCACAATCTAGGGTTCTTGATCAAAATCTCAATTCTTGAAAAATAGCAACCTACTTCCATATTCTTGAATTAAGTCCTTTTAGCATGACTTACTGAAAGTGTTAAGCCATTTAAACTACATGATTCATGACTGAAATTACAAATTTCAGTTTCCATAAAAACCCATCAAGAACAATCTAGGTTAGAACTTGGAATACTTACCTTAGAAGCTTGGAATCACCAATTCCAAGTGTTGAATTCTTAATTCCTTGCTTCAATTCTTCGTGAGCTTGAAATCTCCCGTGTCTCCAGCTCTCTAGCTCTCTCTCGAACTCTCTACTGATTCCTGGAAAAGAGAGTGATAACTCTCTCTTTTATGTTTAACTTTTATTAAGTATTTACACTTTTAGTCCCTAGTTTCTTTCTTTTGTTCAAAAGTGGTCCAAAACCTCCCATCTTTACAAACCAAGTTCCATTAGCTACTAATTTAACATTTTCTTGACATTTTGGTCATTCTCATGTCAAATGACCATTTTACCCTTTTTAGTCAAGATTCACTATTCACGCTGTGAGACTCCAAACTTCGCATAAACTCTTATTGCTTATATTATTATTTCACATATACATATTATTTTACATAATAATCTTATAATGTGTCGAAAGACCGTTTTACCCTTTTTATGGTAAAATGACTAAATTACCCTTACAGCCATAATTTCTCATAAAATTCACATATAAAATTTATATTATACACATCTTAGTTTACATATTTATATTATAAATTTTGGTCGTTTCAACTACCTCCCCCTAATTAGGATTCTGTCCTCGGAATCGCTTCAAAATCTGTGAAATTAGGGTATCTTTTCTTCATGCTTTCCAAAGTTTCCCAAGTCAAATTCGAGCCTAATGGATGTTTCCACTTGACCAATACTAGGTCAATTTCTTTATTCCTTAGCTTCTTGGTTTTCACCTCTAACATTGCTTCTGGTTCTTCAACTAGTCTGTTGGGTGTTTCCACCTTTATTTCTTCTAAAGGAATGGTTAACTCCTTCTTTCCAAAGTATTTCTTGAGATAGCATACATGAAATGTATCATGTATTCCCTTGAGTTCTTGTGACAGTTCTAGTTTGAACGCTTGTAAACCAACTCTTTTCAAAATTTTGAAGGGTCCAATATACATTGGACTCAATTTCCCTCTCTTGCCAAATCTTATCACCCCCTTCCAAGGTGATACTTTTATCATCACCAAATCGCCCTCTTTTAAATCATACGGCCTTTTCTTCAGGTTTGAGTAGCTTCTTTGGCGATCTTGTGCGGCTTTCATGTTGGTCTGTATCACACCAATCTTTTCATTAGTCATTCTTTCAATTTCTGGCCCAGTGAGTTTTGTTTCACCAGCTTCTAACCAACACACTGGTGTTCTACATTTTCTACCATATAACGCTTCAAAAGGCGGCATCTTGATGCTTGAGTGATAACTGTTGTTATACGAGAATTCTACCAATGGTAAGTGCTCATCCCAATTACCTCCAAAATCAATAGCACATGATCTCAACATGTCCTCCAATGTCTGAATAGTACGTTCACTTTGCCCATCTGTTTGAGGGTGATAGGCTGTACTCATCTTGATTCGAGTTCCCATCCTTTCTTGTAGAGAATCCCAAAAATTAGACGTGAATCTAGGATCTCTGTCTGAAACTATGGACAATGGTGCTCCATGAAGTCTGATCACTTCGTCAATGTACAGCTGAGCTAGTGCTCCAAGTGGTGTAGTTTCTTTGATCGCGAGGAATAAGGCACTTTTGGTCAATCTCCACAATGACCCATATACAATCGTGTCCTCTTCGTGTTCTTGGCAGCCCTACAACAAAATCCATGGTCACTTCTTCCCACTTCCCTGCTGGTATCTGCAACGACTGCGCATTACCATACGACACCTGATGTTCTGCTTTTACTTGTGCACAAGTCTCACAGTGGGATATGTACTTTGCTATTCTCTTTTTCATTCTTGGCCACCAGTAATGCTGCTTCAAATCTTGATATGTTTTCGTACTTCCAGGATGTATAGAATACTTGGATTTGTGAGAATCATCCAAGACTATCTTTCTGGTTGCTCCATATTTAGGGACCCAAATACGTCCCTTAAAAGTGCGCAACCCTTGAGTATTCACTTCGAACACCACCTTTTTCCCAAGCTTTTCTTTCTTTATATTCTCTTCGGTTAAAGCACTGTCTTGAGCTTCTTTAATCTTTTGAATTAAAGTTGAGACCACTTCAATTCTCATGGATCTCCCTTTAATAACTTTTTCACGAATTTTTCGGCTTAAAGCATCGGCTACTACGTTAGCTTTTCCTTCGTGATATATTATTTCACAATCATAATCATTCACGAGCTCGATCCATCGTGTCTGTCTCAAATTCAATTCTTTTTGAGTGAAAATATATTGTAGGCTTTTGTGATTTGTATATATTTTGCATTTCGTCCCATACAGATAGTGTCTCCAAATCTTCAATGCAAACACAATTGCAGCTAATTCCAAATCATGAGTAGTATAACGTGTCTCTGCATCTTTTAGCTGTCTAGAGGCGTAGGCTATGACTTTGCCTCGTTGCATCAGTACACAGCCGAGACCTCTATTAGACGCATCGTTGTATACTACAAACTCTTCTGTGCCTTCTGGTAAAGATAATACTGGAGCTTCACATAGCTTCTTCTTTAATATTTCAAAGGCTTCTTGCTGTTTTTCTCCCCAGGTAAATTTCACCTCTTTCCGGGTTAGGTGAGTTAATGGCACTGCTATTTTAGAGAAATCTTGGATAAACCGTCGGTAATAACCAGCTAACCCAAGAAAACTCCTAACTTCTGTAGGTGTCTTCGGTGGCTCCCATTTCATTACCGCTTCTATTTTTGCTAGATCCACTTTAATACCTTCAGCTGAAACAACATGGCCTAGAAATTGAACTTCCCGTAACCAAAAGTCACACTTTGACAACTTTGCGTATAATTGTTCATTCTTCAAAGTACACAACACTTCACGTAAGTGCACTTCATGCTCCGCTTCACTTTTCGAATAGACCAGAATATCGTCGATGAAAACGATAACAAATTTGTCAAGAAAAGGTTTACAGACCCGATTCATAAGGTCCATAAACACGGCTGGGGCATTAGTGAGGCCGAATGGCATCACTAAAAATTCATAGTGACCATATCGAGTTCGGAATGCAGTCTTACATACATCTTCATCCTTTACCCGTACTTGATGATATCCAGAACGAAGGTCAATTTTTGAGAAGTAACTAGCTCCCTGCAACTGATCGAACAAATCATCAATTCGTGGCAAAGGGTATCGATTCTTGATTGTCACCTTATTGAGCTCACGATAATCTATACACATACGCATAGTATCGTCCTTCTTCTTGACAAACAATACTGGAGCTCCCCAAGGAAAAAAGCTGGGACGAATAAATCCCTTGTCAAGAAGTTCTTGCAGCTGAGACATAAGTTCTCTCATCTCTGTAGGGGCAAGACGGTACGGCGCACGAGCAATGGGACTTGCTCCAGGAACCAGGTCAATGCGAAATTCGACTTGCCTAATGGGTGGTAACCCAGGTAAGTCATCAGGAAAAACTTCAGGGAATTCATTAACCACTTTTATATCCTCCATCTTCTGCTTCTCTTTCTTCCCATTCATCACATAAGCGATAAACGATTCACACCCTTTATGGATGCATTTACGGGCCTTAATAGCAGTAATGAGACTTTGCATGTTCTTCCGACGTTCCCCACATATGTAAATTTTGCTACCATCAGGCAATTTGATCGATACCATTCGTTTTCCGCAAAGGATTTTAGCATTATGAGTTCCGAGCCAATCCATCCCAATAACAATATCGAATCCTTTAATCCCGATAGGTAACAGATCAGCCTTTAAGATTTGCCCATTAATCTCAATTGGACATTTCTCATACACATGACGTACCGTAACTAACTCTCCATTCGCGACTTCTATTACACAAGTATCATCTAACAGTTTCATTGGTATATTCAGACGCTTACGGAATTCATGGGACACAAAGTAGAAATGTGCTCCAGAATCAAAAAGAACATAAGCAGGTTGTGAGTTTACAATGAGTGTACCTGCCACCACGTCTTGATCCTCTTTGGCCTCTTCTAAGGTCATCTGAAACGCTCTCCCTTTCGTCTTTGCCGGCTCCGTCTTTTTATTACTTGCAGTGGAAACTAATGTCTCATTCTTCTTCTTTGGACAATTGGTACTGAAATGGCCTTTTTCGTGGCAATTGTAACATTCCACTTCGCTAACATCTTTCACTTTGCAGTCTTTGGCTTGGTGACCCGGAAGACCACATTTGTAGCACCCACTAGTGCCCTTCTTGCATTCTCTACTGTGCCTCTTTCCACACTTCTTACATTCTTTAACCTCACTTTGCTTAGAAAACCCCGATGAAAAACGACTCTTCTTGTTTGCTCCAGAGATTCCTGAAGACTTTCGTTTCTCCCCAAAAGCTTGTCGTTCTTTGGCCTTTTTCTCTATCATACTCTCAACTCTAGCCGCAGATTCAATGGCTTCATCGAGGGTAGTAGCTTTGCCAACTTCCAATGAGTAGTCCCCTGGCAACCCATTAACATAACGGTTTATCCTTCCAGCCTCAGTCGGTAATGTATCTTCCAAAAACGGCAACATCTCACAAAACTTTTTAGTGTACTCGTAAACTGTCTGTTTTTTCCTTTGCAAGAGCAAAGAATTCATTGACCAAGTTCTCCCGATGCCTAGCTGAACAAAACTTGCCTTTCAACCGCTGAACAAACTCCTCCCAAGACAACGCATCAATAAACTCACTTCCCTTGGTTCGGCGGAGAGTATTCTACCAATTAAGAGCTTCCGCCTTTAGCATTTGAGAAGCAAATCCTACCTTCATATCCTCTTTGCAACGGCAGATGCGAAGAACTTGTTCCATTTCAGTCACCCATCGAATAGTTATTCGCGGGTCCATCTCCCCGTTGAACTCCTTAGGCCGACAGGACATAAAGTCCTTAAAAGTACACGCCCCTTTAGTCTTGAACTGTGGCTGCGATTTGGAAGAAGAGTCTCCCTGAGAAGAATTCTGTGTTGGGTTGGTACCCTCAGGAGCCACACTTTTCTCACTATCTTCATTTTGTGATTTAGATCTTTCGCCTAATCGTTCATCTAGAAGGCGAGTCATTTCTTGTCTAGTTTGTAATTGAGAGTCGTGTAATAACTTCTGGATTGCCTCCAAGGTCAATGGAGGTGGATTAACCTCACCCCTAGCATTGCCATCATCAACGGCTTGGGGCGGTCGAGGAGGAATAGGAGGCCTTGCATTAGGATCTGGATTTTCCGCGTACGATCCTTGACCACTTCTAGTTCGCATCTTGCTATAAAATTTCAAGTACTTTAGTATTTCATAATATATCATAATATTAATTTACTACTTTTCCCACCAGTTTCCCAGTATTCCCTCGCGGCTACACTAGACTCAATACGCGTCCTGTGATTATGATAATACGGGCCCATATTACCATAATCACCTACACATGTTGTTCCCAATGTTCCGCTTGGTTCCACTGTTCGCTAGTATCAATTAGCTACTTTTAACTCATAAATATACTCATATTATGCCATTAACAAATAATGTCTTAATTCCTTAAGACATAAAAACTTTGTAACTCACACTAACTGACTATTTTACAAGCCTAAGCCTAGGAGTGGAATGATCCAATCCTAATTCGCTTAAACTATGGCTCTGATACCAACTTGTAACACCCCAATTTTTTTTCAAACCATTTATATTACATAAAAGCATATTTTACAAAATACGGTTCAACAAAAACCATTATACTTGTTTAAATACAACAAGGGGGTGTTACAATTACATATCAAACAACCATAAGTTTAAGGGAAATGGATTCAATCAAATACCAATACATGGAAGCTGTATCCAGCTCCACTCCTTTGCACCCTAGGATTTATTTCGCAACTCCAAACTATCTTACAACTTTGTACCTGAACCTGGAATACATGGCATAAAAATAGAATACGTAAGACAAAAATGTCTCGTGAGTTACATGAGTTTTAGACACAAACATTAAATCTTCTTTTTCAACCTTTTATAAGAATTTTATAATATAAACACTTGCCAAAACTTTATAGTATTAATATACTATAACTTTTTATCTTTCAAAACCATTTTATATCTTTCAAAACCATTTTATATCTTTCAAAACTAGCTTCTTTCTTACTTTCTTTGACTGGTTTTATAAACTTGCTGGATTTTTATACTTAGGGCTTTAATCACTATAAGTGATACCCCAATTCTCTACAGCTAGAAAGAACGAATCAATCCTCACAGTAGAAGTGCTGAGGCAGCCTACTTCGCGAAGGGGTTTTCCCTAGTAGACTCCTTACCTAACCCGGGTAGGTTGGAACATAGTTCCCTTACTAACATTGCTAGCTACACTACCAGTCATATATAAAAATACTCTCTGAAAACTGAAACAGTACTTGTACACATAATGGCTAAATGCCAAGCTTTAGACTTAAACATGCTTTTACCATAATCTAGGCTATTGCCAAAATCATACTTTCAAATATAGCAGTTTACTTTCCATATAAACTAGGAAATAAATCATTCTTGCAAATATTTTCATACATAAAAATATTATATGGAAATCTGAAAAATACTTACTTGCTTGCCATGTATCCCAAAATGGATAAAAATACTACATGTACTCACCTTATAACTCTTGAAAAGTCGATTAGACGTCCCTCGGTTCTTTACCCTTTCGGTGACCAATTACTTGACTTGCACCTATACGTAATATATGATACATTAATTTTACGTTCTAATTGACTCTATAACATGTTAGAGTCCTTATTATACCATTAATGGTCAAAACAAGTGTATAACTCTTGAATGACCAACATTAGTTAAATCGTATTTTATACATATTTTACTACAGTACCCTCGGAGGGTCGTATTTCGATTCCGATAATTTTTTATGAAGTTTTGGACCATAATAGACCTATGTTTAAAATTTGAGGTCAAACGGACAGGTATAGATAAAAATTCCAAAATCTAAAACCACTTGGCAGAGGACTTGGAACAAAACTGCATTTTCACTCTGCCGCGATGGCGCATCGCGCCTAGCTGAGGGGCGCGTCGCGCCTGCTGAACAGCAGTCCAGAATTTCCCGATTTTTAAGCTACAAATTTCCATTTTCTCATATTAAGTGTTTAATACTCTGCTTAATCGATAGGGGTTTGTTCCAAGACCAAAACCCTTCATTTACTTCAAGTTTTAAACTATTAGAATCAAGTTAATCACAAGAACTCACAATATAGGGTTCTTGATCAAAATCTCAATTCTTGAAAAATAGCAACCTACTTCCATATTTTTGAATTAAGTCCTTTTAGCATGACTTACTGAAAGTGTTAAGCCATTTAAACTACATGATTCATGTGAAATTACAAATTTCAGTTTCCATAAAAACCCATCAAGAACAATCTAGGTTAGAACTTGGAATACTTACCTTAGAAGCTTGGAATCACCAATTCCAAGTGTTGAATTCTTAATTCCTTGCTTCAATTCTTCGTGAGCTTGAAATCTCCCGTGTCTCCAGCTCTCTAGCTCTCTCTCGAACTCTCTACTGATTTCTGGAAAAGAGAGTGATAACTCTCTCTTTTATGTTTAATTTTTATTAAGTATTTACACTTTTAGTCCCTAGTTTCTTTCTTTTGTTCAAAAGTGGTCCAAAAACTCCCATCTTTGCAAACTAAGTTCAATTAGCTACTAATTTAACATTTTCTTGACATTTTGGTCATTCTCATGTCAAATGACCATTTTACCCTTTTTAGTCAAGATTCACTATTCACGCGGTGAGACTCCAAACTTCGCATAAACTCTTATTGCTTATATTATTATTTCACATATACATATTATTTTACATAATAATCTTATAATGTGTCGAAAGACCGTTTTACCCTTTTTATGGTAAAATGACTAAATTACCCTTACAACCATAATTTCTCATAAAATTCACATATAAAATTTATATTACACACATCTTAGTTTACATATTTATATTATAAATTTTGGTCGTTTCAATTTAAGAGATGGTTCGTTGTGAAAGACTTTAAGAGATACAACATACTCAGTTGGTTGCAAACATCTACTAAATAGATAGAAATTCTGCCAATATGATATTGATAAGATTCATGGTGCATAACCCTAGGAAAAGAGTTTCCTGTAGATGAGATAGTCAGTATGGAACACGTCATTGTAAGCATGATCTTGATAAAGATTCAAGATGCATGAGAAGAGTCTCCGAAAGGAAATAGTTTTCGAAAATCATGACACAAGGATTATAAATGATCTTTGGATTCCGAAAGGGTTTGGAATAAGATTAGATCGGTTTCCACAAGCTTCTTGGATCGATCAGAGGTGTCATGAACATGTCCTGATGACTTGATGCTTATGGCATAGTAAATTGGATTCAGGATATTGTCTGGCTGGGAGAACTGGATGGATTATTTGAACGAACATGAGAAATTATTGGAAAATGATTAGGGTGAAAGTGATAGTAATAATTTGAAATAGTTTCAAAGTGGTAATTATTAACGTCAGGACGTGGTGCTAAAGGACTTCATGGATAAAGAGTGTCGTTGGTATTCTGATGGAGCGTGTGTGGTTCACCGGCAGATCATAACACCTCGAAATAGTCTTAGGGTGCAGTCAAGTAGACTAAAGACCCCGAGAACCATGGGTAGTCACAGTACACATCACCAGAATGGAGTTATAAGTGAGAATGATAGAATGACAAATTGAGATGTCATCGGAAGAGCACCCGATTGGATCATCTGCAATGAAGTGTATAAGTGTAAGATACTTTTGAATATATAGAAAGAGTGAAATGTTCATGTAGACATAGGTATAAAAATTGAATTGAAAGTTTAATAGAAATCTAGAAACCGATAATAGTTTATGACAAGATCTGACTTGGTGATTACCTCGTGGAGACTTGGTAATAAGCAGGAGTAGTTGCCAGTCAGATCTTTATGTTTCACGTTCGCATGTTTTACTTCCCGAATAATTTAATTATTCAAAAAGGTCCACAGTCGCTCATACTTTGGGAAGTAAGTATTGAATTAAGACTGTCATGAATTGGTTTTTAGATTGTCTAAGGAGTTAGACATAGCAATAGGATTGCTACAACGTTCATGAGTACTTAGAAATGGAGATTTGAGTATTGGATAAACCCACGCTCAATAGATTGCTTCATGGATTACATCACGAGCAATCTTGAGATGATAATATCTTATGATCTTGAAGTGGAGAGATATGAGTTATAATTTACAAGGCAGTTGTTCATTGATAACACGAAAACGCATCGGTAACTCGATGTTATAAAACGTGTTGTTGTGAATGATTTGACTGGCAAAAGATATAAGCATATGAGTCGAAGCTTATTCGTTCCTTGACCCTGATGGGAAACAGATATCTGTAGGCCTCTCGATGATTTTGAAGTTGACTAAGGTGCTGGCCAGCCAGGACTCTATCAATGTGTTTAATTGATAGTCCTAAAGTCATATGCAAATTAGAAATCGGGAAACAGAGTATCGGACAGAGATTGATCTCAATCCATGTCTCATGTCTGGAAATATCTTGTTGAACGAAGGATCATATGATCACTTATCTATGGACAGAACTGACTGGGTCGGAGTTCGGCAGCAGTTTCTAGGAAGCTATAGTTTGTAGATTAATTAGAGGTTAAATTGGTAATTATAGTCACAGACTTATCCAAGTGGGAGACTGTTGGATTAGGTGTCTAAGCCATGACTAATAATTTGTATTTACCTAATTAATAGAAGCAAAGTCCATTTGGGTTGCCCTCATAGCTAGAGGTTTGGCAGAAATTCCATGAGAGAGAAAGATTGATTTATTATATGATTAATAAATCAATAGAAATAAAATAAATAGTTTATTAATATATTAAAGTGATAATATATTAATTAGAAACTATATTAGTTAATTAGAAATTAATCTGGAATTAATTGGAATTAATTTAGTGATTAATTTAATTAATTAAAGGTGTAGGGACTAAAATTGTAATTATTCAATAGTTGAGTAAGTGACAGTTTTAGTAGGCCAGATGACCACGAAATTATATATGGAATATATATAATTTCGAAATTAATAAGTTAGGATAAATAGGTATGAATCAAATGATAAAAGGTTTATCTTGATTTGAATTCAAAAAGGTTTATCTCTAAGGCTTATCTACTGGCTAACTGGAAGCTATAAATAGGGACCCTGGGGGAACCCTTTTCTGCGCCAATTCACACATATTCTCTCTAGAAATTTCGTGACTTACCCCTAGCCCTTGGGCGTGACTTCATTTGAGGCAAGGCATTTGCGTTTCTTAGCTTGCAAGAAACAACTAAAAGGTTAGTTTTCTGATTTTATTCTTTAGCAATTTTCTTCTGGCCTTTAGGAATTTGTTATATGTTCAATTAGATGAAAACATAGATCCTCATAGGTTGCATGTGAACTTAGGGTTTTTTAGTTCATAGATTTGCATAAAACCTTTCAATATATATATATATATATATATATATATATATATATATATATATATACATATATATATATATATATATATATATATATATATATATATATATATATATATATATATATATATATATATATATATATATATATATATATATATATATATATTCTTTTTTTGAAAAAGCAACTTAAATTACACCCCCGGACGGACGACCCCAGCCAGGAATTAGGGCACCAAACACGGAAATAGTCTACAAATAATTACAAGAAGTTTTTGGGCTAGTAAGCCATAAAAGACTATCTAAATTCACTTTCTTGGCCCGACTATCGATCCATAGAAAAGCCTCCCCTTGAGCCTTAGCGAACACTTCCTCTACCATGTTGGACTTCTGATTAAAGGTAACATCGTTCCTGTTTCTCCATAATTGTGTGATAATCGCCACCCCGACTAAATACAAGATCCTTTTCTCCAACTTGGATTGGGCCTGCACATCGAAACCGTCAAACAGCTCGTCCAAACCATTGAATTCGCGGATATCTATCCCCCAGCAGTTTTAGGATTTAGCCCAAACATCCTTAGCTAGCACACAATTAGTGAAAATATGGTTGATAGATTCATCTTCCGTTTTACATATATCACACAAATGGGATTCAATATTAAAGCCCAAACGTACAAGATTGTCTTTTGTAGATATCCTATTCCTGACTCCTCTACATATCAGAATCATGTTCCTTTTTGGGATCCATCAAGACCATCTGAAACTTCCATGCGTCTCCTACATTTTTTCAGCTATCTTTCTATGCATCCACCCAACTGTGAATCTCTCTTTCGGGCCTTCCCTACTACTCACTCTTCTTCTCCACTCCTGAATTCCGACCCCAGTTCGAAATTTTTCCTCCACTTTAGCATTCATGACAATATCAACATTATATAATCTAGGATATCTTAAGTTTAGCGACTTATCTTATGTCCACCAATCCATCCAAAAACTAGAGTCTTTCCTGTTACGGACCTGTTTTTAATTAAATTTCTCGGATCCAATTGTAGCACTTTGAGTCATCCCATTGTTGAACAATCCTTCTCCAAGTATGCCCCTTTTTTTATCTTATTGGCATCTTTGAGACCTTCATTAAGGGAAGGGGAAGGCTAGCCAGATGCTGGAACAACCCACAAAAGAACAGTACAAAACAACTACATCTTTAGAGCTAGTCTAGGGGAAGACAACCATAAACTCCTGTTCACCTCAATTTTAGACGCTCTACTTTCTAGCCAAATAAAAAACTCTCGCTGGATATGTGTAAACACTTCATCCTCCTTCCTTTTTCTATCCATGAAGGTCACCTCGTTTCTGTTGTGCCAAAGAGACGAAAGGGTAGCAACTCCAATAGTGAATAGGGATTTCTTTTCCACTGCTCCAATTCCTTCTTCTTCTAGCCAGTCAAAGATGTGTTTGATGGAGTTTAGAGGTTTTGCTTTAAGCTCCCACCAATTCGCCAATTTAGACCAGACCTCTCTAGCAAAGGGACATTCCATAAACACGTGAAAGACAGATTCAGCATCAGACTTGCACACATCAAAATCGTAGATCCTAAATTGACTCGAATTCTTTCAAGATTTTCCTTTACCGCGATATATATATATATATATATATATATATATATATATATATATATATATATATATATATATATATATATATATATATATATATATATATATATATATATATATATATATATATATATATATACACACACATATATACATATATGTGTATATATATATATAAGTTCAAATGAGAACCTAAAAAAATTAGAGAAACTAAAAACCCATTCTATGAAGTTTTTTTTGTACACACTCTTTTTCAAAAAAAAAATATTTTACCTAAATTTTTCTTACTATGCTACCAAGAGATTAAGATAAAAATGAAAATTATATGCTAAACAGTCAATAACGTGCTATAGCGTCGCAATAGCATCGCTATAGCGTATCGCGCCCTTCACCACGATAATATTTTATTTACCGGTTCTAAATAGCGGTACCGTTAATAACAGCGCTATTTACCGTAATTTTGCACGATTTTGTTGGTCGTTATTGCAATTTTAATCCGCTATTTCGTTTTAGCAAGTAAAAAATTTTAAATTTTAAATTTTGATTTAACCAAGTAAGTCCAGGAGTGAATCAGTCCTAGAAGGTTAAAGGGATGATTTTGTTGTAACACCAATAAGAGCTATTTATAACTAGTGTACTCCCTTTGTGTCTTTGTGTGAAGCTAATGTGGGATAAGCAGGTGTAAGGCTATCGGGGAACAATGAAACAATCGGGAAACAATGAAGCTATCAATTGCAAGTATCAGGTCTCGTTTGTTCACTAGGTCTATCCGATTGGCTCGTTTTTTCACCAGGGGTATCTGATTAAGGGTTTGTTCTCGAATAATAAAACCTAAAACCTCGATTGCAGGTTTATCCGATTAAAGATTGCAGGTCTCCATTGTATTCAATTTACGATTGCTTGCAATCCATGTTTGTAATTCGAGTAGGGGATTACTTTCCTTGGTTGTGAACTGGTTCAATGTCTGAATTGGAATTTGGTTTGGAAGTTCCTTACAAGTATATGCATATAAAGTGTTTAATGATATGTTTGAAAGAAAGTTATTTCATGTTGTAAATTGTATCAGATTATATTTCAGTTTTTGATTGCTTGGAGAAGATTTACTGTCATGAGTCTTGCATGTTGTTGAAACTTGAATGAATTTTTGTTTTCTTAAACTAGAATGTTTTTTCATATTCTTATTTCATATTTTTTGTATTAGAAATATTAATATTTTATTATAAAAATTCTACGTAATATAAATTCAACATAATATAAAAACCGCTATAGCAACGCTATACCATCGCGAAACTCGCGATTTCAAATAACGACAATGATCACTATTTGAAATTTTTCCGCGATAACTGCATAGAGTATATGCAAAGTATGTGATTATGCATATACATAGTATATGCAAAGTCCTATGCATATGAAAAAATGTTTTTTTTTTTATTTTTTTTTTTAAATCTCTTAGTCGCAACCTTTATGATATTTAGAAATGTTTTCTTTTGAAAATAAAGCTTATATGAATATTATATGCATATATGCATAGACATGTGAATATTTATATGCATGTGCATATAAATATAAAAACAACTTGATTTTTTTGAAATTTTTTTAAACCCTTAATCGCTTATTAAAAAATTGGGTATACATTTTTCTAAAAAATATTGTGTAGAAAAAATATTCGTAGGTTCTCTTATTTATTTCGATTCTCTCTATAACTTGACCTATATATATATATATATATATATATATATATATATATATATATATATATATATATATATATATATATATATATATATATATATATATATATATATATATATATATATATATATATATATATATATATATATATATATATATATATATATATATATATATATATATATAGGCATGTATATACATATAAAATCATTTTTATTTATGTAAAGTTATAAAATATACAAGAATTCATTTTCCATTACATATCAGATGTGGATCATCCAAGGCAAATTAGCATGGTGTACTCCTATTCGAACCGGGGTTTGAAACCAAACTTCTCCTCAGCAGGATAGATGGGGCGATTCAGGTGAGATCCAATGTAGATCCAGCTTTCGATTCACTCGTGGGATCCAGTCGGTTCGGGGGGGGGGGGGGGGGCACCATGGCTCCTCTCTTCTCGAGAATCTGTACATCCCTTATTAGTGTATGGACAACTATCTCTCGAGCATAGGTTTAGGTTCAGCCTCAATGGGAAAATAAAATGGAGCACCTAACAATGCACCTTTATAGACCAAGAAGTACGTGATCACCCCTTTCATTTCGGGGTGAGAGAGGCATCATACCATTCGAGCCTTTTTTTCATGCGAATTCTATTTCTAGGACTGTTTTCTCAATTCCGTTCCATTTGCATCTCTTAAAAAGGAAAATTTAAGTTAAGTCTTAAGTTTTATTCCACCTATCTCATAGATTCCAGTCAAAGATTCATGGAATCAAAATTCTATCATTGCTATAGGATTTGATGGATAATGAGCCAGCCAAAATGATATTTTTTTTTGTGGAGAATTCGATATGGATGAATATAAATAACTGACAATTTCAAAATAATCTGGGATAGACGTCATGTCCACAATACCTGAATTTAATCAGATACAATTTGAAGGATTTTGTAGGTTCATTGATCAGGGTTTGACGGAAGAACTTTTTAAGTTTCCAAAACTGAAGATACAAATCTAGAAATTAAAATTGAATTATTTTTGGAAAGATATCAATTGGTAGAACCCCTGATAAAGGAAAGAGATGTTGTGTATGAATCACTCACATATATTCTTCTGAATTATATGTGTCCGCCAGACTAAGTTGGAAAAATGATAGGCGTAAGTATATCCAAGAACAAACAATTTTGATAGGAAAGATCCCTCTAATGACTTCTCTGGGAGCTTTTATAGTAAATGAAATATATAGAATTGTGATCAATCAAATATTGCAAAGTCCCAATATTTATTACCAGTCAGAATTGAACGATAACGAGATTTCAGTCTATACCGGTACCATAATATCATATTGGGGAGGAAGATTAGAATTAGAGATGTATAGATAAACAAGGATATGGGTTCGTGTGAGTACGCAACAAAAACTATCTATTCTAATTCTATTATCAGCTATGCTCTAGGGTTGAATATAATTATATATTTCTCTCCAGAAACCAAAAATGAATAGTTAGTTATATTTAAATCAGATTATGCATAAAATGTGTCCCTATACATAGACATATTTTCCTACAGCAATGCACAAAAAATGCTATCCTAATTCGATTAGAAGTCTGTGGTACGTGAAAATTTATTCTTGGTTACGTGTCTTATTATTATTTATGTAGTTATTATGTATTTTTAACTTTTTTTTATGGTCAGTTTTTCCTATTAACTAATAAATGTTTGTGGTGCGTTTTAATTGCATATGTTTGTAAATTATAAATTATTAAAAATAACCGTTTTATTAATTTGTTGGATATATATAAATGAAGTCTCCTAAACCTTCAAGTTTAATGCAAATTAACTTAATTTATTTAATTAATTTTATTCGCCGGTTCCAAAAAAACTTAATTTATTTAAGAGTCATTGTATACTAAATCAGACAAAAATATCTAAATCTAAAATCTGGTAGATCATTTTAAAGTTCTTTTTTATTACAAAATCATGTTGGTGAATATTACCATAACTATCCTGATGTTTTCTATTCACGATACAAATATGTTACAACAAATGATGTATCTATTAAATATGATTTGATACAAAATATAATATAGAATTTGATGTACTCATCGAACGTGGTCTAAGACTCATTCTATTTAAGAAACAAAAAGACGTAATGAGATGGTGATATATACGCTTGCCAATAGATGACTTTACAAGCTATTTGAAATTTGGAATAGACAGATCCGCATTCTTCTCCAACTCCTAGTAATTCCACTTGCTAAATATAATAGTCAAACCCCTACCTGCCCATATTAGATCTTTCACACTACACCTTTAATTTGTGTAAAACAATATAAAAACGTTACAGTTATTTCAAAAGAGATTTCGAAAACCGTCTAAAGGATGGGAATCAATAAAAAAACAAAAAAAACGCTGACTTACACTGAAACATTGCCTCCTTGAAGAAGTAATAAAAATGGTATGGAAGTTCACATAAGCCGTTTGACGATGAGGATGAAAAGATATATCACAATATATACAAAAAGATATTGTTGCTTAACTTGAACCTTAACTTCCTGATTCTTATATGGGAGAATTTCGGTTATATCTTTATAAAACTTCGTAATTACGCGTGTATCCTTATAAACTTTCAAATTACGTATATGTCCTTGTAAATCGTAAAAACTCACCTATATACCCAAAATTAGATTTTAATATTAATTAAACATTTTAAAGATAAAAAAACCGATTCTAAAACTAGATTATACCTTTTTTACTAAAATACCCTCCATAATCCATGCCTGATTAGCCAAATCAAAACGAATTTATTACGAAACAATTTTTTTTTTGGCACTTACAATGTAACTGCAACGATACTAACGATACTGTGTTATCTCCTTCATGGATTTAGGAGGCAAAATATTGGAAAGTGCTGCGATTAGATCTGGGATTGGGATCCATAGGGAAACGGGTTTCTGAATACGAACTCCATGTAATTGAGGTTCTGAATCACATAAAATTGTGTTATATAGAATCAATTTGGAAACACCTACGGTTATGGTGAAATTGGATACTGATTAAGGAGACTATTGAAGTGACTTATTGTCCACGTTCAATGGTTTTGATGGTATCTTGAAGCTTATGACGAATTCTGGCAATATGTGAGTGTTCATCTATTTCCCCCCTGAATGCTATATTAATATCTTTAATAATAATGTGTATTCAATTGGAAATCAGTTTTTTAATCTTTAAAAAATGTTTAATTAATATTAAAATCTAATTTTGGGTATATAAGTGAGTTTTTATGGTTTACAAGGACTTATACGTAATTTGAAAGTTTATAAGGATATACGCGAAATTACAAAGTTTTGTAAGGATATAACCGAAATTCTTCCATTATTATATTACTACGTATCGTTACAATATGCGGATGGAGACGTGTATGTGCTTGTTTTTAAATACTTAATAGGTTACAAACCTGTGTTACGCGGTTGACAACTAAAAAAACTTATAGCCGTTTTTTCAATGTACGATGCTAATAATGTGTAACATCCCAAAATTTTTGAGTAAATTTAAAAAAATTTTAAACGAAAACTTCAATATAAGAAAAGTCACTTAATTAATTTTCATAAAATTCCATAACTTATAAGTTTAATGAAAACACCCCAGGATTAACAGAAGTTAACGAAATCACAATATAGCGTAATATAAATTCAAAAACAGTCCTCCAATGAAGCAGCACAGTGTATACACGTCACGCCTTGCCATCCATTGTACCTGATGTACCTGAAACAGTAGTTTATATAGGGAAAGGGTAAGCACGGAGCTTAGTGAGTTCCTCAAAATACCATACGATCCATCACATAACATACAACACATCATAACCATTCCTATGTCTGTGAGACTCGCGGGCTATCCCTGTTCCGCTGAAGACTCGGCAGTTCCCGTTCTGTCTTATCGCTCGCAGGCTTCTCCCGTTCCGTCTAATGACTCCCAGGCTATTCCCGTTCTGCCTATTGGCTCGCGGGCTATCCCGTTCCATCCACAAACAATCATTATCATAGCAATAATTCATACAATTACCATAACATGTAAGATCACCTTAGTCTAACATATCATCCTTCCTACGCATGCAATATCACCTATAGTATAGTGAGAAGACTCACCTGATTGTAGTTGACCATATCGTTTATCTTTCTCGCCTTTGTATTTCTTTTCAACTTTACTGTTAACATAATAAGAAATCTATCATTTCTTAATCCTTAACTATATTATAGTCGCATCATAAAACCCTTCAATAATTCCAACATGATACTCCATGATTTATCAAGTAAAGAACGGCCAGGTAGAAGATTAAATGGGGTGGCGGGATCCTTTCAGCATTTTAGCCTTTCGGAAAATCCAACAACCAGATCCCAAGTAATCGGCCTAGGCACCGTCCTCGTAAGTAAATCAATCGGTATTATTTTCATAATTACGAATTGTTATAATAATGACGTTTTTAAGGTTTTTATTTACTATTGTTGGAAATGAATATGTTATACTTATTACATATTCTACTTCTTAATACAAAAATTATTTTACAATACCTAATTAAGCTATAGAAAGGTTTGTAGTTACCTTATGACCAGTCGTCGGAACCTATAACTTCTTCGCTAGGCTTTTGAGCTTCCTTCCGCTCACTTCTTACACTCTAGTGCTTAGAAACCACTATATATTGGATTGAGATTTGTTGGTGTGGTTTATGAGATGTTTTGGGGGGTATTTATACTTGAATTCTTGAATAAAAAATGGCATGACACTTTTGACAAAAGATTTTAATAATATAATTTTGTTGAAATTAAAGGCCTTCTAGAATCAGTCTGTTCAATACTGGTTTAGCCGATCTTAAGCCCATTAAATTCACGTTTTTATTTGGTATTCAGTAAATTCATCTCAATACCTTTCCAGGGATGTATGGTATGTATTTATACGATTTTTCTATGATTTATTATGATTTTTTGAAAACAGACTATCTAATCTGTCAATTTCGAACTACTTAGTGAAGATTGCATTTTTAACCATATATAATGCCACTTTCAAGCTTACAACTATTTTTAAGAATTTTACTAGACTCAATTTGTAAACTTTGTGCACTAGTTTGAGGTCCAAACAATGTTCCTATAATTAATTATGATTTTTCTAAAAACATCACAAAATGCTGATTTTCATATGAAATTGTAACTAAAGTTTTTCTTAGCTTTTTAATTACCAATGACCATATAATTCCTAACACTCTTATTTTAAGTATATGTTATAATCAGGATACGGGTCTTACAAGTCTCCCCCACTTATTAGGATTTCGTCCCGAAATCCGCATTCTCGAACGCCTCTATGTATTTCCCATCGAGTCCTTGTGTCCTTCAAAAATCCTCCTCGTCTTATTGCCGAAACTTTACAAGATTTAATTATCTTTCCCTTTCAACATTCACATACCTCTGTAATAATGCTTAAGGTCCTATTATTCTCATTCACTCCATACTTCTTTTTTTTTTCTAATTACTCTAGATGTACAAAAAAACTCTAACTGTTTCTCACAGTCCCACACATCGACTTGATCGGCTACTATTTATAGTACATATTTAGTACTTCTAATCTACCTATATACATAGTTAACCTAGTTAACTTGCAACACCTGATTTTAACACTATTTCGTATTTATATGAATTCGTCATATTTCAACACATATTTGCCTCAATTCAACATTTCTTTTAAATACTTTTTTTTTTTGAGTACTGAACACTCTTTAAACTATTTCCATTATATAGAGACATAAAATTTTGTTTTATTTCAAAAGTCTCTTTATTATCTCGTTCTCACCAGAGTCAAGCAGGGAATTTTGAAAAATGTCACTTGGGGTAGTGAAAAGTCGCATCTACTGTAGTTAGTTTGAATTTCGGTAATTAAAACGTGAGGTGTCCTTTCAGTTCCGTGTGTCCTTTCGGTTCCAGCTGCAAGATACTATATATACAGGTATGTAGTATCATTCATTTTCAGTCTCATCCTCTCTTATCACTAGTTTGTTCGTAAACGAACTCATATTTAAAGTCGAGTAATGGAAAACAGATCTTCAATGGGCGATCTGTTAAACCCTGGACCTGGTTTTCCGCAAGGAGAGGGTACTTCAAACCAAGCATTCTTAATAGAGTTTGGTGACTCTAACATTCTAGACATATATCATCCATACTTCGATTACCTTTCTAATGTTTTGTTTGATTTTGAATTATGGTACAGTCTTCCAGATATACTACCAATAGAGCATCTCCACGATGAGCCGGAAATTTTTCCCGAGTTGAACATTAACTCAGATGATCCGGTGCATGCATCTGACTTTGCACTTGATCAGACTCCATGCCTTCTACCAGGTTAAATTCTTTTGAATGATCCATTTATAAGTATTCTATTTTGTTTTATCATTTCACATGTGTTATTTGTAGACCCATTTGTGGATGGTCTAACTGAGTACAATCCATTCATCGACGTACCCTCAATGAGCAGTGAGATCATCCCCATGAATCAAGGATTCATGGCTGACATTCAAAATGACAATCAATTACAGACGATTGATAACATCAATATTGATATGAATCCCGAGTTTGGGGTTGGTTTTCAATACCAAAATCACCTTCAGGTGATTCAAAGGAACCTAGAAGGATTTCAAAATCCTGAGATTTTAGTTGAAAACCAACAATTATTACCGATAGAGGCCACTAATTTTGATGAATCAATGTCCATCTTTGGGTCAAAAAATCAGGATCATGTTCAAATGATCCAGAATGATAACAATACAATTGGATTTGAACCTTCTAGTTCAGAAAACATAGCAGGTGGCAGTGGAAGAGGTTTCAGACATTTATTAAGTAGGAAAATAATAGCTGAACACTTTAACGAACCAATTGAGAAAGCTGCGAAGGAACTCAACATTGGAACGACACAATTAAAAAAACGCTGTAGAGAATTAGGTATCAATCATTGGCCCCAACGACAACTTACGAGTTTGCAAACCCTTATTGATCGTGCTGAGGTAAAGAACTACATTTTTTTTAATTCCTTTATATCATAAGGTTGAAATTACTAAAGTTATTTGTGCCACAGGAATTTGGTAATGAATTTATTAAGGCAACAGAATTATCGGGAGATTTAATACCCAACCTAAAAAAAGAAAAAGAAGCGATAATTGAAGGGTCACAATCGGGTCTAACAGACGGCACAAAGAAGCTAATACAAGCTGCTCATAAGGTTGTATTTAGGAAAAGAAAAATTCAGGAAAAGGGGGAAACTTCATCAAGAACTCATACACAGCAGAAATCTCTGCCATCTAATTTTGGTATGAGTAGTATTAACCCTGGTTTACTTGATTCTTCGAGTGAGGAGAATTTTTGAGGCTTTGTAGGTGACCTAGCCTGGTTTCCTCCTTCTTATAGCTACCCCCAACTGGTTCCGAATTAGAGCCCTTCCTCATCACTGCCCTACTTACACACGCCCCAAATGAGTCAATATTTAGCCCCTAATCATGGGGTTACAGGTTCCAACCCTATCGAGACCCGATACCTTGGAGCTCCTCCTCTAATAACTGAAAGCATACCACTTCCAAATCCTCGAGAAGGTACAAGTCAACCTAATGATGACAAAGATTGGAGTGTAGAAGATCTTTTCTCGCTTCTTTCTGATTCTCCGGTTTAGGTTAGTAGTTCTGTAAACTTTTCTTAATGTATTTATATAAAGTTGTAGTAATGAATTAAATATATTGACGTGTTACTATAATTTTAATAATTTCATCGATTCAATATAATATTCATGTTGTTCCCTTAATTTTGTATTCCTCTCCCACTTGGACTAAAGTCCAAGTCTGTTTATTCGATTTATAACTTTTTTTTTACAAGCCCTTACTCTCGAATGAAAAACAAGCCCACTCTGCTCAGCCAACAACTTGCATCGGGGGCAAACACTATCTCAATAAACATGTTTCGATAATGTAAAGATGTTTACATCAACCACCATATGTTACTCATCCGCTTGCGACCCTAGTCAACACCTCTATCGTCAGTTACCTTAATCACGAGTGAGTGATCCAAACTCTCAACCCACACGACCTGATCAATCACTCAAGCAAGATCAATACAAGGGTAGGTAGCCCCACTATTACACAGCACTAGGCATGTACAGAGTTGACTCAAAAATACCCGCCATCATCTCAGGCGCCGCTTGCACCTCTTTGACCGTGAGTTGGAAAACTCACCCTTGCATCCTCTAGTCCCTGTCTGACTTGTGCGCCCATTAGTTGCATGAAAAATAGCTACCACAATAGCATTTTGGCATTCTCCCTTTCAACAGTCTTTAAGCTCAGTAATAAGCATGATCGGTCCAACCAAACTGGTATGATCACATCTTAATTGTTCCTACTGAACCTCACAATCAACATTCAAAAATCGAAGGGATAAATATTTACCACATTACACTAGCATTTAAGTTAATTATGCTAGACACTCACATACTCAGCTCCTTGGATCCTTCGTGACGAACTCCCGACTCGAACGTGGATCCTGTGCTTTCGATAGTAGGAGCTCTACTACTACCTTCCACACCTATCCATGTTCGTTCCAAGACCCGTCTCGAAATATCCAATTCGCTTCTCACCGATAATTTTAACACATATGCCCTTACAAGGCATATGTCAACCCTTCTAGGAATACTTGGAATCCCACCCCCACCCTGCTATTCTAACTAAGACGGAACTTCCTCCAGTGATGACAGATTGTTTCGCGAACGTAGTTGTATACAATATTGAACTAAACAGTCTTTCAAATAAGAGAATCTTCCCTAAGGCAACAACCAAACAAGGAACATGCAATAAGGTCAACTCACACATTCTATGACTATTCAGTCTATATTGTATACAACTTAGTGGAAATCTCTAAGCAACCTATTGGCACTAGCATACAGTTCTATTAGCAAATAGCAGATAATAATACAACAATGTGTGATCTCTACCAGGCATTTCAGCAAACATATATCATATGTTTTTTTTAACATCCAGAATATTAAATACTTAACCCTTTTCTCATACTGGCGTCGGCTGGCGGTACACACTGTGTCTTCAGTTCACCCTTCATAAAACATCTTTCTTTCGTAAAAATGTTTTAAGAAAACTCTTAAGCCTCAACTTGAGTCCAGAACTCACTAAGTGAGCCTGATTCTCTCAAGCTGTGCTCTGATACCAACTTGTAACATCCCAAAATTTTTGAGTAAATTTAAAAAAATTTTAAACGAAAACTTCAATATAAGAAAAGTCACTTAATTAATTTTCATAAAATTCCATAACTTATAAGTTTAATGAAAACACCCCAGGATTAACAGAAGTTAACGAAATCACAATATAGCGGAATATAAATTCAAAAACAGTCCTCCAATGAAGCAGCACAGTGTATACACGTCACGCCTTGCCATCCATTGTACCTGATGTACCTGAAACAGTAGTTTATATAGGGAAAGGGTAAGCACGGAGCTTAGTGAGTTCCTCAAAATACCATACGATCCATCACATAACATACAACACATCATAACCATTCCTATGTCTGTGAGACTCGCGGGCTATCCCTGTTCCGCTGAAGACTCACGGGCAGTTCCCGTTCTGTCTTATCGCTCGCAGGCTTCTCCCGTTCCGTCTAATGACTCCCAGTCTATTCCCGTTCCGCCTATTGGCTCGCGGGCTATCCCGTTCCATCCACAAACAATCATTATCATAGCAATAATTCATACAATTACCATAACATGTAAGATCACCTTAGTCTAACATATCATCCTTCCTACGCATGCAATATCACCTATAGTATAGTGAGAAGACTCACCTGATTGTAGTTGACCATATCGTTTATCTTTCTCGCCTTTGTATTTCTTTTCAACTTTACTGTTAACATAATAAGAAATCTATCATTTCTTAATCCTTAACTATATTATAGTCGCATCATAAAACCCTTCAATAATTCCAACATGATACTCCATGATTTATCAAGTAAAGAACGGCGAGGTAGAAGATTAAATGGGGTGGCAGGATCCTTTCAGCATTTTAGCCTTTCGGAAAATCCAACAACCAGATCCCAAGTAATCGGCCTAGGCACCGTCCTCGTAAGTAAATCAATCGGTATTATTTTCATAATTACGAATTGTTATAATAATGACGTTTTGAAGGTTTTTATTTACTATTGTTGGAAATGAATATGTTATACTTATTACATATTCTACTTCTTAATACAAAAATTATTTTACAATACCTAATTAAGCTATAGAAAGGTTTGTAGTTACCTTATGACCAGTCGTCGGAACCTATAACTTCTTCGCTAGGCTTTTGAGCTTCCTTCCGCTCACTTCTTACACTCTAGTGCTTAGAAACCACTATATATTGGATTGAGATTTGTTGGTGTGGTTTATGAGATGTTTTGGGGGGTATTTATACTTGAATTCTTGAATAAAAAATGGCATGACACTTTTGACAAAAGATTTTAATAATATAATTTTGTTGAAATTAAAGGCCTTCTAGAATCAGTATGTTCAAGACTGGTTTAGCCGATCTTAAGCCCATTAAATTCACGTTTTTATTTGGTATTCAGTAAATTCATCTCAATACCTTTCCAGGGATGTATGGTATGTATTTATACGATTTTTCTATGATTTATTATGATTTTTTGAAAACAGACTATCTAATCTGTCAATTTCGAACTACTTAGTGAAGATTGCATTTTTAACCATATATAATGCCACTTTCAAGCTTACAACTATTTTTAAGAATTTTACTAGACTCAATTTGTAAACTTTGTGAACTAGTTTGAGGTCCAAACAATGTTCCTATAATTAATTATGATTTTTCTAAAAACATCACAAAATGCTGATTTTCATATGAAATTGTAACTAAAGTTTTTCTTAGCTTTTTAATTACCAATGACCATATAATTCCTAACACTCTTATTTTAAGTATATGTTATAATCAGGATACGGGTCTTACATAATGAAATTTTTTGCAAAGTTAAATGTTATTAATTATTTATCGTTTCCAGAAAAGTATGTTATAAATGAGATTCAATGTTCGAAAAAATGAAACTTTTCAACAACACCCGAAAAAATCATTTTTTAAAGCACGCTACTATTAATGGAATTTTTTTTGCAAAGTTCAATGCTAAAAATAATATTTTTTTTCAGAAAATATCCTCTAAACGATATTTAATGTACAAAAAATGAAAAAATTTCAAATCATCTAAAGAGAATATGAAAGTCATTTTTTTCAAAGTACAATTGACAAACATCATAATCTTTCACTTCTGGTGATAATGAAAAAAATGCTTTAGTATATTATTAAGTAACAAAAATTATTTAAAAATTAATAGAAATTAAAAAAAATCACACAAAAAGGATTGCACCCCCGTAGTGTAAACTGCTTGAATGGATGAACTTTAAACCCTATTTAATTCTATTGTTTATGCTAAGTTTAAAGTGGATATGATGTTATAATTAGATGTTTTTCATAGTACAATGCCTTCATATGAAAAAAAAATGAAGTAGGATGCTAAAAATACAATAACAAATGTCCATTCGGTGCTTGTTTTTGTATGTGTCCCAATGAAAACACCATGAAAGTTCAGTCATTACTATACAACTTTACACACATATCTATAATTAATTAACAAATATACTAATTTTGTTCCTTTAGAGAAAGCAAATAGTTGTATATTGAAAGATTTTATTGATCTTTACCCATAGGGAAAGATATTTACCGTACAAGTGACATATTGTCGAGAGTTTGTGTGGAATGGATTCCACATCTTCTCCAACATATCTCGCCCTTCCTTCAAATTTCTAGAAAGATTAACCTACCAATGAGTTTAATATATTAATATTTGTTTAAAAAACAATAAATATACACAAACATCAAATCAAACCATGCAGTAGTAACATCACCATAACTCAAAGTATAGACAAAGTTGTCTAATATTCTTTTTGGATTTAAATTCCTATTAATGAAAATACTAAGAGGATCATACGAAGCTCCTCGTGAATGGCTGGATAACCTACAACAACTCAACCAACACTAAATGTAGCCCCAACTGTTGGGATTCGATCACATAAACACATAAACAAATGTAGCAGAAGACTAACAAGATCAAATCACAGATTATCCATGAACAGTGTTCAGGATCATGCAGTTGATATCAGTTACAACCACTCACCAGTTGCCAAGATTAAATTCATTAGAGTTATCATGGCATAGCCGCATATTACCTATGCAGTTATCGCGGTCAAAACCGTTATCGCGGTAACCTACCGATATTTAATTTTGCGGTTTTCGCGGTGGTATAGCGGTGATATAGCGGTTTTTTAGTAATATGTAGAATTTATATATTAGACTATTACTAGTAGAATTAATATCATAAAGTCATTCAAAAAACTTCACATAAGGCTTAATTTAATACATAAGTCACATAACATAACATTCTAATATAGAAAATGTCAAAGTATCAAATTCAAATTTAATCAACATCCAAGTCATCATCGGCTAAACGATTCACTTCTTCATGAAAATCCTCCACACGGATTATCGCGGTAAATCGCGGTTAATTATCGCGGTAAATCGCGTTAAATCGCGGAAAATAGCGGTAAATCGCGGCGATTTTATCGGTACCACTATTTTCCACCGCTAAACTGAACCGCGATTATGCTGACCACCGTGAACCGCGATACCGGCGCTATACCGGCGCGATTAACTGCATAGCATATTACAACTACGAGATATGGCAAATGGATGTCAAAATTGTTTTCCTTAATGGATATCTTGAGGAAGATTTCTATATGGAACGGCCTAAAGGTTTTGTCGATCCATATAACCTAAAGAAGGTGTGCAAACTGAAGAAGTCCATTTATGGATTAAAACAAGCATCTATGACTTGGTATCATCGCTTTGATAAGAACATCAAAAGGTTTGGTTTCTCTGAAAGTCCTGATGAACCATTTGTATACATGAAAGCAAGTGGGAGAAAAATTATTTTTCTAATACTATATGTAGATGACATATTGTTGATAGAGAAAGATATCCCAACATTGAAAGAGCCCAAGGCTTATCTAAGCAAGTCTTTTCAAATGAAAGATCTAGGGATGCAGCATACATACTCGGTATTATGATCTATAGAGATAGATCCCAAAGACTCATTGGATTGAGTCAAAGTTTGTATATTGATAAAGTCGTAAAACACTTCTCAATGGAAACTCAAAACGAGGAATTATACCTATGCTGCCTAGCACCATTCTTTCTAAGACAGACTGTCCTAGTTTAGATGATGAGATCAAAAGAATGAGTTGCATACTGTATGCTTCAGCAGTAGGCTCAATTATGTATGTCATGACATGCACAAGGCCAGATGTAGCTTATGCACTAAGTATAACTAGTCGATATCAAGTTAATCCTAAAAAAGTGTTAGATTGCTGTAAAGAACATTCTTAAGTACTTGAGAAGGACTAAGGACATGTTTTTAGTTTATGTAGGAGTTAATGAAGAGCTCGTTGTAAGGTGTTACACCGATACTAGCTTCAACAGTGATCGAGATGATTCTTGGTCACAATCGGGATACGTGTTCACCCTAAATGGAGGGGCCATTGCATGAAAAAGTTCAGAGCAAGAAGTGGTCGCACTTTCTACAACAGAATCTGAGTATATTGCTGCATCGGAGGCAACTCAAGAAGTTGATTGGATAAAAAAGTTCATCAATGATCTAGAGGTTGTCCCAACCATCAAGAACACCATTGAGATGTTTTGTGACAACACTGGTGTCATTGCCATCGCAAGAGACCCAATGGTTACCAAGAGGACTAGACACATTCAATGGAGATACAATTTCATTTGTCAAGAATTGGAATTAGGAAATATAGAAATTAAAAAGATTCATACAAATGATAATCTAGCGGATCCATTCACGAAGCCCCTTTCTCAAAACAAGTTTAAAATCCATGCAAAAGGGATTGAGCTTCGACTATCTAGTTATTGGATCTAAATTTGTACTTTATTAATATCTGGATATTCTAAACTATATAAGAATGACATGTAGTCGCTTTTGATATATGAGATATCTCTTTTGTATTAATGTTATTGTGTTCTATGTTAGCATGTTTTATCCATGAATAAACTAGTTATTCTAAATTGTCCATAGTCGCTCATGGTTGTGGGAGCAACAATGAATTAAGACTAATATGAATCAGATCGGATGGTTTCATGAGATGAAATGGAAAAATATTGCATCCAAGTTCATATGTACTTGTTGGAGAACAACTATTGGATATGACCCGCTTCAAGAATTACTTCGTGGATCGTTAATCTTAAGTGAATCTTGAACAATGGTAAATATCTTTATGTCTTTCGACCTAAGATACATATTCGGGATTAGTGTATAGGAATTACCATGCTTTAACATGGTTAAACGTTGTTCGTAACCGTGCAGTTATAAAGGCCATTGTTGGGCATAATATGAACTATACATGAGTACGTATGTAGTCAAGATGGATTTGTTCCTTTCATGTGTTGAGAGGTAGCCATCTAAGGCGCCTTACTTAAAGTTGGACAACAAATGAGAAGGATCACGTTCCATGTATCATGTTCAACATGATGTCTGAAACAAAGAGAATATTGATAGACTTACCTTATACATCAATTGTAGCTTTGAGCTCTTGGAATTGGATGTTGATAAATGGCACCTCATCGTATGTTATTAGGGACAGTAGTCCGTTCCTAGACGTCAACTACCGTCTATGTCAATCCATAATGAATATTGTGCAAGTTGGAGATTGTTGGATCTATATGCTCAATAATCATTATGAAAAGATATTGCTAATTACATATGATCCTATAGGGTCACACAGTTATCAAGTCGGTACTTATTGAATCTTTATTAAGTATTGGATAATTAATAAATAAATTCAACTCTTGTATTTAATTAGAGAATAATTATTGTTTTGTGAAAATAATAACTATACGGAGTTAAACTAATAATTATATCATATGATATGATATATTAAGTCATGCACAAAGTTTTGGACACTTTGGGTTACATTAAGATGTAACTAGACTTAGTTTCTAAAGGAATACTGTTGGACACTATTGTGCTTTTTTCACCATAAGGGAGTTGGGTGAAGGTTGCTTGTCAACCTTCACTTTACACACTCATACCTTGTATAATATCATATCTTTTGCATTTAATGATAGTATGGGTCATTATAGTCTCTTGTGAGTATAAAAGAGAGTGAGATGCACAATTTGCATCTAGTTTTTCTCTCATTTAGTCTCAAAAAACATGACAAACTCCTTCTCTCCCTATACTCTCTTCCTTTTGTTAAGTTTGTTCCACGTTTAAGAGTGTAGAAGCACTTCTCCTTTAGTGCTTAATTTGTTAAGTATTTAAAGGCTTATAAAGTTCTTTTTACAAGAAGGAACTAGCATTCCAAGTGTCTTTACCTTGGTGGTGGATACTTGTAGAGAAATCAAGCTTCTTGATTTTTTGCCATCTACTTCAACACCCCAATACCAAGAGGGTCCAATGGCTTCAAAAGTTATCTCTTTAAAACATCCTATGTATGTTTTTAATTTCATTTTTACCCATGTAAATGGATCCTTGATGGTTTATTTAAAATTGTCTAAAATAAACTAGTTATCTTAAAAAGCTTCCATTGCCATTTTAGCGTAAAACGCTCTATTTTACTTATCAAAACCCATCATAGTTATTGTTTACCAGGCTGATAACTGCATCCCTAATGAACGCACTGATAGCCTCAATAAAGTTAACTCCTGCAACATCACGATATTTCTTTATCAACTTAAAATTGAAACCCCATATGCGTCTATTTATGTTTCTTAGAAGTTGTTGTGAGTTTTGTGTCTTAGATGTTGTTGTGGGTTCTATGTCGGTGGTGTGTTTTTTGTTGTTTGACGACCCTAGTGGTGGTAGGGTTTCTATCAGCAGTTGGTTGAGGAGAAGGTGGAAGATGATGCGGTGCTGCAACTGCAAGGTGGATCCGGTGGTCGCAGTCGTGGTTGATGGTGGCCAACATTGGTAGTGGTTGTTGTAGTTATATTTTATAAGAGAACAGATGGAATAGAGTTAGAGAGAGAAAGAGAGAGAGAGAAAGAGTGTGTGTGTGTATCAAATCATGAAAACTTAAACAAAATCGAAGCATTTTTCTAAAATATATAAGCAATAGGAGCGGCATCATTAAGGACGGCATATTTCACTTCAAACCAGATGTAGCCCCTACTACTCGATCGATCTTATTATTTTGTCTCTATGACCCAAATTTCTTAGATATTCATTGGGGAACTATGTTTCTTTCTACCCCCATTACCAATTTTCCTCACAAAAGGTTTTCTATTGGAATATTTGGTTTTAAGAAACCAACCTCTAGATTTGATATATTTCCGGAATCCCTCTTGCAGCATTTGGTGATGTCCCGGATAACGAGAGTCGCCCAAGTTCGTTATTGCTATGATGGTCTTTTCTCATCGGGAGAAATCTGTCGTCTTGAATCTCCAACACATTTTAACTAGAATTATTAATTAAAGTTCAAATGACCAAACAAATTTAAGTGGTAGTTATTATTTTATGATATATTCTCAAAAGAAACATATATAGAATTTTTAATCGAAAATTATTTTGTAACACATTATTTGTTTTTGAAGAAATCATCATTAACGTATTCAGAAGTCAATTTTTTATAATATCGCCCGTCAATTTATAGCGAAAATTAATTTAAATGAATATTTTAAGTAAAGAACACTCTCTTTCTTGAAACCCAGCAACATTATTGGTATAAAACCAAAGTTCTAAATATCAAGTTTGCATTTGTTTATGCATATATTTAAACTTTTAGCTTGCGAGAAATGACTGCGTTTGTCCCCCTCTCACCTCTTTCTCTCTACCCTTTCTCTGTACTCATATCATATCCCCCTTTGTTTTCTAATCTCTAGGGTTCAACATCCAGATCTTTGTTTTTCTATAATTTCCTTCTACATAATCATATTATTTTAAATAAACATTCAATTTTTTATAATTTTCTTGGTTTCTGTTGCTTCTGACTGTGTTTTCTTTTCATAAATTCTATAATCCATGGCGGGTTTAGATTTAGGCACAGCCTCTCGTTATATTCATCATCAACTTCATCGTTCTGACTTGCAACTCCCAAGCAGTCAACCTACACAACACCACCACCACCAGCTTTTCTCCGACACCTTTCAGCATCAGGAGGAGGATGACGGTGGGGACCATCAGGGTCTTGACCTCGTCTCTCCTAACTCAGGTGGTGGTGCTGGTGGTGGACCAGGCGACATAGTTGGACGGCGGCCGAGAGGTCGTCCACCAGGATCAAAGAACAAGCCAAAGCCACCAGTCATTATTACAAGAGAGAGTGCCAACACGCTTAGAGCTCATATATTGGAAATCAGTAACGGGTACGATGTTTTTGAATCTATAGCAACGTATGCACGGCGGAGACAACGCGGGATCTGCATATTATCTGGAAGCGGCACCGTTACTAATGTCAGTCTCCGGCAGCCATCTGCTCCGGGGTCGGTGATAGCCCTCCAAGGGCGGTTCGAGATCTTGTCGCTGTCGGGTTCTTTCTTGCCTCCGCCTGCACCACCAGGGGCCACCAGCCTTACCATATTCTTAGCCGGCGGACAAGGACAAGTGGTGGGTGGGAACGTGGTGGGAGAGTTGACCGCTTCTGGGCCAGTCATCGTTATCGCTTCGTCTTTTACAAATGTGGCATACGAGAGATTACCACTTGACGAAGAAGAGACGCCAGTTGATGGGCTTCAGATTCAACCACCATCTTCTCAAGGAGACGGCAGCGCCGGTGGTGGAATTAACAGCAACCACCCGTTTCCAGACCCGTCTTCTGGGCTACCATTCTTCAACTTACCGTTGAGCATGCCTCAAAACGTTCAGTTACCTGTGGATGGATGGGGTGAAGGAAGCAATTCAGGCGGACGATCCAACAACAACAATCCATTCTGAATTGGATCGGATCATTGAGTATCTGTTTATTTGGATCTGGTTAGATAGCTTCATTTGGATCATAAACAAAGGTCAGCGAGCACATGTGCAACAGTTTAGTTAATGTTCTTCTTCCTTCTCTTGTAACATTTGGGGTTTCCAGATTCCATTTTTCTTTTATCTTTTGTCTTTATTTTGGGTTTTTGTTCACTTGTCTTCGTGAAAATAGTTTCTTTCTGTTCTCTCTCTCTCTCTCTCTCTCTCTAGATATCATAAACATGACATTTCCAGACAGTGTCCTGGTCGATCTTTATGGCACTAAGACTTGGTGTTTCCTGAAAATCAAACATGTTGAAATCAAGATTTTTGGGCGATGGGTTTTTTGTTTAATTTTGTTGCATCGTTTTCAGTAAAAACAATAAATGTAGTACCCGACATTTACGGGAACTATTCAGGTTCAATCTAATTAGAAAACTGAGTGCTAGTTTCACTGTGGAGATTCTTCCTGTTAGTTAATTACTGTTTATGAACTTTACTTTAATTTAATATATATAGACCCCAATTAAATTAAATGAGATCAATCTTGAATGAGTACACACAATAATCCGACCCTTTACCAAAGCTGGTTTTCCGTGGATCCATTATGTATGCAATGTGGTTTTTCATCCTTCGAGAGCTCCACGGAGATTATTTTGGAGTTATGCCTAGATTTACTAAATTTGCACTTTCTTTTTTTAGTTGTCTACCATGTAGAACATCAGCACGTTTTCCTCATTAAAAGTTTTGAAAGTAACTATCTTTTTGTTGAAACCCATGCCATCTTGTCGAAGTATAACGGATCTTACCCTCAGTTTGACTTCTCATTCTATCTCCTATTAACCCCCCTTCCCCCTCTCTGTCATAAAATTTAAATAAGCTATGGAGAGTATTCGATAGCAAGTCCAGTTAGTATTCCCTCAACTGAATAAAGACTTGAGAAGCCACACGTATTGATGGATGTCCATTTTCATTCGTATTGACTTTTAGTTCGAGTAATAGGCATCTCTAACATAACCACACAAGTAACAAATTGTTCATATTTTTCATATTTCATGTTAGGTTCACAATCTAAATACCCTTTATTTTTGCCTACTTGATATTTAGCTAGGGTTTAGATATAGCGGTGATTTAACAAGAAATACCAGCCCTTTCTCTATATTTTTCTTCGGATAATAATCGGGCTTATGATAAACCCTTCATCTCTTTTTGATCACCTTCAAATACGCTTCATGACATATCACAAACATGATGTCTATATATTATGACCTTCAAATACCCTAATTGAGATATCTTGTGTTAGCATACTTATTGTAATTGAAATATTTTCTTATTGTGCTTGATAGAAAAGACTTATCATTTCTTGAGTCTTTCTTTTTGCTGGATTCAACCTCTCTTGTATTTTCTTTATATTAATTAAATATAAGATTAAACATAACATAGAGTTCAAATCATGAGCACTTTAGTCGCCACTGTATTTTATATTATCATTACGACATTTCAATTAACAATTTATGTAGTTTTTTTATGTATTCCAAAACTTTAGAGTGTGCGAAATTATGAACTTGTGTTGAGAAATTTGATCCGACAAATTACTTTTAAATCTTCACACTAAAAATCTAGATCAAATTACCTAAATCTGCACATTTATAACTGTGAACTTTTTTTAATCTCCATTATTATTATTACTACAAATTCATAAACGTGAAACTATTATGATTTTTTATGTGACTTACAAGTCTTTACTTTTTCTGGTTTTCTAACTCTTATAAACATAAAATATATTTACGCGCTTAATAAAAAGTTTTAATTCGATCTGCATATTTGTTTTCCTTTAATTTTGTGTCCCATTAATCATTGAGCGTCAATGCAAACAAAGGAAACCGAATGAGGATAGCGTAGATCTGTATCATGCTAGATTCCTTGAAAAATATAAACTTGCGAATATGGCGGCCGTGGTTGTCATGGCTTGTGTTTCACTAGCTTATGAGATTAAAAGACTTGAATATAATATGCAGTTGGAGTTGTTCTTTAAAAGAGGTTCTCTAATGATGAACATAACTCTGCTTTTTTGGGTTTGTGCGAATAAACTTAGATTAAGGACTGGATAGCTGTTAATGCTGGAGAAAAGGGAAAGTACTAATTGGCCACATATATAAACTATTCAAAGTGCCTTAATTAAATGAATAATTGAAGGAGTGGTTAGTGTAAAGCTACCTACTTGTTTTCGGATTACTTTATCTTGAAACCATATTTTAATATGGAGATGACTTTAATTTTAGTGCAATTTCTGTTGGATAACTCCGATAGGTACATTTGTGTCCTTGGTCACTTTCTATAACCCATACAAAAACGCGTTTACGTACACTTACATAATAAATCAGTGTTTACACGTTTAACAAGAAATTTTAGCAAAGCAACGGACCAAAACTTCCAAGTCGTTTCCTATAACTAACACTAATTTAACAACACTTCAAGTTTCTAATGCTTTTTTAGATTCCAAAAAGATTACAACTATTCACAAACAATTTGAACGTAGAACTGGAGTTCAAAAGGTTAACATGAACCTACAAGACATATACTTGTTAGGGACAAAAATTTTACTGACAAGTCATTTGGTCAGGCAGAAAAGTCACTACAACAAATGTTATCTTTAGCGATGGAACAAAGACAACATGCCGTCTCTATTGGCCTAGTCGCTGCCGTTTGGTACCTATTGCTCAAAAGGTCAGTCGATGCTTCATCGTTATTGAATATCCTTTTCCGAAGTAAACTCATGCAGAACTCTGTCGCAAGAATAAATAATCAAATAGCTATATGCATGAAAAGTCAGCGTTGTTGGTGTTTTTAATTTCGATATTTTTATACCAATAGTGACGAGTTATCGTCGGCATAGGCCTTGACCATATTCACAACCTTTTATGTGGATGTGTGTATGTGTATGCGTATGTATGTTTATATTTGTGTATGTATATACATATAGAGAAAAGTGAATATATTGTTGTTATATATATAAGATTGCATATTAAACCCTCGATACGACATCGTCTTATATGTATATCGCTTATTTCATTTTCAAGTATACTTTATTTCTTGAATTTCTATTCGTATATTCCTCCTTCAACGATCATATATGTTCGTATCTGTAAGGAAGAATGTGATTGATCGTAATCAAGCTTCGTGAAGGTCTGAAGAAAGAAGAAAGAATCATTCAAGGAGAAATATATGATCATTGACGGAGGAAGATACAAATAGAAAATCAAGGAAGAAAGAATACTTGAAAAGAAAATAAGCGATATATACATATAACAAGATTTTGTATTGAGGGTTTAATACGCAAACTTATATACATAACAACGATATATTTAATTTTCTATATATATATATATATATATATATATATATATATATATATATATATATATATATATATATATATATATATATGTATACATACATACATACATACATACATACATACATACACACACACAAGGCGAATCCCCGCATGTTGCGTAGAGACCTAACTATGTACTTAAAATAATAATAATTATGTTTCTTTCAAATATGTAGGTTATTGTCATCAACTATGAAATATTATCTTTATATTATTATTAGTATGTTTTATTTTATATTTATTTTAAATTTTAAGATAATTTATGTAGATATAATTCCATGTATTTTTAACGTTAGGCTGTCTATAATATTTGACTGAAAAAATGTAATTATGTTTTTTGTTTGATGTTTGGATGAAAATTTATTATTGATACATATCTCATTTTTGTAACATGGTTTTCATCATACATCGTTTAACAAACATCATTAAAAGGAAAGCAAACATCTACAAGAGGCTAATATATTTTTCATTCCACGTCACTTAAGAAATAAAGTTTAAGGGAAAGAAAGCATCTATTAGTAAAAAGATTAAAATCATTTCCTTTATATCTCTTTTTTTTTGTTCTATTAAATTTGACCGGTGCTAAGTTGTATTTTTTTAATACAAAGATTATGATAAATGCTATATTTTTTTCATAATGTACATTAATTGATGCCTCTATGATAAGATTAGAAATCGTCGTTTTTAACCATCATTATTACATAAGAAATAATTGAAAGATATCTATAAAGTTGTACAATAATTGAGGGATAGGGTAAGTATTTCGCTATAGTTTATCAAAAGATTTCATTATCAGACAAGCATATTGGAAAAAAAAAACACTTTTAATGATAATGATAGATGCACCTTTTAATGGTGTTTATGTGTCACATATAGTCAAACCCACACATGGCACTACATATGTGATTTTGAGATTTTGAAAAGCACATATTGTATCACAAAAGTTTAAAATTATATTATACAACATAATGCATGCGGTTTTGTACTACTTGATAAACGAATCTATAATTCACTTGATATCGACTCGTAAAATTTTTAAAGCTCAACCTATAAAATAGAAATAAGTAAACTTTTAACTATATATTTACTTGAACTTTAATATTTGAAAATGTTTCCAAAATAAAAATATCTATCTAATGATTTACATAAATGTTTTAACTTTGAGGGAGATATTTATTTATAGCATAAAAAAGCTCTTTGAGTTGATTTATCATGACGATGAGGGATCAAATTTTCCTTCATATTGTGCTATCTTGTTTCATTTTCTTATACCACATCTCTTAAGCAACACAACTGAAGAAAAATCAAACATATACAAATAAATAGACTAATATATTTATCATGCCACATAGTCTAATAAACAAATTTTAAAGGAAACCAAGCATCTATAAGTAGAAAGCCTAAAATCATTTCCCTCGTATGTTATTTTCATTTTGAGATCGACTCGCAAAAATTTTAAAGCTCAACCTATTATAATATAAAAATAAGTAAACTTTTAACTATATATTTTCTTGAACTTTAATATTTGGAAATATTTCCAACAATAAAAAAATCTAATGATTTATATAAATATTTTAACTTTGAGGGTGACCGTTATTTATAATATAAAAAACCTTCTTGAGTTGGTTTATCATGACGACGTGAGATCAAAATTTCTTTCATATTGTGCTATTTTAGGTCATTTTCTTATCACACCTCGCTTAAGAAACACAACTGAAAAGAAATCAAACATATATAAATAAAGAGACTAATATATTTCTCATCCCACATAGCCTAAGAAAAAAATTTCAAAGGAAACCAAATATCTATAAGTAGAGAGCCTAAAATCATTTCCGGCGAATGTTATTTTGTATTTTTAATCTTTATTGTAATCAGATTAGGAATCAGTTGCAACATTCCATGAATCATTTGTTTTAGTTTTAGGATTGATTTCGTAAAATTTGGACGGGGATCTGATATCCATTTTAATTCTTTTCTAAATAAATTAAAATTAATGTAGCACGTGATCAAAAATTATCTTGAACTACATTGATTAAATAAACTCTATTATAATATTTATACATATAAACAAATTTGTTTGAACTTTGAAGGAATATTGTTTGAAAGTTTTATGTGCATAGATCTTATTAAAGCGAATAAAATGTTTACAATATTTTGTCATCACACATTGAATTATGGTACACGACGTACGATGAACTTGCAACTTAATTGATTTTTTTTAATAATTTTAACTCATTTAAATATTCATATTTTTAGTTTCAATACTTTTGGAAGCTAAAACAAAATTGGAAAATTGTTGAAACTTTGAAATAAAAACATGTTTTTATGATAAATTGACCACTAATCAACAATAGACTTTGAAAACCATGGTATGATCAAGATTGATAAGAGAACCTAAGTAGTGGTATTATATAAGAAAAATATTAAAGGTTATATATGTGTAACATAATGTGCTTAAAATAAAATAAAAAACTTTCAATTAACATAATGACATTTTTATAATAGATACGAAAATATATATACATATATAGATATATTTTGATATATAGATAAGGATTCAATTCAATTTGTTTTAGTTATGCTCAAGGAAACACTCTCTATTGAGAAATTTTATGCACATGTATCGTGATGAATCGAAAAATATCAACGTCGTTGCCGCTTTTTACTACGACATACTTTAAACTTGCAACCTACTCAGTTTTCAAAGTTTTTTTTAGTAATATTCATCTTCATTTTATAGTTTTAATACTTTTGGAAACAAAAACATAATAGTAGAATCATTTATCACTTTGAGGAAACATGTCCAGACGATAAAATGGTAGTTAATTAATAATACACTTTGAAAGATATCTTATGATCAAATTTGATGGAATAAAATCAAATGAGTGGTATTATATAATTGAAATTGAAATGTTAGTCAGATGTGTGAGACAAAGAAAAATATTAAAATAATATGGTAAAAATAAAAATATAATGTTGAACCACATTGATTATAATAATCTCCTTTATAAGAGATAGTTAAAACATTCACAATTGAAAATTTTTACGTATTTGCATATTGGTAATTCGAAAAATATTTACGCAGGTGTTCGTTTTTACAAACGACATACTATAAGCATCCAACCTAGTCAAGTTTTTTAAAAAGTTTTAAGTAATTTTTATTTTTACTTTTAAGTTTCACTAATTTCGAGAGTTGAAACTAAATAGTAGAAATCTTTTAAAACTTGCGCTAAAAACATGTTTTTATGATCAAATAATCACCAATCACTAATTAATAATAGTCTTGAAAAATCAAGTTCAAGTTTGATGGATAAGGGAAGCACTTGAATTGTATTATATATGAGAAAAAGCAAATGTCATATATGTATGTGAAACAATGTGGGATAAAGAAAAAAACTCAAATTAATATGACAAAAGATAAATCATTTATCTTGAACCATATTGATTTGAATGACTTAATTTATAAAATAAAATAAAATAGAAATAGATTTACTAAGTATATTTTGTACAAAACCATTCAATTCGATCAACTATAAGTGATAATTATATTTTTATTAGAAATGCAAGAATACTACTTCATTATAGTCTAGTATTTATTAAATACTTATAGTTTAGGTGATTGTAAAACATGGTTATGATAAAGAAATTAGTAAGCATTATAAAAATAAATTTAAAAAGTCATTCGAAATATGAAAAGAATTGAAAGTTTCAAAACAATGTGATGCTTAGAAATATGCATTTTTCATAAGATATACTATGTGAATACCCACGCGTTGTACTGGAAAAAATTATATAGTCAAAATTATAACATGTGTTTTGTTAAAAAAAATCTAAGTCGTTGTCATCAACTACAAAATAAAAACTTTATATAGGAAATCAAAAGGTTGATGTATCATTAATAGAATATTTTATATCAGAGATTCATTCTGGAATCATCAAAAAAAATAAAGAAATTTGTTAGTTTATATCATAATAAATAAACAGTATGAACTTTTCATCAGATAATTGTTAACATAAGAAAAGAACTTCATAGTAGAGTTGGAATCTTTATTGTGAAAATTTTAGACTTATTGGTAATAAACTAACATAACAAAAAAGTTTTTTAGTTACAAAGAATTATTGTTTAAATATTATAAATTTTCAACTTCATATAGAGACTTTAACCAACTACAACTAAAAAGACCTATGTAAAAAATTGATAAATTGCATTGAATTATTTCATTTAATATTACAACTCTTAAACATTATGCTAAAACCAATAAACACTTATAACAAAATTTAAAGTTGGTTAATTATATTGAAAAATTTCTTTCAATGTCAAACCTCCTCAAATTCCATCCGAGAGTTATTAACTATTTCAACTTAACAGACTTTGATAACTTATGCTACTTAATTGATACTTATAATAGTTCTTATTTATAATCTAATAGTTCGTAATTTAAAATAAGTAATACATTGTTAATAAACATTAACATTAAAGATTAATGAACTGTCTTAAATGAGTAAAATAAATTGTAACTCTAACGAATTATTAGTTAATATTTCTATATAAAAAACCTACACTAGTAGCAAAGAGAAAAATCTATTTAACCAGTTAGTTTTATTAATCATCATAGTTTTAAATCATTGTTCATGTGTCTCATTTAATTGATGATTTTATGAAACATTTTAAGCTATGTCAAACATCGTTTCCATTCTAAATAAACCATGATTTCCGTTTATAAATATTTAAAACTAATTCCATCATAAATTATTTGGTGCGGTATTTCTTTAAAACATCCAAAATTTTGTTGTTCGTTTTGTTTTCCAATAAGTAATATGATTAAAACACTATATTTGTTTCATTTATTGTTTACCGACTGAATATACAAATCTTTTTTGATTATATATATATATATATATGTGTGTGTGTGTGTGTGTGATTTTTGATATCACAATTTTATAAATAACAAATAATATAAAAATAATACTACACCTTTTAATAGAATGTAACCATCGAAATATCTATTATAACATATTTATTCGAAAAACACATTAAACACTCGTATATCAAACACAAAATTTATAGAAACAATTTTGATGATTTTACATATCAAAATCTAATGAATAACAAAAGGTACGAAAAAAATTAATAACATAAAAGCATTGAAACATCTATTATAAGATTTATATTTATATACCACATCAAACCCTGAATAATCAAAAAATAATTGTAAAACAATTTCATGATTTTATATATCACAATCTTACGAATAACAAATACTATGAAAATATTAAATACGACAACATATAATAACATCAAAGTGCCAAAATAACTATTATAATGTTTTTACTAAAACAAATAGATCAAAAACTCCTAAATCATACAAAGAATGTAAAAACAATTTCAATAAAAAAATTAAAAACATTTTCAACAATATATAAATATCAACATACATTTGGTGTATCTTTCCAATTTCTTCTACTCTTCATATTTTAATCTCAAACACTTGAAAGACATGAATGTTTTTCATGATAAATTCTACTTATATAGCAACAACATATATAAATAAGAGGAATACAAAAAGTTTTAGTAAATGCTATTAATTTCAGAACTATGAAGAATCATTTAGGTTTCAAATTAACCAATTAATACGTAAATGCAACTATTATTTTTTAATCAAAAGAAAACTACCTCTTTTAACAATTTCATTATTAGAAAAAACGGTTTTGGTCAAATTTCATTGAGCATGCATCATGTTATATTTTTCAATCATTTAATAAAGTAGTAATTAAACAAATTTTTCCAACTTTATCTGATATTTTATTTTTCGTTTTGAATGAAAAAATAAATTTATATTAGATTGATAATTATATACTGATAGAATTAAAATGATGATATTTACAACCGAAGTAAATTAACAAATTAAGTATATTTTGTTGAAAATCATAAAACTTACATTGAAATTAGAGTTATGAATGACTTTATTTTTTATTGAACATTATGTTATATTTTTTAATCATTTTAAAAAAATACTATTTCATAATATTTTTCGATGTTTATTTGGTATTTTGTTTTTTTGTTTTGAATGAAAACCGTAACTATATTAGATTGCTGATTATATACCGATAGAATTAAAAAGATAATATTTACAACCAACCTAAATTAATAAATTAAGTATATTTTGTATAAAATCATTGAATTAATATTAAAGTTAGAATTATAAATGAGTTTAGTTTATAATTAAGAGAGAAATGAAAAATTTTGTAAGTTTTAAATGATTTTGGTTGAAGTAAAAATGCCTCTTTTATAATATATATATATATATATATATATATATATATATATATATATATATATATATATATATATATATATATATATACACACACACACACACATATATATACATATAGGGTATGTTCAACGAAAAACAAAATTATACGACCTAACCACATGAAAATGACACGTTGTAAGGCCCTAATCCTGGATAATCCAAGTCTCGAGTCTAAACGAAGTAAAAATATGGAAAATTGGGAAAATGGCCATTAGCTCCGCTAACATAGGTGTTAGCGCCGCTATTGTTGCTTTACGTCGATATGCTCCTTTTCGCGACGCTACGTTTGCCAGCTGCCTTGTGGGTTTGCACGATCCTCGTTAGCGGGGTTAATTTAGGTATTATCGATGCTAAATACCCTGTTTTGGCCAAAAACCTAAATTTTCATGGTTGTGCCACATTTAAGGGTGGGGAATCATAGGGTAGCTGCCATTTGAGTCCTTTCAGCCCCCAAATCGTGCATTTCTCTCTCTAGATCATCTTTGTGGGGTTTTTGGCATTTTTGTTCTTATTGCTTGGATGATGGTTGAAGGTTGAGGATATTGACACAAGTTGTTTCTCTTGGGTGAAGCTTCAAAGATCTGCATTTTTCTGGACCATTGTGAGTCAAGTTCTCACTTTTATGCTTGTTATGGTTCTTTTGATTTAAGTATGTTCTTATGGATTAAATTAGTGTAATGGTCCCTTTTGATGTTTGTCTATGTTTGAGAACGATAAAGTCAGGTACTTTATGCCTTAAATTCATGATTAAGAACCTTTGGGATGGGTTAGAGAGTAAGCCAAACTCTCTTTGGTGATTTTGATTAGTTTGTATCATTTTAGACTTAGATCTTGTTCTTGAATTGGTGTGATGGTGTTAGAATGTTAAAGTTAGGATTTTTATGAACTTAGGGACTATTTGGAAGGTCCCTGGAACGATTAAGACCTTGGCTGAATAGATTAAGAACTTATTGGACTTTTGGAACTGTTCATAGTTAGCGACGCTAACTTTGGGGGTTAGCGGCGCTAACTGTTCCTGTTGACTTTGTTGAGTTTGACCTTTGACCGTTGCCTTTGACCAGTTTGACTTTTGGTCAAACTTGAGGATTTTGGATACCGGTCTTGTAGAATTATCCTATTTGGGATTTAGGAAGTTCTAAGCGGAGTTTATCCTTCTTAGGAAGTGCGTATTGTCGGGATCCGAGGGCTCTAGCTTGGAGTGTTGTCTAGCTTGAGGTCGCTGATATCAAGTTAATTTTGCACATATTTCGGGCGATATCATAGTTTTTTTATGAATACAATTAAGTTAAAAAGGGCTAACATACTCACAACACTTGGAAAATGACTTTGTACAAGACATTTGGACATTTGAGCGAAAACTGGCAAAAGTTGGACAAAAAAGGCTAAAAATGAAAATGGTGGAATTTACAGTTAGGGACTCTAATTTTTAAAGTTAGCGACTCTAACAGCATTAGCAATGCTAATTTTAACATTAGCCACGCAACTGCTGAAATCGCGAAAAATCAAAGAAAAAGGGGGCAAAAATGAGAAATGGTTGCAAAATGAAGGTTAACGCTGCTAACCTGACTGTTAGCGATGCTAATCTTGGCTGTTGCGGAAATACGGTATATTGCATGTCTGTAGCTTCCTCGTCAGGGCCTACAAAAGACGAAGTTCACGGGGCAAGACCCGGTCCGCGTCGGCGCGCGACCAAAGCATCATGGAGATCAATCGGTGAAGCATCCGGTGCGAGGGTAGATGCATCTGACTCTGCGAGATTGTGTTCTCGTGGTATCAGGTAGATGAAATGGTAGCCCAGAAGCCAGCATAAGAAAATGTATCCTCCGGGGCATAATTGGCTCTCCTGTGGAACAGCACGAACCCCTCTTCTTCAGATTCTTCTTGTGTATAAAGCCCCAAACGATACCCAAATTCCCGTAAGCTACAGTTTCGGTTCTCGTTCCCCGATCGGAAATTGATTGTGTCGCCATCCTCCATGCACAGTGGTTTGTGATCAAAGTCATAAGTCGAGAGGAATTGAAGAAACACCTCTCGATACACCGGTTCGTCCATTTGAAAAACTGCCTCAATCGCCCGGCATGTGTAAATAAGCTCATTCGCTTCATAACCCTCTTGAATCAATCAATTCTCCAGGTGTTCCATAATACCAGACTCCCAGGTCAACTCCCAATTGACCGTCTGGGCTGGTAGAATCCTTTTGTGCGGGAACACGACTTGACAATTTTGAAAAATGTGTCTATCGAAGTTGTTGATTCTTGTAGGTAAAGAATTCCAGTCAATGGAATCAGAGCTACCAGAGGAAGACATTGTTCTTGCACAATTCATCACAAAATCCAAAATCAAGACTATTCAGCGTCAACCGCGGCGCGGGAATTTACTCCACGCGTCGTGCACTTTGAATGTTCATAACCCGCGTCGCACTATATGAACCACCACGGCGCAGCGTATGAAATTCAGACCAGAATCAACTAATTAACGCTACAATAAGCCAATTCATCAATTCTAACTATTGGGTTATGTCATATTCAGTGTCCTAAACTATTTGGCATCATCAATTTGTTCCTAGAAACACTACATTGCGAATTACAGTTGATTTCATAACTTTCCAAGAACTTGAAGAAAAAAAGAAGAATTTAGAACACTTATTTGATCTGTTGATTAGGAGAATGACGAAGATATGATCAAGAATTGCAGAGGGGTGAATTGTGGTAAGAAACCGAAAAGAATGTACGCTTTTGATTTTTATACAATTGTGAAGGTATTTGGTTTTGTGTCAAACTCTGTTTTACTGATTATCTCAAATTCGATATCAGATAAGGCTGCGGCGGGGGAAGTTACTCCACGCGTCGCGAGTACCTGATTCATGTTTATCCATAATCGCGAAAACAAACGTATGCACGGCACGGACTCAAGGACCCCGCGTCGCGTGGTTTTAAAATTCCCAAAATGACCCCACACTTGTTCTTTTCTAACCGTGATTGATTAGACAAATTAAAAACTAAAAATGCAAAATTTACACATGATCGGGTTGCCTCCCGACAAGCGCTAAGTTTAACGTCTTCAGCTGGACGTATACTTACCTGTCTACTGCACGTATTCTGGAATGTTGGCTACAAACTCAACCGTCTCTACCTCCAACTTCTAGAAAGTGCCCGAAGTAACATAAGGTTTTAACCTATCCCGTTGACCTTAAATGACGGCCCTCCCTTGAAGTCTCAAATTTCCACAACCGTACTCCGTGACACTAACAACTTCATACGATCAATTCCATTTGCTTCTTAGCTTTCCAGGGAACATCTTTAACCTTGAGTTATAGAGCCACACTTTCTGCCCTACTACAAAGGTTTTCAGTTTCAGCTTAGCATCGTGGTATCGCTTCATCTTTGACTTGTATGTAGCAGCATTTTCATAAGCCTCATCACGCAGCTCTTCCAACTCGGATAACTGTAGTTTCCGCTCCTTCCCGGCTTCATCATAATCCTTATTAACCTGTCTGGTTGCCCACAATGCTCGATTAGCCAACTCTACCGGCAAGTGACATCCCTTCCCATAAACCAACCGATAAGGTGTAGTCCCGATCAGTGTCTTATAGGCAGTTCTGTATGCCCACAACGCATCATCTAATCATTGTGGCCAGTCCTTTCTGTCTGTCTTGACCGTCTTCTGGAGAATTACCTTGATTTTCCGGTTAGAAACTTCCACCTGGCCGCTGTATGTGGATGGTATGGTGTTGCGATCCGATTATTGACCCCGTAGTGCTTCAATAGCCGACCAAACTTGAAATTCTTGAAATGCGATCCCCCGTCACTGATGATTACCCGAATGACTCCATGGCGAGTGAATATGTTCTTTTTAACGAACTTGCAGACCACGTGATGATCATTTGTGCAGGTTGCTTCGGCTTCGGTCCACTGGGAGACATAGTAAACAGCCACCAAGATGTAAACATATCTCCATAAGTTCTAACAGCTGCTCGTCGGGAAATGTGTCTTTTATGCCTGCTTCCAATCCTTCTGCTGGCAATCTTGAGAGGTGATCAGCTACCACGTTCTCCGTTCCTTTCTTGTCTTTTATCTCCACATCGAATTCTTGGAGCAAAAGTATCCATCTTATCAGCCTTGGCTTCGATTCCTTCTTCGCAAGTAAATGGCGAACATCACTGTGGTCAGTGTAAACCACCACCTTCGATCCCCATATGTACGATCTAAACTTATCCAGAGCAAAAACTATGACAGAAAATTCTTTTTTTGTTGTGGTGTAATTCAATTGAGCTTCGGAAAAGGTTTTGCTAGCATAACAGATAACTACTGGTTTCTTATCAATTCTTTGGCCTAACACCGCACCAGCGACATAATCACTTGCATCACACATAACTTCAAAGGGCTGGGTCCAATCGGGAGGTTTCAGGATGGGAGCTTCGACCAATTTATTTTTCAATATGTTGAATGCTTTAAGACACTCTTCATCGAAAATAAATGGTGTGTCATTTAATAAAAGACCACAAAGAGGTTTGGAAATGGTGCTAAAGTCTTTGATAAATCTTCTATAGAATCCTGCATGTCCTAAGAATGATCTTACCCCTTTCACTGATGTCGGAGGCGGCAATGTAGAAATTACCTTGACCTTCGCTCGATCTACTTCGAATCCTCTTTCTGAAACTACATGTCCTAAAACAATCCCTTCCCTGACCATGAAATGACTTTTCTCCCAACTGAGCACCAGGTTTGAATCCAATCATATTTCCAAGACTTTTTCCAGCTGATTTAAACACGCATCGAATGTTGAACCAAAAATAGAGAAGTCGTCCGCAAAAATTTCAAATGCGTCGCCAATCATATCCGATAATATTGCCATCATACACCTTTGAAAGGTTGCTGGAGCATTACACAGGCCGAATGGCATCCTTCGAAACGCAAAAGTACCATAGGGACACGTGAACTTCATTTTTGTGTTGTTTTTCATAGATCTACTGACTTTTGAACCTAAACTAAGCTGCTCCATAAATTTCCACGCATCTTCTGGTTCTTGCCACATACAAGTTCCACTCGATGAGGCATTGATCATCGCTTGATTTATTTCATCCACCCCTTCAAAAAATAACTTCACCAGCTGCCATTTTGGAATGTCATGATGTGGACAAGACCGCATCAATTCTTTCAATCGCTCGAACGCATCATGGAATGCCTCCCCCGGCTTCTGCTGGAAGTCCTGAATGGCTCGCCTGATCTCTGTGGTCTTGCTAGCCAGATAGAATTCTTGCAGAAATTTGTCTTTCAATTGTTCCCAAGTAGTAATACTATTAGGTTGGAGTGAAGTAAACCAATATTTGGCTTTGTCCTTTAAAGTAAAGGGAAATAATCTCAACCTAAAGGTATTTCTATTGATTTTTCTAGGAGTGTTTGCGTTCGCTATTGCTAAAAATTCATATAAATGACTATATGGATCATCAGTCTTATATCCTCTAAACTGTGTTAACACTCCTAACAATTGGGGCGTAATCTCGACTTGATTATCTACATTTTCAGGAATATATATGGGCAAAGCATCATCATACTCCCTGGGTTGGAAGTGTGATGCAACCGACTGCCCCCTCGGTTGAGCAAAATATAGAGGTGGAACAAATTTACCGTTATGATGCTCATTGTTGTAATACGGCTGCCCCTGTTGTTGCTGTGGTTATTGAAATCTCCTCGGAGGTCCCCGACCTCAGTTCCATTGTTGTTGTTGCTGGACTGGATGATATGGCATCCATCCCTCATCTTCCTCATCATATACTGGGTCTGCCTCTTGGTATTGGTATTGTGGTTGTTGAGGTTGTATTTAAGGTTGGGTTTGGGTTTGTGGTATAGGTTGAATAACTGGTTGTGGTTTAAAAATAGGTTGCTAGTATTATGATGGTAATGGTTGTGAAGGTTGTGGTTGGGAAATCGGTACCGGCTGTCGCGGCAGTGGGTTGCCATCTCGGGTCGGCGCTCCCCAAGCAATCGCAGCCGACACGGGATTTCCTAACTGGTTGGTAACTGGTTGACCTAAAGGTTGGACTAAAGGCTGAGTGCATGATGGTATTGGTATGGGGGCTGAAGCCGCACCACCACTAGCACTTGTGCTTCCCACGTGAAATTCAGAAACTGGGGGTATAATTGGTGCTCCCCCCGTTACCTCGCCCAAGGGCTCATTAGTAACATCCTCTATGAGTAAACTACTAGGACTCATATTAAGAAAACGCCTACGCACACGGTTATTGCATGCGGTTCGCTCAATTTCAGAGTCAAAAACCAAGGGTGATGTATGCCCACCTCGACGCGTACGCATGTGATGTAAACTGGTCCTCTCTTTGGATTCACCGGTCAATGGAGACGAAGACATGGGCTATCAACAATGAAAGAATGGGTCAGTCGTATTCCGGGAGGCGGTCCCGAGAGGGCGCTCCGATGGTCTAGTTAGTACGGTGATCGGAAAAAGGAGAGAGAGAATCGTAACGAAAAGTGGAAGGTGTGAATGACGATGATGATCTTCCCGTGGGGTCGATCGTCATATACCGTTGTACCTTTGGGGGGACCAACCGGTCGTTAGGATCGTGGGTCCTCTCTAACTGGTTGATTCTCTACGCCTGCTTGTGATTGGTTCATTGGGCTGGCCAGGTAGTGGTTCATACACTACCCGAATCGTTTGTTATCAGTAAATCGCACGATGGACTATTGTGAGGAGAGGTGTCGTCTTCTCATTGGTCTATGTGATTCCTAGCTTTTCAAAGCTGCTGAATAGGATGGCGTCCAGCCAGGCAGGTCGCGCATCCCTTGGCAGCTGGCTGGACGTCGAGTCAATGGTACTGTTGTATTTGCGCTAGTATGTTGGCGTGCTGGCGTGTACGTCGCCTATGATACGTCATCAAGTCCCCTAGTCTAGTAGTCAAGATGGGCACATGCTAGCTCTGACGTTCTAGACTTAGGTAATGGCGATTCGCTTTTATCGGGTGGGTCCCATAATTATTGCTGACACGATGTGTCAGTTTCCATCATTAGTATTTTTCGAGTTTCCCGCTTCTTATCCTTATTTCTCGATTAGGGTTTTTTGACCCTCATTTCTTTGTCTCTTCTGTTTCTCTTCTTCTCCGTTTTATTCTCTTCGATCGTGGTTTATTGAAAAATGGCCGGAGTAGCCGATCAAGATATTGCTGATGAGGTCTACGACCCTTTGGTTGAGAAATATGGTTTCCAACCTGAAGACGATGTTCTAGTTCCTTCCGACGGTGCCATCTACTCCTTTCCCCCCGAAGGAAAAACCGAAATTTTCCTAAAAACTTTCGATTCCGGTTATCGAATTCCGACATCGGATTTTATGGATGAAGTGCTCCGGCGGAACAGTGTCGGGTTTCATCAGCTAACTCCAAACTCGGTAAACAAGATTGTTGCTTTTGAGTTATTGTGCTGTTCGCAAGGTATTGTGCCTGATTTCTTTGTCTTCAAACACTATTTTCGTTTCACTGCGGTTGGGGAAAACTATGCTTTTTACAGAAGAACAAACGTTCATACCCTGGTTCCTAAGCCTAGGTATTCACCCAAAAAGTGGCAGGATCACTGGTTATGGGTGAATGCTTCAAGGTTAGGGGCTCGATACCACCGTTCCAGCATGGCGTCTGACCATATTCCTAAGTTGTATCCTCATCAGGAAACAGTAGTGAAGATTTTGAATAGCTTTCAGGTGGCGTCTCATGAATTTCCTGAGCATATCCTAGCTGGGGGGGGATGAGTACTGCTTGGAGAATTCGGGGCAAGATGCCTGAGTTTTTTGTTGTTCGTAAAGGTTCGTTACCGGTTTCGTTATGCTCTTCCTCTTTCTCCCCTCTCCTCTCTTTTTTATATGTATGCACATAATGTCTGTTCTCTGTGTAGGTGTTCATTGTAGAGTTCGTTTTGAGGATGTTCTTTCAAAAAGTTGCAAGGGTGAGGTTCAGTATCGTGAAGTTGACCTGGTTGATAAAGTACCTCCTTCTTTTTCATTTCGCAATCCCGATACAATTGCTCGCATCGAGGATGTTCAGGCTAAGGAAGATGAGAGATCCAAGTGAGAGAAAACCGGTGATGTTCCATTAATCGATGCTAAGGTGGAGGGTCTTGTGACATCCGCCTAAAATGGATTCGGGTCAACCCAACCCAATTGGAAATTTAATAAACCCTACTCGAGCTTACTTGACGCTAATAGGATCAAAACCCATACAATACGATATAAATTGACGTTAATAGCAATATAGCATAGTATAACGTTATAACTATAATCAAATTAAATTATGATACCATATTAAAATCAAATCAAAGTATGATGCTCTAATTAAATTAAAATAATCAAACTTGAATGCTATAATTAAACTTCAAATCAAAGTAGATTGTTATAATCAAATAATAACCAACTTTTTTTATAAAACTCTATTTTTATAAACTCTACATTAGATTTTATAAAATTTTTATATTAGTTAGTGTATTACATAGAGATGCTTGTGCTAGTGGGAAATTATGAAGACCACCAAAAGCCAAAAGTTATTCCCATTGTCTCCCACTCACACCTCCCATCATCTTTTCTTTCATTTTCCTCCCAACACATTATTCTCATCACCACTCAAACCCTCTCTATTCTTTCTCTCACTCTCAATCTCGAAATTCTTCCAAGAAATATCAATTTTCCAGCCAAGAACAATCTCTCATACTCAAATCTCCATCCCTCTTGAAGCATTCATCAAGGTATGTTGTTAAAAGTCTTAAATTCATGAATGAAACAAATTAAATCCACCAAACTATCTAAAACTCATTTTATGCATAAACCTAATTTTTCTCAGGATCTCATCAATAAAATAAGACGTTCTGGAAATTTTCAGAAAATAACTTATTTTTATTGAATTATTATATTTATTGCAATAAAATAGGGCAATAATTCACATAAAATACTTTTTGCAGTCAATAAATTATGGGAAAATTTTGGAACAACCCATATATTGAGTAAAGTGGATTTATAAAGTTTCATGCCTTTATATTACATTTTGGTGCTTATTTTGTATTTTATTTTGTTGTAGATAAATAAATTGCAAAATATAGTTATGTATGTTAAAAACTAGATTTTATATTTTTCGCACCTTATTAACATTTTAAAGACTCCATCAAAAAATTTACAGATTTTTGTAAGAATTTTTGCTTATTTTTCCTGATTTAATGATTATTTAATGGTTTAAATTGATAATAAATAGCTAAACATGTCCAAAAATTATAAAACCTTATCCGAATATCATATATAACATGTTAATCATAAATAAAAAGTATAATGAATTTCTCTTAATATTTTCCTATTATTTATGATTTTATTGATTAGTTAATAATGAAAAACATAAGAAATACTTCTCATAATCCAAAATATCCAAAATATTTACAGTAGGCTCAAAAACATTCAAATAACCAAAATTTTCAAAAAACATCCACATAATCAAAAAAAAAAAAAATCAAAAAATTAGGATAAAATTTTATCTTTTAAAAGTCCTTATAAAACCATGTGATTAACATCTTCTTGACTAAATTTTCAGATACTTATGCTCGATGAATGTTCTCAGTCATATTGATTCTTAAATTAAAGTGAAGGTTCAAATCTCAAAATTTTCGTTATGAACATTCTCCTATTCCCTTTGAATTTATTTCAATTATAACGATTTTATCAATTAAGGGACATAAGGTCAGGAGATTCAGATGAAAACCAAACCCATGTGAGAATTTGTGCCTCGTCTTTAACTGCTAAGTGAAATTCATTTCTGTGAGCAAAGGTGTTTTCATTATGACTTATAGGATTTATACTCTTATACCGTGATGCTAGTCTCATTTTTGCTTAGATATCAAAATGACCAGGGACGATACAATCATTTCTTTATATATTAGACAAACTGTCTATTATATCACCTATCCCTATCCTCAATGAAGCCAAATCAAGAAAAGATTTATCATCTTGCATAGCAAGTCTGAAAATTGAAGAAACGACAAAATCGTATCCAAGAAAACCAGAAGAAAACTCAAAATCTCAAAACGCAAATGATGCAAACAGATCACAACTGGTAAACACATCAGATATCTTTTACACAAAAGGTATTCGCGAAAATCAAGAAAAGAGAAAACAAAGGTGAACATTTCACCAAAGCAAAAGAAGAGTTATTACAAAAAAATCCATAAAGACAGACATCTCTCAAACAACGAATTCTCAAAAGCTTTATCAAATATAGCTGTCAAAACCAAAGACTTACCGGGATACTGTAGCCTTCATAATTGGATATTCTTAGTTTCAAACTGCACTATGAATATTTCTAAACCCCTCTACATGTATTTCCCGACGGAAAGAGAGTGAACATCAATGGCATGAATGAAGAAACCCTCTGAGTAATGCCGAAACCAGTCTTATGTGATTGATTATCTAATATGAAGACCAAGTGACTAAAGTATATAGGTATAAATCCACATTAAGCATAAGTCAACACCTTCAAACTGAGAGATATCACTCATCTTTAGTGATTATACACCAGTTCTGCACCCAGAACAACCAAAACACCTCAGTCAAGTGTGAGCTATACCTATGAGAGTTCATCTGAATCGACCTATTAAGATCACTTGTCGTCTTTATAAATGTTATAAAATCTCAAGGAATATTATGAAAGTACATATACAAAAACCTTTTGATAATTGAACATGAAACCTTGACTCAGAAACAAATATTCTTGACAAACATTTTTCAAAACATAAGTAAAATCTAGTCACATTTTTTCAAAACAAATGATATGGTTTTATAAATGTTTTATCCAAATTACAAGAATTTTCAACCTTATCTTTTAATCTGTTCTTATTTCAGTAATGATCACATAGGGGGAAATTGTTGAAAAATATATTTTTGTATGTGACAATCACTGAAATAAGATGAACTGTTATTATCTAACAAATATTATCAGTTTATTTCAGATTGCGTGAATTCGAGATCAAAAACAAGAATAAATCAAGACCCGAGAAACTTTAGGAAGTAACGCTACAAACCAAAGAGAAAAATACAAAATATCACACTGCTACAGCAATCACGACGCGACAGACCTCCTGGTCGCGACGTGAAGAGAAGAACAAAGACAGAAGACCAGACTGCTACAGCGCTCGCGACGCGACGGCAATGGTGGTCGCGACGCGAAGACCTCCATCGCGAAGCCCCTCCAACGCGACACCACCAACTTTCTAATCGCGAGACTACCAACCCAACGCACTATCCTTCGCGACGCGACCAACAGCAACGCGACCAAAAGGAAACGCGACGAAAAGCTCGACATACCAGCGAAGACGCACTGACCCGACAAAAAGCGCACCGACCACCAGCCAAGCACCTTCGCGACGCGACGGACCTTCCGGTCGCGACGCGAACGCTGTGTTCAGCAACTATAAATTGAGGCTTTCTCTTGCTGTTTTGTGACACCAAATCAACCAAACATTATATTCTCATATACTCTCCAAGAAACCCACGACCAGAAACCTCAAGACTCTCAAATTTCTGCATTTGGCAACAAGAACCAAACCGCATAACCGCAAGAAACAAGATATCCTCCCGACACCAAAACTTCAAACCTCTAAATAACCTCTACCCGACACCAAACTTCAAACCTCCAAACAACCTCTACCCGACACTAAATATCACCAAAACCTCATCCTACCGCAAAGAACAAGAATCGAAGCTTCAAAGAAAATCGCCATATTCATCTGCTATCGATAAGTTCTTTTGAAATTGTCTGTGTTATTATTGATTTATTCAAACTGTTATAAATCAACTGTACCAAATATCCAAGACATAAAAAAAACGAACCGTGACAACGAAAACATATGTGGACTGTATTTAACCGAGACATCTAACTTCTAACTTATAACTTCTAACCTTTTTACTTATTGTAAAAAACATTTTATCGTTGATAATGGCGTTTATTACATCTAACCTCTAACTTCTAACATTTACTTTATTTACCGCTTTCTGTCTATTTAAATACTGTCTAGTTTAGATTTACCGCTTTATTTTATTCCGCAACTCTTATTTATTCCGCATATTATAGACAAAATATATATCTGTCACACAGTAACCGGCTTAAAAACCTTTACTCGTGGAGATCGATCATCGTATTTTCAACAATTGGTATCAGAGCTTGTGTGATTTACTTTGAAATTTTTGTCGAGAACTTTTGTGTAGAGTTTTTATAAACCACCAATAAGTTTCCTTTAAAAATTTCATCTTAATATCACTTGTTCAAAAAAAAAAAAATTAAAAAAAAAAACATTTAAAAATTACTCGTGTGATTTACTTTGAAATTTTTATCGAGAACTTTTGTGTAGAGTTTTTATAAACCACCAATAAGTTTCCTTTAAAAATTTCATCTTAATATCACTTGTTCAAAAACAAAAAAAAAACACACCAAAAATGTCTTCCGCAAACTACTCAAACATAAATTCTGTATCTATTGCTAACAGTATAGGTTCAGGTACTCGAGCACCCATTCTTATTCCTGAAGAATATAAATCATGGGTAGGTCGTATGAATCTTCATCTCAACTCTATAAGTGAAGATGTGTGGAAATGTGTAGACGGATCTCTACCAGATAACATGACCTCTCTTACGAGTAACTTGGATATACTGAATGAAAGGAAGAAACTTGAACTTCAAGCCAAAAAGGAGCTTGTGTCTGGAATACCTCACAGTATTCTAAGCCAAATGAATGATATAATCCTTTTAACCGCAAACCAAATTTGGCAAACTTTGAAAAATCGTTTTGAAGGAAATGAGAGAATCATTGGAAACAAGAAAACATATGTTTTAAACGAATTTGACAACTTCAAAATGTTTTCACATGAGACCATCCATGATGCTCATGACAGATTCAATCTCATTACCATCAAAATGAATAATTTAGGCATCAAAAAGTCACAGCATGAAATAAACCTCAAATTTTTAAACAACCTTTATGAAAGCTGGAAAATGGTCAAACTCATCATCCAGGGAAATCCGGCAATTCATACTGAATCTTTGTACAATCTGTACGGAGAATTACAATCGTATGAATCCTCGATTGACCCACCAACGTCTACTTCTTTTGGAGGACCGCTTGCTCTTTTGTCAACATCCTCTCAAAACCAAACACATTTTCCTGATCAAAGTCAAATTGATTTAAATCAAAACCAAGCTTTCTTAAGTAATCCTTGTGACTTGTCCGATCCAAATAATGAAGCTGACTACCATCAATTGTGTGCTTTGGTAGCAAACACTAATCTCGAAAGATTTTTGCCACATCATAGACCAAACTTTCAACAAAGATCCACTTTTGGACAAAACTTTCAGAATCGTGGTTTTCAAAATAATAACAACTCTTATAATAATCAAAGTTCTGGATTTCAGCAAAATCATTCAAAACCATCTCAACAGAAACAAACTCAAACATCCGAAAGACCTCCCGTTAAGAGCCAAAAGGCTGACAATAACGATGATGATGATGACGTAATCATTTGTCACAAATGCAAAGGACTAAATCATTATGCCCGAGATTGTCGAGCCAAAATCAAGGTCAAAGACTCAGCTTACTACACTCAAAAAGCCGAAGAACTGAAGAAACAAGAAAAGAAAGCAAAGCAAAAAGCTTTGATGGCATTCTACGAACCTAGCGTGGAACACTGGCCAACTTCTGATGATGAAACAGATAATGAACCAGCTCAGTCAAACTTCTGCTTCATGGCAGACAATGAACCAACCACAAGAGCTCCATATGTCATCGATCAGGTATGGTCTATGATCTCAGATCTCGGTGTTTCAAAAACACCATTTGAGTCCCACATGACTAAGATTGAGAACAGTCTAAAAGCTGATCTCAGACTGTATCATGACACAATAGTCAAATCTGATATCTACAAATCTGAATTACAAACCTTGCAACTCAGATTTGGAGAATCTACAAGGACTAGAGACAAACTTGAAAGAGACATTGAACGAAAATCTGAAGAAAATAATCACATCCTAGAACAATTAAATGAAGCTCTAAAACAAAAAAGGGACTTAGAAATGAAAAATCAATATGTTATTTCATCTGAAATAAAAGATACCTTAGAAAAGGAAGTCCTTCAGTTAAAACAAAAAGTTCAAGATCTAACTGACAAAAACACTAGTTTAATTCTAAAACTAGATGATTCTTCAAAGCAAATCAAGTTTCTTGAATCCGAAAATCAAAGATTTCAAGGAAAATTGGATTCTATCAATATTGCCAGAAAATTGAGTGATGATGTTTTCACTAAAGCAAACAACTTAGGAACTGGCAAAATTGATACGAATTATAAACCAGGAATTGGAAGAGAATCTTTTGAAAATGAAGAAACTAAAAAGAAAAATGGGACAAATAGTGAAAACTCTAAATCACCACAACCAGATTTTTTCTCATCTGCTAATGAGGACGATTCAGATGATGAAACAGTTATCAACTGCAGCCCAGATGATACCTTTTTCAACAAATCATTCAAAAGAGTTGTAAAATCTGAATCAGACTCTGCTAGTTTAGTAACTCATCAATTGAGATCTACTAAACTAACAAAGAATGATGGCACAATCAAACTTGAAAATTTCTTAAATGGAGAAAATTCTGATCATCAAAATGGAAGTACTTCTGCTCCAACTGTCTTTCCCTCTTTAAATTCAACCTTTATTTGAAAGAACGGTCTGGGACAAAAGTATTCAAAGAAACAACAGACAAATAAACAACCCATTCAAGCTGTCTTTAAACCAAAAGAACAAAGCAAGCCCATTGTTTTCAAAGAAAAACCTTTGAAACCAGTCGCTGTGCCACAAAAACAAACCTTTAATCCAAAACAAAAACCTTTTCAAAAACCGATTCAAAGTCACTTTCAAAAGATAAACTTCAATCTCTCAAGGAACTTTCAGAAACCATCATTTCACCAAATTCCATTTCATCATCAAAGTATTTTCCAAAACCATTCAGATCCCAGATACAAAGAAAGGTTATCAAACAGAACTTCACATATAGGATACTTTTCACAAAATCAGAAATCGTTTCAAATGACAGGTTTTCAAAGACAAATCTTAAATTGGGAAAATCTGATAAGTCAAATCAAGCCTCAACCACTTCGTCCAATTAACAGAAACCATAATGATTTCAGATTATCAAAAACCATTAACAAATCAGGACCCACCATGGTTTGGGTACCTAAAATTTCTGTCTAATTGCAGGCACTTTGTGCTGGAGAGCCCAAGGATGGCACATGGTATATTGATAGTGGCTGCTCCAAGCATATGACAGGAAACCAAAGCTTTCTACGAGACTTCAAACCCATAGAATCCAAACAAGATGTTACTTTTGTAAATAACATGACTGCAAGAATCAAAGGTTATGGAAACATAACAAATGGTCAATTCACCATCAAGAAAGTAGCCTATGTTGACGGCCTGAAACACAACCTAATCAGCGTGTCACAACTCTGTGACAACAATCATGAAGTTCTTTTCACCAAACAACGAAGCATAATCACAGATGCCAAGACCAAAGCCATTCTAGTTAATTCTGATCGTCTAGGCAACATGTATCCACTAGATATGGACCTTATCTATGGAAAACCAGACATCTGTCTCTTGTCCAAAGCTTCTGCTGATATTAGTTGGTTGTGGCATCGTCGTCTTTCCCATCTCAATTTCGGCTACATCAACAAGTTGATCGCAAATGATCTTGTTCGCGGACTGCCACTTCTGAAACTTGATAATGAAACTCTTTGTGCAGCTTGTGAAGGAGGAAAACTGTCCAAATCCTCTCATAAAAGCATTCCTGAATCTAGTGTATCCAAACCACTAGAATTACTGCACATTGATCTTTGCGGCCCTGCAAAAACCCAAAGCATAAAAGGGAAGAAATACATCCTTGTTATTATTGATGATTACTCACGCTTTACTTGGGTTTTCTTTTTAAGGCTAAAGTCAGAAGCACCTGAAGAAATAATCAACTTCATCAAACAGATTGAATTAAAGCTCAAACGACCAGTTCGAAGAATCCGAAGTGATAATGGTTTAGAGTTCAAAAACATAACTCTAGACTCATTTCTCAAAAACAAAGGCATCGAACACAACTTCTCAGCCCCTTACACTCCTCAACAAAACGGCGTTGTTGAAAGAAAGAACCGAACTCTGTGCGAAGCTGCAAGATCAATGCTTATCTTTGCTGATCTACCACAATACTTCTGGGCAGAAGCAATAGCCACAGCTTGCTACACTCAAAATCGTTCTTTAATCCATAAACAACTTCATAAAACACCATATGAAGTCATTAACAACCGAAAACCAAACATCAAATTCTTTCATATTTTTGGTTGTCGATGCTTCATAAAGAATAACAAAGATCACCTTTCAAAATTTGAATCAAGATCAGACGAAGGAATTTTCCTTGGTTACTCCTTTACCTCAGCTGCTTATCGAGTACTGAATAAACGTACTAGAGTAATTGAAGAAAGTACCGATATTCATTTCGATGAATTTTATGTCAGGAAATTAGATCGTAAACATTTTGGTTCTAAAATGATCGATAATATTTTTCAAAATCCAATTCAACAAATGCCTTCTACGGACATAGAAATTGATCTTGATTTACTTTTTGAACAACCCAAAACCGCTTATAATTCTGAAGTTCTAACATCTTCCACTTTTCCTACAGGAAACTCCGATACAGAAACTTCACAATCAAACCAAGAAAATACAGATCAAGTCGAGGGGGAATTACCAACACCAAATCCCTCTTTGAACACTTCCAATCCACCTGTTCAAAATGATCCCAGTGCATCATCTATGGGGGAACCTTCATTACCCCATTCTCACCCTATAATCCAAAAGGACTTATCTGACAACAACCAAAATCTATTCCCAACAGAATCACCTGACCAAGAAGAACAATGGGACATAGAAACACCAATCGAAATACCTAAAAAAACTCGCCTAAACAAATGGACCAGAAATCATCCTGCAGAACAAATCATAGGAGATCCAAATTCTGGTATTCAAACAAGAGCCGCTACCTCAAATGAATGTTTATACGGAGCGTTCTTATCCATGACCGAACCCAAAACCATCCATTCAGCTCTCAAAGATCCAGACTGGGTCAAAGCCATGCAAGAAGAACTAGCTGAATTCGAAAGAAACCAAGTATGGGATCTTGTTCCTACTCCTCCCGATGTTACTGTAGTAGGTTCAAGATGGGTTTTCAGAAACAAAACTGATGATCAAGGCATAGTCAGTCGAAACAAAGCAAGACTTGTCGTCAAGGGCTATTCACAACAAGAAGGAATTGACTACGATGAAACTTATGCTCCAGTTGCAAGACTCGAAGCCATTCGTATCTTTCTAGCATATACAGCTCACAAGAACTTCAAAGTATTTCAAATGGATGTAAAATGTGCATTTTTACATGGAGAGATTGATCGCGATGTGTATATTCAACAACCCCCAGGTTTTGAAGATCCACAGTTCCCAAATCACAGTTTTAAGTTACAAAAAGCAGTTTATGGCTTAAAACAAGCACCTCGAGCCTGGTATTCAACATTGTCAACATTTCTAGAAGAATCAGGATTCAAAAGAGGTTCAATTGATCAAACTCTCTTTCGTAAAATTTTTAATAAGCATCTGTTAATCGTTCAAATATATGTCGATGACATTATTTTCGGTTCTACTGATGAATCTTTGAGTATCAAGTTTGCAGATTTAATGAAGAGCAAATTTGAGATGAGCATGATAGGAGAAATGACTACTTTTCTTGGACTTCAAGTCAAACAATCTTCAGATGGAATTTTCATCAATCAAGAAAATTATGTCAAAAATCTTCTAACTCGTTTTTCTCTTGACAAATCCAATACAGCAAAAACCCCAATGGCCCTTGGTTACAAATTAGATGCTGACTTAAATGGCAAGCCTGTTGATCAAAAGAAATATCGAGGAATGATAGGTTCACTCCTATACCTCACAGCCAGCAGACCCGACATCATGTTTTCTACATGTGTCTGTGCCAGATACCAAGCCAATCCTATGGAATCTCATGCAATAGCTGTAAAAAGAATTTTTAAATATCTTAAAGGAACTCCATCTCTTGGCTTATGGTATCCAGCTAACTCTGATTTTCAGCTTAACGCCTTCACCGACTCCGACTATGGAGGATGCAGACTAGACAGGAAAAGCACATCTGGTTCTTGTCAATTTCTAGGAGGCAGACTGGTAAGCTGGACTTCAAAGAAACAATCATGCATATCTACTTCAACCGCAGAAGCTGAATATGTAGCTGCCGCAAGCTGCTGTTCACAAGTCATGTGGATGCAAACTCAATTACGTGACTATGGCTACAAAGTATCACAAATTCCCATATTTTGTGACTCAACCAGCGCAATTGCCATTTCTCACAATCCCGTGCACCATTCAATGACAAAGCACATCGACATTCGATATCACTTCATCAAAGATAACATTCAAAAGGGTCATATCGAATTGCACTTCATAAACACCGAAGATCAAATTGCCGATGTCTTTACTAAGGCTTTAGACGAAACCAAGTTTCAATACTTCCTAGGCCGTCTAGGAATGTTGAATCCAGATAACATCCATCCCTAATCTCTTACATTTTGTTTGTACAAAAGAGTGTTTACTTTCAGTCAAATAACCAAAATCTTCCAAAAACATTCAAATAACCAAAATTTTCAAAAAACATCCACATAATCAAAAAAAAAAAATAAAAAAATTAGGATAAAATTTTATCTTTTAAAAGTCCTTATAAAACCATGTGATTAACATCTTCTTGACTAAATTTTCAGATACTTATGCTCGATGAATGTTCTCAGTCATATTGATTCTTAAATTAAAGTGAAGGTTCAAATCTCAAAATTTTCGTTATGAACATTCTCCTATTCCCTTTGAATTTATTTCAATTATAACGATTTTATCAATTAAGGGACATAAGATCAGGAGATTCAGATGAAAACCAAACCCATGTGAGAATTTGTGCCTCGTCTTTAACTGCTAAGTGAAATTCATTTCTGTGAGCAAAGGTGTTTTCATTATGACTTATAGGATTTATACTCTTATACCGTGATGCTAGTCTCATTTTTGCTTAGATATCAAAATGACCAGGGACGATACAATCATTTCTTTATATATTAGACAAACTGTCTATTATATCACCTATCCCTATCCTCAATGAAGCCAAATCAAGAAAAGATTTATCATCTTGCATAGCAAGTCTGAAAATTGAAGAAACGACAAAATCGTATCCAAGAAAACCAGAAGAAAACTCAAAATCTCAAAACGCAAATGATGCAAACAGATCACAACTGGTAAACACATCAGATATCTTTTACACAAAAGGTATTCGCGAAAATCAAGAAAAGTGAAAACAAAGGTGAACATTTCACCAAAGCAAAAGAAGAGTTATTACAAAAAAAATCCATAAAGACAGACATCTCTCAAACAACGAATTCTCAAAAGCTTTATCAAATATAGCTGTCAAAACCAAAGACTTACCGGGATACTGTAGCCTTCATAATTGGATATTCTTAGTTTCAAACTGCACTATGAATATTTCTAAACCCCTCTACATGTATTTCCCGACGGAAAGAGAGTGAACATCAATGGCATGAATGAAGAAACCCTCTGAGTAATGCCGAAACCAGTCTTATGTGATTGATTATCTAATATGAAGACCAAGTGACTAAAGTATATAGGTATAAATCCACATTAAGCATAAGTCAACACCTTCAAACTGAGAGATATCACTCATCTTTAGTGATTATACACTAGTTCTGCACCCAGAACAACCAAAACACCTCAGTCAAGTGTGAGCTATACCTATGAGAGTTCATCTGAATCGACCTATTAAGATCACTTGTCGTCTTTATAAATGTTATAAAATCTCAAGGAATATTATGAAAGTACATATACAAAAACCTTTTGATAATTGAACATGAAACCTTGACTCAGAAACAAATATTCTTGACAAACATTTTTCAAAACATAAGTAAAATCTAGTCACATTTTTTCAAAACAAATGATATGGTTTTATAAATGTTTTATCCAAATTACAAGAATTTTCAACCTTATCTTTTAATCTGTTCTTATTTCAGTAATGATCACATAGGGGGAAATTGTTGAAAAATATATTTTTGTATGTGACAATCACTGAAATAAGATGAACTGTTATTATCTAACAAATATTATCAGTTTATTTCAGATTGCGTGAATTCGAGATCAAAAACAAGAATAAATCAAGACCCGAGAAACTTTAGGAAGTAACGCTACAAACCAAAGAGCAAAATACAAAATATCACACTGCTACAGCAATCACGACGCGACAGACCTCCTGGTCGCGACGTGAAGAGAAGAACAAAGACAGAAGACCAGACTGCTACAGCGCTCGCGACGCGAAGACCTCCATCGCGAAGCCCCTCCAACGCGACACCACCAACTTTCTAATCGCGAGACTACCAACCCAACGCACTATCCTTCGCGACGCGACCAAAAGGAAACGCGACGAAAAGCTCGACATACCAGCGAAGACGCACTGACCCGACAAAAAGCACACCGACCACCAGCCAAGCACCTTCGCGACGCGACGGACCTTCCGGTCGCGACGCGAACGCTGTGTTCAGCAACTATAAATTGAGGCTTTCTCTTGCTGTTTTGTGACACCAAATCAACCAAACATTATATTCTCATATACTCTCCAAGAAACCCACGACCAGAAACCTCAAGACTCTCAAATTTCTGCATTTGGCAACAAGAATCAAACCGCATAACCGCAAGAAACAAGATATCCTCCCGACACCAAAACTTCAAACCTCTAAATAACCTCTACCCGACAACAAACTTCAAACCTCCAAACAACCTCTACCCGACACTAAATATCACCAAAACCTCATCCTACCGCAAAGAACAAGAATCGAAGCTTCAAAGAAAATCGCCATATTCATCTGCTATCGATAAGTTCTTTTGAAATTGTCTGTGTTATTATTGATTTATTCAAACTGTTATAAATCAACTGTACCAAATATCCAAGACATAAAAAAAAACGAACCGTGACAACGAAAACATATGTGGACTGTATTTAACCGAGACATCTAACTTCTAACTTATAACTTCTAACCTTTTTACTTATTGTAAAAAACACTTTATCGTTGATAATGGCGTTTATTACATCTAACCTCTAACTTCTAACATTTACTTTATTTACCGCTTTCTGTCTATTTAAATACTGTCTAGTTTAGATTTACCGCTTTATTTTATTCCGCAACTCTTATTTATTCCGCATATTATAGACAAAATACATATCTGTCACACAGTAACCGGCTTAAAAACCTTTACTCGTAGAGATCGATCATCGTATTTTCAACAATTATTTTAATAAGAAATTATTAAAATCTTACCTAAAGTGAAAATATAAATTAATTAAGCAAAATAATTAATTCAATTTAAAATTCATTTAACATATGAATATATTAATATTCAAAACAAAATTTGGATTATTGTTAATTCATCAAATATAAGAATATATGTCTAATTATTTTTATGAATACTATATTCCCGTTTATCGATTCCTAAGCCAAAACTATTAATTATATTAGGTTCTACGACATTTTGACTCGAGCCGTCTATCGTACAACACGCGCATTCCTTATTGGATTAATGTGAGTAATCTACCCCATATTTTATAATTTTCAATACTTTTGGGGTGTATCATGTGGTTCTAATATGTTTTCAACTTCATTTTATTATTTTATCACAATTGAGACATTGTTGAGACATTTATACTTGAATCATTATTTGTATAATTATTGTTTGTTTACGCTACATGTACTTGTAGTGCATTATCATTTTTAGTCAAATCTTCATGACTATGCCCGTATTCTTGAGGTACGTTATGGACAATAATAGCGTAATTGGGTTGACCACCCCGCCTTGGGACGCTAAGGTGATTGATTGCACGTGGTTGAGTGTGTATGATGATTAGATGCTCCATCCTATATATATACATATATATGTATATATAGGGTGAGGACTTATTGTTGTTGTTATCATTTATTAATCAATTTTTGATTTATAAACTGTTATCTCAATAACAGTTGCTTGCCAACTTCAAAAGAAAACAAATTTCAAATTATTCAAACTCACAATTTTCTTTAATAAAACTAGATTACTCACCAACTCTCGTAGTTGACCTGTTTTTACCCATGATGCAGATTTGAAAAATGAAGTTGATGAAAAGTAGGGTGTACCTTAGAAACCCACAAGACTATTTAAATTTGATGTAATAAATGTTGTTGTATTTGGATTTGTATTTGTATGTTGTGGATCTTGTTTGCATACTTAGTACTTAATTGAATCTAATCATATTATAACATAGTTGTCATGAGACTTTGAACAATATATCACGTCTTGATCGATTCCGCCAAGGATCGGGGTGTGACAGATTGGTATCAGAGCCCTTGACTATAGGGAATTAGGTTAATTTCCTTGACCTAGTCTATAGCCTCTAGGGTCCTCTCGTATGCTAGTTTATAAAATGCACACACAACTGCATGCAACTCGCACTTAGAAAATCCTAGGAATACCTTTGTGTGCTAATTGCTCCCTCATGTGCTTATGTATTATTCCCGACACTTATATGTGTGCATACACTTGTGAATTTTCTCCTCTTTCTCTTAAAATCACACACATACTCAAATGGTTTCAAAATAAAAATTTATATACAGATATATTCCTTAGAGCTCATAGGAAATTAAAAGTCATCCACTCTAGTTGGGTAGGATCAAAGTAATGGACGCGTAGTAACTGGAAGGGGGAGGTGCCGGTAGCCTGAAAGTCCTGACTAGGTAAGCATTCATATACATCCCAATCAACCGAGGGACCAGTTTGCTTACCTGGGGACCAAAGGCGAGAGTTCCCAAACCTATAGGCCAAAGCGCGTTATTCACATTACTTTTGAGCCATCAAATTACCCGACCTTATCAAACGTATCCGAAAGGATACACTCCAAAATGGCCAACTCATTGGACTATTAAGTTCCCTAATGGGCCTTGAAGTGGGAAAAACATGTGAAAACTTGGTATTGTGGGGGCCCACGCAATTGCTACATGCTTCACATTTAGTACCCATGGAAAGCCCAAAAGGTGCCCAACACTCCTAACCATGGCCCAACAAGTGTTTTACAATCATTTTACCCAACAATGTCTACAAACTTAATTTCCATAATCAATTTACAAAAAACTCAGAAGTCCATATGCGTGTTTCTCATAGATGGCATTACGACCCCCATACGCTGCTCGCAGCAACCGAAGGCTAGCCGCCCTTATCGCTAAGGAGGTAGCAAACGTCATCCCAACAATTGCAACCCAACTTCAAGCTCTTCAGCCGCAAGCTCCAGCAACCACTCCTCGTTGCTCGTTTAAGCACTTTCGTAACTGCAATCCGCCTTACTTCAAAGGCATCGATGGTGCCACCGCACTCCTTACATGGATCGAAGAAATGGAGAGTACTTTCATCCATAGTGAGTGTCCTGAGGACCTGATGGTCCGTCATGCCACAGGGTGCCTCCAAGGTCATGCTCTCACCTGGTGGAACCTAGAAAAACGGGCAAAAGGAGAGGCTGTTGCCTTGGGAATGACCTGGTCAACACTAACGGAACGCATGATGGAGAAGTTCTGCCCTGACAGCGAATTGCAAACTCTCGAGGAGGAATTCTGGAATCTGAAACAGGTGGGAGGCGACAACGCGACCTACACAAATAGATTCCATGATCTCTCAAGACTCCTACCTCACATGGTTCAACCTATGAAAACTGCAATACGCCGTTACATCAAAGGGTTACCACGCCAGATCCGTGATTCGGTGACCAGCAGCAGGCCATCTACCCTGGAATCCGCTATTGAGATAGCAGGTCAACTTAACGAGGACAATGTGAACGATGGTGTCCTCCCACGCAAGGGTTTAAAGATGTCTACTGAAAAGCCGACCCTTGAGACTCCCCTAATTGTCAAGTCCGAGTCCTCACACCGATACGACAAAAAGAAGCGGAAAAGCCATCACCACAACCATGCTGTTATTACCCCTGCCACTCCTATCTCCCAAGTCACCCCACAAGCCCAACTAAACAAAAAGCCGTATACTGGACCTCACCCCCTCTGTAACCACTGTAACTATCACCATATGACCACCAGCCCGTGTCGCCTTTGTACGACTTGTGGTCGCTATGGCCACTTGGCAGACACATGCCGTGCACCAAAAACTCAGCGACCCTTCGCTCTACCCTCAAATCAGCAAACACAAACCCGATATCCAACTGGAACATGCTTCAACTGTGGTGACCCCACCCATTTCAGAAACGCGTGTCCTAGGCTTGTCAATATCATTAACACCCAAGCCCAAGCAAATCCAACAATGCATGTTCCAGCTCCCAAAGGCCGAGCATTTGTCATTACCGCAACCCAAGCACAGACCGATAACAAGGTCGTAAATGGTACGTTTCTCATAAATGACTGCTACGCGTCAGTACTTTTTGATTCAGGTGCCGATAAAAGTTTTGTGTCTTTGGAATTTGAACCCATACTTCACACACCTCGCACGATTCTTGATGAAAACTTTACCGTAGAAGTCGCCAATGGAAAATACATTTCACTCAATGCAGTCATTCAAGATTGCACTTTCGATTTTTGCGGTCATAAATTTTCCGTCAATTTAGTTCCTATGGAACTTGGTAGCTTCGACATCATTGTGGGAATGGATTGGCTATCCCAAAACCATGCTGAAATAGTATGTTACGAGAAGTTTATTCGTATTCCTCTTGCCGACGGTCAAAGTCTTCGTATTTATGGCGAGACTCGTTCAAAAAAGCTTAGTCTTATGTCATGTACTCAAGCTCGATCATATCTACGTAAAGAATACATGACTTTCTTAGCCCATGTGGTGGAAACAAAGGTCGAAAAAAAGAAGATCGAAGATATTCCGATTGTACGAGACTTTCCCGACATCTTTCCCGATGACGTATCTGGACTCCCACCAGTACGTGAGCTAGAGTTCCGCATCGATCTCGTTCCTGAGGCTGCTCCCATAGCCAAGTCTTCATATCGGTTGGCTCCAACCGAGATGCAAGAATTGGCAAGTCAGCTCCAAGAATTAACCGATAAGGGATTTATCCGCCCTAGTACTTCACCCTGGGAGCCCCGGTTCTCTTCATTAAAAAGAAAGATGGTTCGTTTCGTATGTGTATCGATTATCGGGAGTTAAATAAATTGACCATCAAGAACCGATATCTGTTACCTCGGATCGACGACCTTTTTGATCAGCTTCAAGGAGCTTCATGCTTCTCAAAAATCGACCTCCGCTCGGGTTATCACCAACTTCGAGTACGGGAAGAAGACATCCCAAAAACCGCTTTCCGAACCCGCTATGGTCATTACGAGTTCACCGTTATGCCTTTTGGCCTAACGAATGCCCCTGCCGCATTCATGGACTTGATGAATCGGGTATTTAAACCTTATCTCGACCGTTTTGTTATCGTCTTTATTGATGACATCCTCATTTATTCCAAGACAAAGGCAGACCATGAAAGACACCTTCGTCTAATTCTCCAAACATTACAAGGAAATCAGTTTTATGCCAAATTTTCGAAATGCGAGTTTTGGTTAAATGAGGTACAATTCCTCGGTCATATTGTAAGTGACAAGGGTATTTTAGTCGATCCCGCAAAAGTTGAAGCAGTCAAGAATTAGAAAGCCCCACGTACCCCCAAGGAAATTCGGTCATTCCTCGGTTTAGCCGGCTATTACCGGCGTTTCATTTCAAATTTCTCAAAGATCGCTTTACCGCTTACTTTTCTCACTTGCAAGGGTACGCCATTTGATTGGGGACCCAAGCAGGAAGACGCTTTCCAAACTCTTAAACAAAGATTGTGTGACGCTCCAATTCTTACACTCCCTGAAGGATCCGAAGATTTCGTGGTATACTGCGATGCCTCCAATCTCGGTCTAGGTTGTGTTTTGATGCAAAGGGGAAAGGTTATAGCTTACGCATCGCGACAACTCAAAATCCATGAAAGGAATTATACGACTCATGATTTGGAGATCGGTGCCGTGGTTTTCGCTCTTAAAATTTGGAGGCATTACCTTTACGGCACTAAATGCGTAATTTTCGCCGACCACAAGAGCTTGCAACATATTCTTAATCAAAAGGAACTCAACATGAGACAAACACGTTGGGTTGAACTCCTAAATGATTACGAGTGTGAAATACGCTATCATCCGGGCAAGGCAAACGTGGTAGCCGACGCGTTAAGTCGAAAAGAACATGCCAAAGCATTTCATCTAATATGTTCTCCTATCTTGTCCAATCTCAGTGACCGAATTCGAGGAGCCCAACACTCGGCAATTACCGAAAATAACATGCCTACGGGAATTGATGGGGAGTTGGAAAGTAAATCTGATGGTATTTTCTATTATCAAGATCGCATCTGGATCCCAGATCGCGACAATCTTCGTACCTTCCTGATGGAAGAAATCCATAAAACTCGATATTCCATTCATCCTGGTGCTGACAAGATGTATCATGGCCTGAGAACCAATTATTGGTGGTCGGGAATGAAAAAGGATATTGCTTTATTCGTGGCCAAATGTCTTACATGTTCCAGGGTCAAAGCAGAACATCAACGACCCTCTGGACTATTGGTCCAACCGGTAATCCCCGAGTGGAAATGGGAAGCGATCGCCATGGATTTCGTAACCAAACTTCCCCGTACCACCAAGGGACATGACAGCATTTGGGTAATCATTGACCGTTTGACTAAATCTTCTCACTTCCTTCCCATCCGTGAACATTTCAAGGTCGAACAACTTGCTCGGATTTACATCGACGAGATAGTTAGTCGGCATGGCATCCCTCTCAGCATCATTTCAGATCGTGATGGGAGATTTCTCTCTCGGTTCTGGCAATCACTTCAAGAAGCCATGGGAACCCGCCTCGATCTCAGTACTGCCTATCATCCTCAGACCGATGGTCAATCTAAGAGAACAATTCAAACACTCGAAGATATGTTGAGGGCGTGTGTCTTAGATTTCAGAGGAAACTGGGACTCTCATTTACCGTTGGTGGAATTCTCCTATAATAACAGTTATCATTCTAGCATCGGGATGCCACCATTTGAGGCATTATATGGCCGTAAATGCCGATCTCCTATTTGCTGGCATGAAATTGGAGAGTCCCATGTAATTCGCGCAACAGTGGATTCTCCAATCGTTGGTCCTGAGCTTATCCAGGAAACAACCGACAAAATCACTCAGATTCGCAATAACCTTCTCACAGCTCGTAGCCGACAAAAGAGTTACGCCGACAAGCGACGCAAACCGCTTGAATTTACCGTGGGTGACATGGTCATGTTAAAAGTGTCCCCATGGAAAGGTGTGGTTCGATTTGGACGCAAGGGTAAATTGGCACCACGCTATGTAGACCTGTTCAAAATCCTGAAAAGGATCGGACCAGTAGCCTACGAGTTGGATCTACCAATAGAGCTTAATAAAGTTCACCCAGTATTTCATATAGCCAACCTCAAGAAGTGTTTAGCAGACGAGAACCTTCATGTTCCTCTTGCGGATATCCAAATCGACGAGACAATGCAATTTATCGAGAAACCCTTGGAAATTGCCGACCGAAAGGAAACGCAACTCAAAAGAAGTCGCATTCCCCTGGTCAAGGTCAGGTGGCAGTCAGCACGTGGACCTGATTATACATGGGAGCATGAGGATCATATGCGTACCAAATACCCGCAGCTTTTCTCTTAAGGTACTCTCTTCTTAAATTTCGGGACGAAATTTCCTAAAGTAGGGGAGACTGTGACATCCGCCTAAAATGGATTCAGGTCAACCCAACCCAATTGGAAATTTAATAAACCCTACTCGAGCTTACTTGACGCTAATAGGATCAAAACCCATACAATACGATATAAATTGACGTTAATAGCAATATAGCATAGTATAACGTTATAACTATAATCAAATTAAATTATGATACCATATTAAAATCAAATCAAAGTATGATGCTCTAATTAAATTAAAAGAATCAAACTTGAATGCTATAATTAAACTTCAAATCAAAGTAGATTGTTATAATCAAATAATAACCAATTTTTTTATAAAACGCTATTTTTATAAACTCTACATTAAATTTTATAAAATTTTTATATTAGTTAGTGTATTACATAGAGATGCTTGTGCTAGTGGGAAATTATGAAGACCACCAAAAGCCAAAAGTTATTCCCATTGTCTCCCACTCACACCTCCCATCATCTTTCCTTTCATTTTCCTCCCAACACATTATTCTCATCACCACTCAAACCCTCTCTATTCTTTCTCTCACTCTCAATCTCGAAATTCTTCCAAGAAATATCAATTTTCCAGCCAAGAACAATCTCTCATACTCAAATCTCCATCCCTCTTGAAGCATTCATCAATGTATGTTGTTAAAAGTCTTCAATTCATGAATGAAACAAATTAAATCCACCAAACTATCTAAAACTCATTTTATGCATAAACCTGATTTTTCTCAGGATCCCATCAATAAAATAAGACGTTCTGGAAATTTTCAGAAAATAACTTATTTTTATTGAATTACTATAATTATGCAATAAAATAGGGCAATAATTCACATAAAATACTTTTTGCAGTCAATAAATTCTGGGAAAATTTTGGAACAACCCATATATTGATTAAAGTGGATTTATAAAGTTTCATGCATTTATATTACTGTTTGATGCTTATTTGGTATTTTATTTTGTTGTAGATAAATAAATTGCAAAATATAGTTATGTATGTTAAAAACTAGATTTTATATTTTTTGCACCTTATTAACATTTTAAAGACTCCATGACAAAATTTACAGATTTTTGTAAGAATGTTTGCTTATTGTTCCTGATTTAATGATTATTTAATGGTTTAAATTGATAATAAATAGCTACACATGTCCACAAATTATAAAACCTTATCAGAATATCATATATAACATGTTAATCATAAATAAAAAGTCTAATGAATTTCTCTTAATATTTTCCTATTATTTATGATTTTATTGATTAGTTAATAATGAAAAACATAAGAAATACTTCTCATAGTCCAAAATATCCAAAATATTTACAGTAGGCTCAATATAATGTTAGAAAACTATGGTTAATTTTCCAGAAGTTTTAGGAATGATTTATTATTTTTCCCGAAATTTGTTGTGGTTTAATTATTAAAATACTAAATAAATACTAAAGCAGTTAAGAAAAATATGAAAATTTTACAGTAATTAATATTTTATGAAATAATGATTTTCTGATAATTTCAGAATGTTTCATTACTGTTTAGTATTTAAAACCATTTTCCTAAATATCTAAGCATGTAAAAATGCATTTTTAATGATTATATCATATAAATAATTGTTTATAATATATAAAATCTGTAAATACTTATAATTTGACTAGTTATTATTTTAATAAGAAATTATTAAAATCTTCCCTAAAGTGAAAATATAAATTAATTAAGCAAAGTAATTAATTCAATTTAAAATTCATTTAACATATGAATACATTAATATTCAAAACAAAATTTGGATTATTGTTAATTCATCTAATATAAGAATATATGTCTAATTATTTTTATGAATACTATATTCCCGTTTATCGATTCCTAAGCCAAAACTATTAATTATATTAGGTTCTACGACATTTTGACTCGAGCCGTCTATCGTACAACATGCGCATTCCTTATTGGACTAATGTGAGTAATCTACCCCATATTTTATAATTTTCAATACTTTTGGGGTGTATCATGTGGTTCTAATATGTTTTCAACTTCATTTTATTATTTTATCACAATTGAGACATTGTTGGGACATTTATACTTGAATCATTATTTGTATAATTATTGTTTGTTTACGCTACATGTACTTGTAGTGCATTATCATTTTTAGTCTAATCTCCATGACTATGCCCGTATTCTTGAGGTACGTTATGGACAATAATAGCGCTATTGAGTTGACCACCCCGCCTTGGGACGCTAAGGTGATTGATTGCATGTGGTTGAGTGTGTATGATGATTAGATGCTCCATCCTATATATATATATATATATATATATATATATATATATATATATATATATATATATATATATATATATATACATATATATGTATATATAGGGTGAGGACTTATTGTTGTTGTTATCATTTGTTAATCAATTTTTGATTTATAAACTGTTATCTCAATAACAGTTGCTTGCCAACTTCAAAAGAAAACAAATTTCAAATTATTCAAACTCACAATTTTCTTTAATAAAACTAGATTACTCACCAACTCTCGTAGTTGACCTGTTTTTACCCATGATGCAGATTTGAAGAATGAAGTTGATGAAAAGTAGGGTGTACCTTAGAAACCCACAAGACTATTTAAATTTGATGTAATAAATGTTGTTGTATTTGGATTTGTATTTGTATGTTGTGGATCTTGTTTGCATACTTAGTACTTAATTGAATCTAATCATATTATAACATAGTTGTCATGAGACTTTGAACAATATATCACGCCTTGATCGATTCCGCCAAGGATCGAGGTGTGACAGGTCTGTCCAGCGGGAATCGCGAGGGGTCTCGAGAGTTGGTAGTTGATAGTAAAGAAGGTATTCTTGAAGAGTCGTCTAAATTGTTGAGCAAGAAGAAAGTTGTTTGGGATACGACGGAGGGATCGGAGAGTTCTAGGGAAACCAGGTTGGTGAGGCAGATAAGTCGCCGCAAGTTGCTGAGCAATTTAAGGGAAGATGATCTTAGGATCATCGAGATCCCAGATGATGATATTGCTAAGGATTCCCAAGTGCCGCCTAGTTCTGAGGCTGTTGGTGGCAAAGGTAAGGAGATTCCTAGTGGAGAGGAAAAATTGGTTGAGTGACATCGTAGCGGTCGTCATGCGGTCAAAAATAATAAAATAACCTCACTCTCACTTAGCACAGTGGTAGTCAGGGTCGATCCACAGGAGTTACGTGGTTAAGGTAGGCGACAGATTACCAACTGTAGTGTCACTTCTACAGCCAGAGGATCTAGTTTCCGACTTATACCCAAAACAATCCCAAAAATCACAAATCAATAAATCCAGCACAAGCATCAACTAAACTAAACCCAAAACTAACCTAAGTACTTACTGAAATTAGAAATGTATTTCAAAATCAGAAGTAACAAAGATCAAATCCAAACATCCAACACAATCAAAACATCCAAAATCCATTCAAAAGCATAAAATACCGAAAATAGAGCAATTAACACTAACCAAATTATTACTATTAAGAACTCAGATCCCAATGTTTCAAAACAATAAACATGAAATTAAAAACTAAGAACCAATGCCAATGGTTGTCACACCCAAAGACACTAGCCAAATCTACCGAAACTACTAAACTAATTGGAAATTAAAAAAGAAAAACATAAAATACCAATTTATGGTTGCTGAAAACTGAAACTCGGAGTCAAAGAAGTCTTGGGAGTCGTTCCTATGCCAGGTCTTTGCTGCTTTTTTCGACCTAAAACCCTCTATTTATAGTTGCAAAAATTAAGAGGTCGCGCCGCGCACAAGTGAAATCCGCGGCGCGCATATGGGTTTATCCCCGTTTTCTCGGCATTTGAATCTTCTCCACCGCCTCAACGCTGAGTCACCATGTCGCGCTTTTACACATTCCGCGGCGCGCGTGCGAATTCGACTGTTTTTTCTTTATCTTCAAACTTCTTCCATTTTGTACGCTTTTAGCCCCCTGTTTACATCATTTCTTTCCAAACAAGCACTGACACAAAAAGTGAGAATACCACGACATATATGATAAAATTTCACTAGGAATAGGGCTCAACAACGACTAAAATAGTTGATATTACTAGGTGTTGTCAAACACCCCACACTTGTGCCTTGCTTGTCCCCAAGCAAGAGAGTTTTTAACAAATTCTAATAGAGACTCTAACAATTTTTGAACGCGTTTAATTTCAAAGCTTATTGCCCTAAGAGTTAGAGTGAAATAGTTTGTGAAAACATAATCGGAATATTCTTTGGAATTCATGACTTTCTAGAGAACCCTTGATTACAAATTTTTTGTCCACAATGAAGTGTACATACTCATTCAGATTCTAAAGGCCATTAAAGAACTGTCCATGACTTTCGATGTTGTCCGTGTAACGAGCTTTCAGAAATCCCATCCCAAACCAGACGATCTTAGGTGGTAAGGTGCATAAGCCCCACCCATTTTAGACCTACCGGCTCAAACAACAAAGGCCACTGATTGACAATTCCTTCCTAAATTCCAAACCTAAAATACTCCAATTTTCTAACTCTTAAAACTCAACTTATTTGACTAAACTCATAGCATGATAACAACTAAACAGTATTTTTTGAAAAATACTGATGCTATAACATTCAGAAACTATTCGTTTCAAAATTACAACCTATTAAAAATTTTGAAAAATTGCTAAAATTTTTGAAAACTGGTCATTTTCCGCAAAAATTTCAAAAACTACTCTTTCGACCGTCCACATCCCACACTTAAAACCGTACCACGCCCCCCCAAAAAATTATTCGAAACAAGGCAGAAAGAGTTACCCGTTTTGACGGTTGACTGCTGGATTGTCACAGGTACACAAACATGAACAAAAGTCCTCGATTTAGAATTCAGGAGTTGTAGCACAACAGTGAAACACGCCGGTGGTCAAGGCAAGTGGAGGGGGCACGGTGACCCCACACTTTCCTAAAACAACTCCTTCATTTGGTATTACATGCATAACTCAAAAAGAACATTAAATGCAATCAAACACAAATAAATATGAACAAGCAAAAGATAATAGAGACATAAGTACAGTACATGTATATCAAAAGAAAAGAAAAGTACATCACTCGTCATCCTGGCGGGTCCCAGATGGACCTGCCCCATCATCTCCTCCGGAAGGGTGAGGTGGAATGTCATCGATCTGCATCTGGAGCATGATCATCCTCTGTGTCTCCGCCATCCACCGGTCATGTGCCTCCCTCGCAGACATCCTCTGGCTCAGGTCCTGGATAGCCGCCAGCACATCGAATAGCTGTGGCTGTGGCTCTGGCTCCACTGGTGCTGCCGGTCTCGAACATCTCCTACCTGGCTGGGCGTAGGCTGGCTGGGGAGCCTAGGGTTCCTCGGTCGCCACCCTCACATAATGGCCTGGGCGCTGCTGCTCGATCAGCCCCATGTTCTCCAAGGCTCGCACTGATATACGAACTGGAGGTAAGGCCGTTAGGGAGGCCACGGTCGCAGCAGTAAGTATTCGGTAAGAACGGGCCAGGCGGGTGATGTAGTGCCCACGGGCCAAAGGACTGCTGGACGATGCACCCATCGCACATGTGGATAGAGAGACGGCTAAGGCATACAGGAGGTGGAGGAAGCTGGAAGGATCGAGAAGCACCCAAAGATATGTCATGTCCTCACCGGACACCTTCTCGCCCCCCTCTCTGTGCATGATGGAGGTGGTGATGATACGGTACATGAGCCGATAAAGCGGGTTGCGGAGCTGGCTCTCCCTGGCCGACCCCGCCTCGAAATACACGTTGGACAAAGGTGCCCAAACATCTGTATTGGCATCCCTCGCGGGCTACCCCTGAACGCACGCGTGAAAGAACGGTGTGAAGTGTCGGTGCTGGAGGTCCGCCTCCGTGTAAATGCGCGTGCGTCTCCCGAACTCCCGAAGACTACACTTCCTGCAGGCTCCCCCCAATCGAAATCGAACCAGCCTGGATCGGGCCTCCGTCGAACCTGGTGCGAAACGGACCATGGACAAGAACTCCAGAAGAAGCTCGGTATACACGGTGTCGTCCTGGTTGGCCATGAGCCTGTCCCAACCACGACATGTGAATGTGGCCTCCCCGTGGGACCACGTACGGTGCAAAAATGGCTCAATCTCGGCCCAGAGCCCGGCGTCCCTCAAAATATCTCGATCGATAATCGTCGCCTCGAGAACCCGGCGACCCGTAAGTGCATCCCACCTCGCAGCATACTCGACAGAACACTCCGGTCCCTCGGGGAACTGGAGAAAAGGGTGGTCAAGTCTGAAAGACATCTGCACAAAAAATATAGCCACAAAATTTTTGCACTTTGAGTCCTTTTCTTCCCCACCGCACCGCGGTGCGGCCCAAGAACCAGGGCACGACGCGGCGAGCGGCTGTTTCGAATTCCAAACCCAGAATCGCGATTTAACTTGTTAAAACTCAATCCAAATGCAGTACATGGTAGCCTAAGCACCGACTAACTTATCTAGGGTCATTATTTGGCAAAATAAACACTCTACGAGTCAGCATTGCCGATTTCTAAGTTTTTGAGTTTTTGGAGAAATCAACTAATTTTATAGCCTAATCGCTAGTTCTAACAAGTAAAAACTAGTTAGAATGACGTACCTCGATAGCGGGAATGAAATGAGCAAGAAAAAATGCAAGAAAACTTCTGATGATCGGAGCTCTGCGGCGTGGGTTGTGTATGAATAGTGACGCGACGTACCTTTTTAACGAAGGAAACCGACCGATCGATTCCCGCGGCACGGATATGAGCAAACCGCGGCGCGCGTGTTCCTAAATCAACCCCTGCGCATCGGGTTGGTTTATGATCCCGCGACACGCAAAACGTATGACCGCGGCGAGGTCTTCAAAAATTCAATTTTTCTTCATACTAACCCCACACTTGCCTTGGACCAATAACACCTGCAATGACGATGATATAATCTTCGTAACTACTCCTAAGAAATACAGTACCTACCTATAAAAGATGGGTTGCCTCCCAACAAGCGCTAAGTTTAACGTCTTCAGCCAGACGTAGAGTCCTTCTACAGCTACGGTGGATCGTATGCCTTCTTCCTTTGCGGATCTTCAGTCGCCACCGTCCCTTCCTTGCCCCACTGCTCCTCAAACTTTCCTGGGTCGAATGGCTTGCCGGTTCTCCTGCTGCTGCCTGGTTGCCGTCTTCTGATTATTTCTCGTGAATGCTTGGAGGTAGCTTTGAACCTCCAAGCTCGGTCATTCCTTCTACATCTCTTCAAAACCACAGGTTTGATGTCGAGTGCGCCCAATGCTGCTCCCAGTAGTTGTTTTTGCACCTCGTTTGCTAGTCTCTCGCGTGCTATCTTCAGTTTGCAATTTTGGCTTGCAATGCCAATAAAATTTTTCCAATCGAATGGAATCGGAAGGCAACATATCGGGATGCTTCCATATTTCCTCATCGATGGTATTGATTACATCTAATTTTCCATTCATGAATGGATCATGAGTGGCGATAAAATCATGTTTATTATTTTCAAAAGCCAACTCGTCGACATCATCTTCTTGATCATCGTCCAACAGGTGGATCGAGACCAAGAGTGAGAGACTGGTTTCATCTGGTGGTGGCATAAAGTCACCCATCACCAGATCCTTATTTTCAAAATGCTCAAAATTTTCCAAATTTTTAGGTTCGGGGGTAGTATTATCATCTACACCCCCTTCCCCAATAGTACCAACAACTTTAGCAATTCCAGGAGTCGTTGGGCTGGGGTCTGCACTGTCACTTACAGCCCCCTCCACAACATCCTCATCAACCAAAATTTCTGGTGATGGTATGGATTCACTCATCACCAGCTCAACATTTTCAAAAACATCAAAAACATCAAAAGCTGTTGAGGCAGAAGTAGCATTGTCACCTACAACCTCTTCCTCAACAATCGTTTCGACCATCTCGGTGGTCTCTTGACTTTCCCAAGGTGTATGCCCTTCCATCACATGTTCAGGTGATGCAGGCTCACACACCATATCATTGGTATAAAAATCACTCGCCTCAGGTTCTGGCGAGGGTGGTGAACATTTCCAACTTTCTTCTAACTTATCTAATGAAACTTGCAATCTTTCAAGAGCATCAGCCTGGTCCTTCTACACTTGATGGGTGTTAGCCATGAGTTCCAATAATTGGGCCCAAATTGCAGGATTTTCAGGTTGAGATGACTCCTCGGTCCGCCATCCATCATCATCGAATGATCCATTGTTGCAATCATCCTCGTAATAGTTGTCGGCCGGATTTTCATAATACTCATAATACTGATCCGGGTATATGTAATCGCCCATTATGAGGATGCACACATACCAAAAATCAAAAGACTAAAATTTAACATAAAAAATCAGAAACAACCCTACAGATCGCCTACTCTTAAGCTCACAACTCCCCGGCAACGGCGCCAAAATTTGACATTGCAGCGGTCGTCATGCGGTCAAAAATAATAAAATAACCTCACTCTCACTTAGCACAGTGGTAGTCAGGGTCGATCCACAGGAGTTACGTGGTTAAGGTAGGCGACAGATTACCAACTGTAGTGTTACTTCTACAGCCAGAGGATCTAGTTTCCGACTTATACCAAAAACAATCCCAAAAATCACAAATCAATAAATCCAGCACAAGCATCAACTAAACTAAACCCAAAACTAACCTAAGTACTTACTGAAATCATAAATGTATTTCAAAATCAGAAGTAACAAGGATCAAATCCAAATATCCAACACAATCAAAACATCCAAAATCCATTCAAAAGCATAAAATACCGAAAATAGAGCAATTAACACTAACCAAATGATTACTATTAAAAACTCAGATCCCAATGTTTCAAAACAGTAAACATGAAATTAAAAACTAAGAACCAATGCCAATGGTTGTCACACCCAAAGACACTAGCCAAATCTACCGAAACTACTAAACTAATTGGAAATTAAAAAAGAAAAACATAAAATACCAATTTATGGTTGCTGAAAACTGAAACTCGGAGTCAAAGAAGCCTTGGAAGTCGTTCCTATGCCAGGTCTTTGCTGCTTTTTTCGACCTAAAACCCTCTATTTATAGTTACAAAAATTAAGAGGCCGCGCTGCGCACAAGTGAAATCCGCGGCGCGCGTATGGGTTTATCCCCATTTTCTCGGCATTGAATCTTCTCCACCGCCTCAACGCTGAGTCACCGCGTCGCGCCTTTACACATTCCGCGACGCGCATGCAAATTCGACTGTTTTGTCTTTATCTTCAAACTTCTTCCATTTTGTACGCTTTTAGCCCCTGTTTACATCATTTCTTTCCAAACAAGCACTTACACAAAAAGTGAGAATACCACGACATATATGATATAATTTCACTAAGAATAGGGCTCAACAACGACTAAAATACTTGATATTACTAGGCGTTGTCATTGAGTCTGAGGATGTTAAAGGTCGTGGTAAAAAGATTGTTGGCAGCGTTGAATCTGTGGAAGTTAATACTGGTGGTACGAGTAAATTTGAGTCTGGTGATGGTGGGGATTTTGGCTCAGGTAAAGGCGGTGATGCATTGGGAACCCATGTTTGGATGGACTACTCGTCTTTGCCTTCTGTTCCAGACTGGAAGCTTTTGAACGGTTCTCGCCTATCTTCACGAGAGGCTGCTATTTATTTTGCACTCCATGCTTTTCCTTTAGCTGCTGATTCAGAGATGGAGAACTTTACGCATGATGGTCTGGTTAATACATTGAGGTTTGCATCCACTCAATCGGCCTATTATCTTGCAGCCGCGGCCAAACGAATTGAGCATCTGGCTGCCTCTTCCAAGAATCAGGAGTCATTCAAGTTGGAAGCTCGTAAAGCTTTGGCGGAGAACACTCGCTTACACGCGACGATGGAGGAGCTGAAGGTTCAGGTAGCCGGCTTGGAGAAAGCTTCCCGTGAGTTTGACCTTAAGTATGAGCTCCTAATGTCTGAAAAGATGTTTGTGGAGGAGCAACTGGCGAGTACTCAGGAAAAGCTAGACAAGGTGGGGCAAGAAAATGAAGCTTAATGATCCGCGCGGAGAGCTTCGATTCTAATTTGTGTGAAAAAGATCATGCCTTAGAGGAGGGAGCTGCAGCACTGGCCAAGGTGGAGGGAGATTTGAAATGGATGGTTGAGGAGGGTATGGTGAGGGTTGTTGAAAACGTTTTTTTTTATTCCTGAATTGATTCACAGTGTCAACCGCATTAGGCGAACCAGCTATGTCGCTGGAGAGGAGGCTGGCCGTGGTGCTCTTCGCCAAAAACTGGAGATCACGAATCTTGATGCTGAAGAAGGTAGTTCATCTTCCAGTCACGCGCAGGAGGTTAACGATGCTATGGAAGAATTTGCGACATTGGATTACGCTGGGTTGCTGCGCTTGGGTCAAATTGGTGTTGGAGAGATAAAGGATTTGTTGAAGGTTGATGCGGATGAGTGAGAGGTTTGCTTGGTGTTTATTCGATTTGGTTGTATTTGGATAATTTGGTGGTAACTATGTTTGAAAAACGGTATGTTTTTCCTTTGCTTGGTTTGTGATGACGTTAAGGACTTCTCGTTTGGCTTTCTTTGTAATTTACTTATATGATGCAGAATGTTTTCCTTCGTTTGTTTTATGGGTTTGTCTTTGTAGTATCTGACCAGAAGAGTCGATTTGCAGCTTAATTGGTGTGGTGCTCGGCCACAAACATTAAGTTTCAACCTAATGGGTGTGGTGCTTTGCCACAATTGTTGAATTTCGGTTTAACTGGTGTGGTGCTCGGCCACAGATGTTAAATTTCGATTTGATTGATGTGGTGCTCTGCCACAAACATTAAGTTTCGACTTAATGGGTGTGGTGCTCGGCCACAGCTGTTAAATTTCGATTTGATTGATGTGGTGCTCGGCCACCAACATTAAGTTTTGACTTACTAGGTGTGGTGCTCGGCCACAGCTGTTAAATTTCGATTTGATTGATGTGGTGCTCGGCCACAAACATTAAGTTTCAACTTAATGGGTGTGGTGCTCGGCCACAGCTGTTAAATTTGATTGATGTGGTGCTCGGCCACCAAGATTAATTTTCGACTTAATGGTGTGGTGCTCGGCCACAACTATTAAATTTCGATTTGATTGATGTGGTGCTCGGCCATAGTCGTTGAATTTGCATATATAACAGCTGTAGGTCGGGTGATCACTCCGGCCCACTCGTTATTTATTTGAGGAAAGGGGAGAAGTATTTTTCAAACATAAGTGTGTACTAGTATTCCTGGAACTCAGTTCCTTGAGGAAGTTAAGTTCGTACATTTGAAAATTAGAACAGTAGCTACTAACACTTAGCATTTTTAGAAGTAAAATTTCTTCAAATGCTGAACATTCCACGTCCTTGGTATGGTGTTTCCATCAAGGGTTTCCAATACGTAGGCACCATTTCGATGTGCCTCCAACACCTTGTAGGGGCCCCTCCCATGTTGGCCCCAATTATCCCCTGGGTTGGGCATGGCTCACCTTATTTTTCCTCAGTACAAAATCTCCCACCTTGAAGGCTCTATCTCGCACTCGTTTATTATAATATCGTTCCGTGTTGGACTTGTATGCTGCCTGTCGCAAGTTGGCGAGTTCTCTTTTTTCTTCCAACAAGTCTAGATTGTGTCGCAAGTCTTCTTCTGTTTTTTCCGGTATGCAGGTGGATATTCTGAGGGAGGTTATCATTAGCTCTGGAGGGAGTACAGCTTCCGTGCCGTATGCCAGGCTGAATGGAGTTTCTTGTATGCTGGTTCGAGGGGTTGTGCAATAGGACCACAGAACACCCGGGGGTTCTTCCACCTAGTTACCTTTGGCTTTGCCCAACCTTTTCTTGATTCCGTTGACAATGGTCCGGTTGGTTACCACCGTCTGGCCGTTCACCTGTAGGTGAGCTACTAACGTGAACTGCTGGTGGATTCGCCTTTCCTCGCACCATCCTCGAAATGGTTTTCTACGAACTGTAAGCCATTGTCGCTAATTAGCACTCTGGGTGTGCCGAACCTTGTCAGTATGTTTTTCCACATGAACTTTATAACAGTTCTCCCCGAGATGGAGGCTAACGGCTCAGCCTCTACCCATTTGGTGAAGTAATCTACCGATGCAATGAGGAACTTTACCGTTCCGGGAATGGCCCCACAATGTCGATTCCCCATAGGTAGAAAGGCGAAGGGCTGCCAATACTCGTCATGGGGTTGGCAGGAAAGTTTTACGTTGGAGAGAAGGTCTGGCATTCTGTGCATTTTCGTGTTACCTCTGTCGCGTCATGGTGGATATCTGGCCAGAAAATTCCCATTCGTAGTATTTTACCTGTCAGCGCTCTCGCCCCTTCGTGGGCTCCTGCTAGCCATGAGTGTGTTTCGTCCAGCACTCGTCGTCCTTCTGCTTTGGTTACACATTTTAGCCATGGGGCTAAGTACCCTTTCTTGTATAACGTTCCGTCGATGATCGTAAAGTTTGGATCTTTGATTCTTATTTTTCATGCCTCTGCGTCGTCTTCCGGCAATGTGCCATATCGGAGACAATCCACGTACGGTGCTGTCCAAGTTGTTCCTTCACTTGTTGTCTCACAAATTTGTTTCTCATCAATACTTCTTTCTGGCAAGACCTCCTCCAGTACTTGCTTTGTCAAATGGTCGAAAGAAGTTGATGCTAATTTACTCAGAGCATCCGCTCTTCTATTCTCCGACCTCGGGATTTGCTTGATGGAGAAGCTATCAAACGACTTGGTTAGCTTCTGGACTGCGTCCATGTAGCCTTGCATCCGCTTATCTCTGGCTTTGTACAAGCCGTTAATCTGGTTCGTTACTAACATTGAGTCGCTTAAGGCGGTGATTTGCTTTGCTCCGTTTTCGATTGCCAGCCTCAATCCTGCCAGCAGGGCCTCATATTCTGCTTCGTTGTTAGATGTCTTAAAATCGAACCTTAGTGCATATGTAATCTCCTCTCCTTGTGGGCTTTTCAGGATTAAACCTGCTCCCGACCCTTCTTTGCTTGCTGTCGCGTCAGTATAAAGGGTCCATTCGCATGGCTGCTTGATTGTGGAGGATTGTTTGTTGCTTGGTGTTTCCGGTTGTGCTTGTTCTGGGATTTCGATGAGGAAATCAGCTAAAGCTTGACCTTTGATGCCCGTTCGTGGTCGGTACTTGATGTGGTGTTCTCCTAGTTCTATTGCCCACTTGGCTAATCGGCCTGAATTCTCTGGCTTCAAAAGAATTTGCTTTAGTGGTTGGCTGGTAAGGACTTCGATATGATGTACTTGAAAGTATCGTCGGAGACGTTTGGCGACGTACACGAGCACGAGTACAAGCTTCTCCAGTATTGGATAATTGACTTCTGGGCCTTGGAGTGCTCGGCTTACGAAGTATACTGGTAACTGTTTAGTATCCCTTTCCACCACTAGGACTGCTGAAATTGCTTCTTGTGACGCTGACAGATATGTGAACAAAGTTTCTCCTAGAATGGGACTGGCGAGTGTTGGTAAATTGTTGAGTGTTTCCCTTAGCTTCTGCCATGACTCGTCGGCCGCAGGTGTCCACCTGAATCATTCTTTGCTGACTTGTACTTTCAATGTGTTAAATTGCGGCAACGCTTTCTCTACTGACTTAGCGATAAATCGGCCCAGGGCAGTCAACTTTCCATTGACGCCTTGCATTTCCTTCAGCGTGGTGGGAGCTCATGTTTCAAGGGCATCTTGGACTTTTACTAGGTTAGGAAGGACACCTTGATTGGTTACATAATATCCTAGAAATTGGCCTTCCCCGACTCCGAAATAACACTTTACAGGGTTTAATTTCATCTTTTCTTTCTCTAGTGTTTTGAATGTTTCCTCGATGTCGGCTGTCAGAGTTACAGTCCCCGTTTTCTCGGCATTTGAATCTTCTCCACCGCCTCAACGCTGAGTCACCATGTCGCGCTTTTACACATTCCGCGGCGCGCGTGCGAATTCGACTGTTTTTTCTTTATCTTCAAACTTCTTCCATTTTGTACGCTTTTAGCCCCCTGTTTACATCATTTCTTTCCAAACAAGCACTGACACAAAAAGTGAGAATACCACGACATATATGATACAATTTCACTAGGAATAGGGCTCAACAACGACTAAAATAGTTGATATTACTAGGTGTTGTCAAACACCCCACACTTGTGCCTTGCTTGTCCCCAAGCAAGAGAGTTTTTAACAAATTCTAATAGAGACTCTAACAATTTTTGAACGCGTTTAATTTCAAAGCTTATTGCCCTAAGAGTTAGAGTGAAATAGTTTGTGAAAACATAATCGGAATATTCTTTGGAATTCATGACTTTCTAGAGAACCCTTGATTACAAATTTTTTGTCCACAATGAAGTGTACATACTCATTCAGATTCTAAAGGCCATTAAAGAACTGTCCATGACTTTCGATGTTGTCCGTGTAACGAGCTTTCAGAAATCCCATCCCAAACAAGACGATCTTAGGTGGTAAGGTGCATAAGCCCCACCCATTTTAGACCTACCGGCTCAAACAACAAAGGCCACTGATTGACAATTCCTTCCTAAATTCCAAACCTAAAATACTCCAATTTTCTAACTCTTAAAACTCAACTTATTTGACTAAACTCATAGCATGATAACAACTAAACAGTATTTCTTGAAAAATACTGATGCTATAACATTCAAAAACTATTCGTTTCAAAATTACAACCTATTAAAAATTTTGAAAAATTGCTAAAAATTTTGAAAACTGGTCATTTTCCGCAAAAATTTCAAAAACTACTCTTTCGACCGTCCACATCCCACACTTAAAACCGTACGACGCCCCCCAAAAAATTATTCGAAACAAGGCAGAAAGAGTTACCCGTTTTGACGGTTGACTGCTGGATTGTCACAGGTACACAAACACGAACAAAAGTCCTCGATTTAGAATTCAGGAGTTGTAGCGCAACAGTGAAACACACCGGTGGTCAAGGCAAGTGGAGGGGGCACGGTGACCCCACACTTTCCTAAAACAACTCCTTCATTTGGTATTACATGCATAACTCAAAAAGAACATTAAATGCAATCAAACACAAATAAATATGAACAAGCAAAAGATAATAGAGTCATAAGTACAGTACATGTATATCAAAAGAAAAGAAAAGTACATCACTCGTCATCCTGGCGGGTCCCAGATGGACCTGCCCCATCATCTCCTCCGGAAGGGTGAGGTGGAATGTCATCGATCTGCATCTGGAGCATGATCATCCTCTGTGTCTCCGCCATCCACCGGTCATGTGCCTCCCTCGCAGACATCCTCTGGCTCAGGTCCTGGATAGCCGCCAGCACATCGAATAGCTGTGGCTGTGGCTCTGGCTCCACTGGTGCTGCCGGTCTCGAACATCTCCTGCCTGGCTGGGCGTAGGCTGGCTGGGGAGCCTGGGGTTCCTCGGTCGCCACCCTCACATAATGGCCTGGGCGCTGCTGCTCGATCAGCCCCATGTTCTCCAAGGCTCGCACTGATATACGAACTAGAGGTAAGGCCGTTAGGGAGGCCACGGTCGCAGCAGTAAGTATTCGGTAAGAACGGGCCAGGCGGGTGATGTAATGCCCACAGGCCAAAGGACTGCTGGACGATGCACCCATCGCACATGTGGATAGAGAGACGGCTAAGGCATACAGGAGGTGGAGGAAGCTGGAAGGATCGAGAAGCACCCAAAGATATGTCATGTCCTCACCGGACACCTTCTCGCCCCCCTCTCTGTGCATGATGGAGGTGGTGACGATACGGTACATGAGCCGATAAAGCGGGTTGCGGAGCTGGCTCTCCCTGGCCGACCCCGCCTCGAAATACACGTTGGACAAAGGTGCCCAAACATCTGTATTGGCATCCCTCGCGGGCTACCCCTGAACGCACGCGTGAAAGAACGGTGTGAAGTGTCGGTGCTGGAGGTCCGCCTCCGTGTAAATGCGCGTGCGTCTCCCGAACTCCCGAAGACTACACTTCCTGCGGGCTCCCCCCAATCGAAATCGAACCAGCCTGGATCAGGCCTCCGTCGAACCTGGTGCGAAACGGACCATGGACAAGAACTCCAGAAGAAGCTCGGTATACACGGTGTCGTCCTGGTTGGCCATGAGCCTGTCCCAACCACGACATGTGAATGTGGCCTCCCCGTGGGACCACGTACGGTGCAAAAATGGCTCAATCTCGGCCCAGAGCCCGGCGTCCCTCAAAATATCTCGATCGATAATCGTCGCCTCGAGAACCCGGCGACCCGTAAGTGCATCCCACCTCGCAGCATACTCGACAGAACACTCCGGTCCCTCGGGGAACTGGAGAAAAGGGTGGTCAAGTCTGAAAGACATCTGCACAAAAAATATAGCCACAAAATTTTTGCACTTTGAGTCCTTTTCTTCCCCACCGCACCGCGGTGCGGCCCAAGAACCAGGGCACGACGCGGCGAGCGGCTGTTTCGAATTCTAAACCCAGAATCGCGATTTAACCTGTTAAAACTCAATCCAAATGCAGTACATGGTAGCCTAAGCACCGACTAACTTATCTAGGGTCATTATTTGGCAAAATAAACACTCTACGAGTCAGCATTGCCGATTTCTAAGTTTTTGAGTTTTTGGAGAAATCAACTAATTTTATAGCCTAATCGCTAGTTCTAACAAGTAAAAACTAGTTAGAATGACGTACCTCGATAGCGGAAATGAAATGAGCAAGAAAAAATGAAAGAAAACTTCTGATGATCGGAGCTCTGCGGCGTGGGTTGTGTATGAATAGTGACGCGACGTACCTTTTTAACGAAGGAAACCGACCGATCGATTCCCGCGGCGCGGATATGAGCAAACCGCGGCGCGTGTGTTCCTAAATCAACCCCTGCGCATCGGGTTGGTTTATGATCCCGCGACACGCAAAACGTATGACCGCGGCGAGGTCTTCAAAAATTCAATTTTTCTTCATACTAACCCCACACTTGCCTTGGACCAATAACACCTGCAATGACGATGATATAATCTTCGTAACTACTCCTAAGAAATACAGTACCTACCTATAAAAGATGGGTTGCCTCCCAACAAGTGCTAAGTTTAACGTCTTCAGCCAGACGTAGAGTCCTTCTACAGCTACGGTGGATCGTATGCCTTCTTCCTTTGCGGATCTTCAGTCGCCACCGTCCCTTCCTTGCCCCACTGCTCCTCAAACTTTCCTGGGTCGAATGGCTTGCCGGTTCTCCTGCTGCTGCCTGGTTTCCGTCTTCTGATTATTTCTCGTGAATGCTTGGAGGTAGCTTTGAACCTCCAAGCTCGGTCATTCCTTCTACATCTCTTCAAAACCATAGGTTTGATGTCGAGTGCGCCCAATGCTGCTCCCAGTAGTTGTTTTTGCACCTCGTTTGCTAGTCTCTCGCGTGCTATCTTCAGTTTGCAATTTTGGCTTACAATGCCAATAAAATTTTTCCAATCGAATGGAATCGGAAGGCAACATATCAGGATGCTTCCATATTTCCTCATCGATGGTATTGATTACATCTAATTTTTCATTCATGAATGGATCATGAGTGGCGATAAAATCATGTTTATTATTTTCAAAAGCCAACTCGTCGACATCATCTTCTTGATCATCGTCCAACAGGTGGATCGAGACCAAGAGTGAGAGACTGGTTTCATCTGGTGGTGGCATAAAGTCACCCATCACCAGATCCTTATTTTCAAAATGCTCAAAATTTTCCAAATTTTTAGGTTCGGGGGTAGTATTATCATCTACACCCCCTTCCCCAATAGTACCAACAACTTTAGCAATTCCAGGAGTCGTTGGGCTGGGGTCTGTACTGTCACTTACAGCCCCCTCCACAACATCCTCATCAACCAAAATTTCTGGTGATGGTATGGATTCACTCATCACCAGCTCAACATTTTCAAAAACATCAAAAACATCAAAAGCTGTTGAGGCAGAAGTAGCATTGTCACCTACAACCTCTTCCTCAACAATCGTTTCGACCATCTCGGTGGTCTCTTGACTTTCCCAAGGTGTATGCCCTTCCATCACATGTTCAGGTGATGCAGGCTCACACACCATATCATTGGTATAAAAATCACTCGCCTCAGGTTCTGGCGAGGGTGGTGAACATTTCCAACTTTCTTCTAACTTATCTAATGAAACTTGCAATCTTTCAAGAGCATCAGCCTGGTCCTTCTGCACTTGATGGGTGCTAGCCATGAGTTCCAATAATTGGGCCCAAATTGCAGGATTTTCAGGTTGAGATGACTCCTCGGTCCGCCATCCATCATCATCGAATGATCCATTGTTGCAATCATCCTCGTAATAGTTGTCGGCCGGATTTTCATAATACTCATAATACTGATCCGGGTATATGTAATCGCCCATTATGAGGATGCACACATACCAAAAATCAAAAGACTAAAATTTAACATAAAAAATCAGAAACAACCCTACAGATCGCCTACTCTTAAGCTCACAACTCCCCGGCAACGGCGCCAAAATTTGACATTGCAGCGGTCGTCATGCAGTCAAAAATAATAAAATAACCTCACTCTCACTTAGCACAGTGGTAGTCAGGGTCGATCCACAGGAGTTACATGGTTAAGGTAGGCGACAGATTACCAACTGTAGTGTTACTTCTGCAGCCAGAGGATCTAGTTTCCGACTTATACCAAAAACAATCCCAAAAATCACAAATCAATAAATCCAGCACAAGCATCAACTAAACTAAACCCAAAACTAACCTAAGTACTTACTGAAATCATAAATGTATTTCAAAATCAGAAGTAACAAGGATCAAATCCAAATATCCAACACAATCAAAACATCCAAAATCCATTCAAAAGCATAAAATACCGAAAATAGAGCAATTAACACTAACCAAATGATTACTATTAAAAACTCAGATCCCAATGTTTCAAAACAGTAAACATGAAATTAAAAACTAAGAACCAATGCCAATGGTTGTCACACCCAAAGACACTAGCCAAATCTACCGAAACTACTAAACTAATTGGAAATTAAAAAAGAAAAACATAAAATACCAATTTATGGTTGCTGAAAACTGAAACTCGGAGTCAAAGAAGCCTTGGAAGTCGTTCCTATGCCAGGTCTTTGCTGCTTTTTTCGACCTAAAACCCTCTATTTATAGTTACAAAAATTAAGAGGCTGCGCTGCGCACAAGTGAAATCTGCGGCGCGCGTATGGGTTTATCCCCATTTTCTCGGCATTGAATCTTCTCCACCGCCTCAACGCTGAGTCACCGCGTCACGCCTTTACACATTCCGCGGCGCGCATGCAAATTCGACTGTTTTGTCTTTATCTTCAAACTTCTTCCATTTTGTACGCTTTTAGCCCCTGTTTACATCATTTCTTTCCAAACAAGCACTTACACAAAAAGTGAGAATACCACGACATATATGATATAATTTCACTAAGAATAGGGCTCAACAATGACTAAAATACTTGATATTACTAGGCGTTGTCATTGAGTCTGAGGATGTTAAAGGTCGTGGTAAAAAGATTGTTGGCAGCGTTGACTCTGTGGAAGTTAATACTGGTGGTACGAGTAAATTTGAGTCTGGTGATGGTGGGGATTTTGGCTCAGGTAAAGGCGGTGATGCATTGGGAACCCATGTTTGGATGGACTACTCGTCTTTGCCTTCTGTTCCAGACTGGAAGCTTTTGAACGGTTCTCGCCTATCTTCGCGAGAGGCTGCTATTTATTTTGCACTCCATGCTTTTCCTTCAGCTGCTGATTCAGAGATGGAGAACTTTACGCATGATGGTCTGGTTAATACATTGAGGTTTGCATCCACTCAATCGGCCTATTATCTTGCAGCCGCGGCCAAACGAATTGAGCATCTGGCTGCCTCTTCCAAGAATCAGGAGTCATTCAAGTTGGAAGCTCGTAAAGCTTTGGCGGAGAACACTCGCTTACACGCGACGATGGAGGAGCTGAAGGTTCAGGTAGCCGGCTTGGAGAAAGCTTCCCGTGAGTTTGACCTTAAGTATGAGCTCCTAATGTCTGAAAAGATGTTTGTGGAGGAGCAACTGGCGAGTACTCAGGAAAAGCTAGACAAAGTGGGGCAAGAAAATGAAGCTTAATGATCCGCGCGGAGAGCTTCGATTCTAATTTGTGTGAAAAAGATCATGCCTTAGAGGAGGGAGCTGCAGCACTGGCTAAGGTGGAGGGAGATTTGAAATGGATGGTTGAGGAGGGTATGGTGAGGGTTGTTGAAAACGTTTTTTTTGATTCCTGAATTGATTCACAGTGTCAACCGCATTAGGCGAACCAGCTATGTCGCTGGAGAGGAGGCTGGCCGTGGTGCTCTTCGCCAAAAACTGGAGATCACGAATCTTGATGCTGAAGAAGGTAGTTCATCTTCCAGTCACGCGCAGGAGGTTAACGATGCTATGGAAGAATTTGCGACATTGGATTACGCTGGGTTGCTGCGCTTGGGTCAAATTGGTGTTGGAGAGATAAAGGATTTGTTGAAGGTTGATGCGGATGAGTGAGAGGTTTGCTTGGTGTTTATTCGATTTGGTTGTATTTGGATAATTTGGTGGTAACTATGTTTGAAAAACGGTATGTTTTTCCTTTGCTTGGTTTGTGATGACGTTAAGGACTTCTCGTTTGGCTTTCTTTGTAATTTACTTATATGATGCAGAATGTTTTCCTTCGTTTGTTTTATGGGTTTGTCTTTGTAGTATCTGACCAGAAGAGTCGATTTGCAGCTTAATTGGTGTGGTGCTCGGCCACAAACATTAAGTTTCAACCTAATGGGTGTGGTGCTTTGCCACAATTGTTGAATTTCGGTTTAACTGGTGTGGTGCTCGGCCACAGATGTTAAATTTCGATTTGATTGATGTGGTGCTCTGCCACAAACATTAAGTTTCGACTTAATGGGTGTGGTGCTCGGCCACAGCTGTTAAATTTCGATTTGATTGATGTGGTGCTCGGCCACCAACATTAAGTTTTGACTTACTAGGTGTGGTGCTCGGCCACAGCTGTTAAATTTCGATTTGATTGATGTGGTGCTCGGCCACAAACATTAAGTTTCAACTTAATGGGTGTGGTGCTCGGCCACAGCTGTTAAATTTGATTGATGTGGTGCTCGGCCACCAAGATTAAGTTTCGACTTAATGGTGTGGTGCTCGGCCACAGCTATTAAATTTCGATTTGATTGATGTGGTGCTCGGCCATAGTCGTTGAATTTGCATATATAACAGCTGTAGGTCGGGTGATCACTCCGGCCCACTCGTTATTTATTTGAGGAAAGGGGAGAAGTATTTTTCAAACATAAGTGTGTACTAGTATTCCTGGAACTCAGTTCCTTGAGGAAGTTAAGTTCGTACATTTGAAAATTAGAACAGTAGCTACTAACACTTAGCATTTTTAGAAGTAAAATTTCTTCAAATGCTGAACATTCCACGTCCTTGGTATGGTGTCTCCATCAAGGGTTTCCAATACGTAGGCACCATTTCGATGTGCCTCCAACACCTTGTAGGGGCCCCTCCCATGTTGGCCCCAATTATCCCCTGGGTTGGGCATGGCTCACCTTATTTTTCCTCAGTACAAAATCTCCCACCTTGAAGGCTCTATCTCGCACTCGTTTATTATAATATCGTTCCGTGTTGGACTTGTATGCTGCCTGTCGCAAGTTGGCGAGTTCTCTTTTTTCTTCCAACAAGTCTAGATTGTGTCGCAAGTCTTCTTCTGTTTTTTCCGGTATGCAGGTGGATATTCTGAGGGAGGTTATCATTAGCTCTGGAGGGAGTACAGCTTCCGTGCCGTATGCCAGGCTGAATGGAGTTTCTTGTATGCTGGTTCGAGGGGTTGTGCAATAGGACCACAGAACACCCGGGGGTTCTTCCACCTAGTTACCTTTGGCTTTGCCCAACCTTTTCTTGATTCCGTTGACAATGGTCCGGTTGGTTACCTCCGTCTGGCCGTTCACCTGTGGGTGAGCTACTAACGTGAACTGCTGGTGGATTCGCCTTTCCTCGCACCATCCTCGAAATGGTTTTCTACGAACTGTAAGCCATTGTCGCTAATTAGCACTCTGGGTGTGCCGAACCTTGTCAGTATGTTTTTCCACATGAACTTTATAACAGTTCTCCCCGAGATGGAGGCTAACGGCTCAGCCTCTACCCATTTGGTGAAGTAATCTACCGATGCAATGAGGAACTTTACCGTTCCGGGAGCTTCCGGGAATGGCCCCACAATGTCGATTCCCCATAGGTAGAAAGGCGAAGGGCTGCCAATACTCGTCATGGGGTTGGCAGGCAAGTTTTACGTTGGAGAGAAGGTCTGGCATTCTGTGCATTTTCGTGTTACCTCTGTCGCGTCATGGTGGATATCTGGCCAGAAAATTCCCATTCGTAGTATTTTACCTGTCAGCGCTCTCGCCCCTTCGTGGGCTCCTGCTAGCCCTGAGTGTGTTTCGTCCAGCACTCGTCGTCCTTCTGCTTTGGTTACACATTTTAGCCATGGGGCTAAGTACCCTTTCTTGTATAACGTTCCGCCGATGATCGTAAAGTTTGGATCTTTGATTCTTATTTTTCATGCCTCTGCGTCGTCTTCCGGCAATGTGCCATATCGGAGACAATCCACGTACGGTGCTGTCTAAGTTGTTCCTTCACTTGTTGTCTCACAAATTTGTTTCTCATCAATACTTCTTTCTGGCAAGACCTCCGCCAGTACTTGCTTTGTCAAATGGTCGAAAGAAGTTGATGCTAATTTACTCAGAGCATCCGCTCTTCTATTCTCCGACCTCGGGATTTGCTTGATGGAGAAGCTATCAAACGACTTGGTTAGCTTCTGGACTGCGTCCATGTAGCCTTGCATCCGCTTATCTCTGGCTTTGTACAAGCCGTTAATCTGGTTCGTTACTAACATTGAGTCGCTTAAGGCGGTGATTTGCTTTGCTCCGTTTTCGATTGCCAGCCTCAATCCTGCCAGCAGGGCCTCATATTCTGCTTCGTTGTTAGATGTCTTAAAATCGAACCTTAGTGCATATGTAATCTCCTCTCCTTGTGGGCTTTTCAGGATTAATCCTGCTCCCGACCCTTCTTTGCTTGCTGTCGCGTCAGTATAAAGGGTCCATTCGCATGGCTGCTTGATTGTGGAGGATTGTTTGTTGCTTGGTGTTTCCGGTTGTGCTTGTTCTGGGATTTCGATGAGGAAATCAGCTAAAGCTTGACCTTTGATGCCCGTTCGTGGTCGGTACTTGATGTGGTGTTCTCCTAGTTCTATTGCCCACTTGGCTAATCGGCCTGAATTCTCTGGCTTCAAAAGAATTTGCTTTAGTGGTTGGCTGGTAAGGACTTCGATATGATGTACTTGAAAGTATCGTCGGAGACGTTTGGCGACGTACACGAGCGCGAGTACAAGCTTCTCCAGTATTGGATAATTGACTTCTGGGCCTTGGAGTGCTCGGCTTACGAAGTATACTGGTAACTGTTTAGTATCCCTTTCCACCACCAGGACTGCTGAAATTGCTTCTTGTGACGCTGACAGATATGTGAACAAAGTTTCTCCTAGAATGGGACTGGCGAGTGTTGGTAAATTGTTGAGTGTTTCCCTTAGCTTCTGCCATGCCTCGTCGGCCGCAGGTGTCCACCTGAATCATTCTTTGCTGACTTGTACTTTCAATGTGTTAAATTGCGGCAACGCTTTCTCTACTGACTTAGCGATAAATCGGCCCAGGGCAGTCAGCTTTCCATTGACGCCTTGCATTTCCTTCAGCGTGGTGGGAGCTCATGTTTCAAGGGCATCTTGGACTTTTACTGGGTTAGGAAGGACACCTTGATTGGTTACATAATATCCTAGAAATTGGCCTTCCTCGACTCCGAAATAACACTTTACGGGGTTTAATTTCATCTTTTCTTTCTCTAGTGTTTTGAATGTTTCCTCGATGTCGGCTGTCAGAGTTACAGTCCCTGGACCCTTGATGACCATGTCATCGACATAAACTTCAATATTTCGTCCAATCTGGTCACAAAACATTCGATCGACCAAATGCTGGTATGTTGCTCCTGTGTTTTTAGCCCAAATGACATTTTCTTATAGCAGAATGTTCCTCTGTCAGTGTAGAATGTCGTCTTCTCTTCATCTTCTTTTTTCATCTATATCTGATAATAGCCCTTGTACGCGTCCAGGAAGCACTTCCATCTAAATCCCTGGAGTGATTCTACTTTCTGATCTATTTCCGGTAGCGGGTTGCAGTCTTTAAGGCATGTCTTGTTCAAATAGGTGTAGTCTATGCACATGCGCCAGCTGCCGTCGTGTTTCTTGACCATTACTAGGTTGGCGATCCAATCGGGGAAAATTGCCTCTCTTAGGATTCCGGCAGCGACTAGTTTGGAAACTTCAGCGTTAATCGCCGCATTGCGCTCACCTGCTTGGCCCGTCTTCTTCTGTTTGACAGCGCTGCTTCCCATCTTGACATTTAAGCTGTGTTCTATGACGCTTCTATCCACTTCCCATATTGACTATTCGAAGACCCAGCTCAAGACCACGAAGTAAAAACAATAATAGAAGACCCCGAAGTCTGAGGACTCCGAAGGGAGTTTCCTAAAGGATCCGAAGACCTCTTAACTGTAACACCTTTTGTGTGCACGCGTGATAGTACATTACGTGTTGCATGAATCTTGTATCCTATTGGTTAGTACTCTGATAGGATATTCTCTGTAACAAATTGTACTATGCGTATCACTGATTGTGTATAAATATCTATGATATCATACCGTGTCTTATGCGAGATTGTAATCGTCCCAATTGTAAAACCCTAAATCAATCAATCAAGCATTCGGCACAAGTTATCCATATCACTGTGTTCCTTAACTATTCTTCACTATTCTAATTACTGTGTGATTGCTTAGTACAATACCAACTATTAGAACACTAGTCATTGTTTGTTTATTTAATCGATTTCAACACCCAACAAGTGGTATCAGAGCGGGTCAGCTCGAAAACCTGCTTATAGAGTTCTATTCCAGTGTTACAGTTTTAGATCTGAATCGTTTCTCAGATCTACTCTTCCGCATCTGTTACACAACTCTACAACACGTTTTTCTGAAAAGATCTCGTTGAAAAACACTCAAAATGGCTGATTCTACTGCAACTTATGCCAACATGCTCAACTATGCAAATCTCATTGGTTCTGCAACAAAAGCTCCTGTTCTAGTAACTTCTTACTATGACTATTGGGCGAGAAGAATGAAGGACTATCTGCTTGGGCTTGATAAAGATCTATGGAGATCTATGACTGATGGTCCTCATACTGACATTGGTGGTCGATTCGTAGTCCCTGATAGAGAAGAAGCTGTAGTTCTGAATGCTGCAGATATGAAGAAACTTGAAAATGATGAAAGGGCCATGCGCGAACTACGAAGCGGACTGGGTCCTGATGTCAGTCATCGCATAGCCGATGCGAAGTCTGCCAAAGAGATGTGTGATAATCTTGCACTTCGTTTTGGAGGTGACAAGATTCTTCACACAAGCAAGGTTCAAGAAATTCTAGTAGACTTTGGGAACTTCAAACAAGAAGAGAATGAGTCCCTCGAAGCATGCTATGAACGTCTCAGCAACATGATCTATACCTTGGACAAGTATGGAGAGACATGAAGTCAACAGGAGATCAACATCAAATTTCTTGATAGTCTTCGCAAAGAATGGAGACGAATCATGCTCATGGTTAAATCTTATGAAAACATTGAGAAGTACAAGTTAGCTGCTCTGTACAATTTGCTAAAATCACACGAACCAGACATTGTGGGTCGAAGAAGTGAAACTGCTGGACCTGGATCCCTTGCCCTTGTCTCAAAAGAAGAAGAAGAAGCCAGTGATGAGGAGGTTGCTGCTTATATGGTTGATGACAATGGTGAAACAGTTGCTCTCTATGCTGCAAACAGCGAAGGTTCAAGAAACCATTCATTAAAAAAAACTCAGGGAAACCGTTTGTCAAGAACTTCAACAAACCAAACTTCAGTCCAAAACCCAAACCGGAAATATACACTCCGAAGGATGATAATTCAAAGTCTTCAACTCCGAAGCCATCTGAAAAACTGGCTTCGGAGTCATCAAAATAGAAAACCGAAGAGAAGAAAATTTCTGGTGATTCAGGCTATGACTGCAATTACTGTCGTGGCAAGAATCACTTTGCAAAAGATTGTCTGCTTTCCAAACAAAATGAGAAGAAACCTCAAGTAAAGGATGAAGCTTACTATGCAAGGAAAATAGAAGACTTAGCCCTGATGGCTGCTGAGGATTATCAAGGATCTTATCAAGTCTGGTCTTATGACTCAGAAGATGAAAAAGTAAGAAAGCCAACTCATAGTGCTTTCATCGCGTATGTTGATGGTAAGAGCTTTCTGAAAAGTAGTTCTGAGGAGATGGGTGATGAGGAGAAGCTGGGTTATGGAACAACTGCCTGTCTTGGTTTTAAGACTTCGGAGGTGAATGAGATGATTGTTGCTGGGAATCCGAAGACCTGGTCTGACGACACTTCGGATGATGATGAGGAGATTTGTTTGATGGCAAATGACACACGCCTGACTATTCCTGACCAGTTATCCAAACTTCTCTCAACTTTTGAAATTCCTATTTCTCAATCCACTCCTATCATAAATGAAATAACTCGTGAGTGTTCTGTGATGCATAAAATGCTTATTGATGCGAAAACTAGGGAGACAATCAGTGAGCAGGAGATTCTCAGCTTGAGGGGGAGAGTAGAAAGTTTGAAGCTAGCCCTAGAAAAGTCCAACCTAAGAATCTCATTGCTAGAAGAGAATAGAGAAAAAGATTTGAGCAATCATGATGTAATTTTGAGACAACACAATATATTTTGTGAAACTGCAAAACGTTTATATGCTCATATTACATGTATTTATTATTCAGCTGATGTGTGCAAAGTTCAACATAGACAACTATTACCTTTTATTGAGTTTAAGCTTAAGGAAGTTGATAGTATATCTTATGAGTGTGAATCTATAGTATCTGGGTCCGAAGTGACAAATCCTTCGTATAAACATGGTTTGATATCTGTAGAAAAACATCTCACTGCTGATAACTTGTTGAAATTATTGCCAAAAGAAATCCTAATCTTGAAAAAGAATGTTCCTCAAATTGAAAACAAAGAAAAAGTTATTGTTGAAACTGCATCTGAGAATGATTCTCAAAGTGATTCAGATATGGAGGAAATTGATTGTTCTTCATTAACTTTATTAAAATCATCTTCCGCATCCGCGTCACCCTCCGAAGACATATCACAACTGTCTTCGGTGGACAAAGGAAAAGAAAAAGTTGTTTGTGAACCTAAAACTTTTGAAAACAAAGAAATTGTGAAATCAAAATTACAAATCTCAGATGATTGTGTCTCTTATGATCAATATCTTAAGGACAATTCAAAAAGGCTAGTCCATGTGGCTTGTATCTATCCGAAGATATCTTATTTCAAAAATGTCATCTTTGTGAAACCGGGTGGATTACCTTTGATTGAACACGATTTGGAAAAACTTCTTGAGAAGGATAATTCCACAGTTACTGAGGAAGGATTCTTTTCATCTTCAAAAATGGTTCAAAACGAAATGAATGAAAGAATGGAAGTAAAAATCAACATAAGGAAACACGATTTGTATGGCCATAACATCTACAATCGTCTTTGTTATGAAAAAGAAAAGATTCCCAAAAACATGTCACATCTTTTAAATGTCAGAAATGATAATCACATTTACACAAATCGAAATTACAAACAGATTCAAGTTATGGAGAAACCCATAGCTCCGAAGATGGATGTCTTTCAATTAATGGAATCATGTGAAAGTGTACCGCTGTCACAATCTTCTGAAAAGGTTATTGCAAAACCAAAAATTGTTGTTTCCAAGCCCTCGGTACAAAATCCCAAGATTTTGAAGAGACCTCAAATTCAAAACCATACTTCTACTTCCAAAACAAAACCAGCAATTATGTCCACAAAAACAATTCAAAAACCTATTGCTGTGAATTTGAAAACGAAACAAAATCAAAATCTTGTCAAAAGGAAAACACCCTTCCGAGTTTCAAAATCAACAAATGTGATTGCTTCAACTTCGGGAACAAAACCAATTGATTCAAAGGTATCAGAAGTTAAAAATGATCAGGTCAAACCAACTTTTACACCAACAAATCCTAACTTTCCTAATCCAAAATTCCAAAAACCCACAAAGAAAACATTTTCCAAAGGCAACAACTTGATAGATACATTCCATCAATGGAGACAAAAATTTGGATCTGTTTAAAGATAAGAATCTTTCACTAAATGATTTCAAATTGGCATACGAAGAGTACCTTTGTACCTCTACGTTGTGCAGTTCAATATCAAGAAAATCAACAATTGAAAATTCGAAAAAAAATTGGAAAAGTAAAGACTTAAAAGAAAATCTAACTGCAAAAACCAAATCTTCAAAATCACCAATGAGTTCAAAAATTTCTAGTGAAAAGAAAACATCAAAATCCTCAAAGTCAAAATCATCCAAAGAAAAATGGGTTCCAAAATCTTGCATTTTGTCAGTCACTTCGGACTCATCAAATTTGACAAAAAGCTTTTCTGAATCTTGTTCAGACTCTTTGGAATCATGTTCATCACATGAGGCTTCGGAGAATCTGATCAACTTAAATGCAAATGAAATATCAGAAGAGCCTGTAGAAAAGTGGATTCAAGAATCCTTCGCTTACCCTGAGGACCCAAGATTGATTGGGTACCAACTCCTTCTTGATTAATTGCAGGTAATGTCTACTGAGCGGTACGATACAAAATGGTACATGGATAGTGGCTGCTCAAGACATATGACAGGGAAGAGGGAATATCTTAGAGATGATAGGACGTTGGATGATGCTGGAAATGTACGCTTCGATAATAATGAAACATGTCCAATTTAGGGTTATGGCAAAATAACAAATGGCCAATTTACAATCAGCAGAGTGGCATTTGTTGAAGGGTTAAAACACAATCTTGTGAGTATATCTCAATTGGTGGTTGGAACGGGTAATGCAGTTACATTCAACAACCAAGGGAGTGTCATCACAAAAGAAGAAACAAACGAAGTCTTGCTGAAATCTGAAAGGAAGGGATCAATGTTTCCTTTAAATCTGAAGCCTGTAACTGATGGGCAATCTTTGTGTCTCCTCTCAAAAGCCAACTCCGATGTCAGCTGGCTTTGGCACCGAAGACTTGCTCATTTGAACTTCAAAGACATAAACAAGTTAGTGGCTATGGATTTGGTTCGTGGAATGCCTGCACTTACATTTGATAATGATTCACTTTGTTCTGCTTGTGAGCATGGCAAACAAACAAAACAAAGGCATCCAACTGTGATCAACCCTAGAATCACCGAACCTCTTTCAATTTTCTATATGGATTTGTGTGGTCCATCCGCAGTAGAGTCAATTGGAAAGAAGAAGTACATTCTTGTGATAGTTGATGATTATTCAAGGTTTACTTGGGTCCTATTTCTAAGAAACAAATCAGATGATGCTGAAGAAATCATTAACTTCATAAAGAATATGGAAGTGATGCTAAACAAGAAGGTCCGAACTGTGCACAGTGATAACGGTTCGGAGTTCAAAAATCAAACTCTTGATGGATTCTTGAAAATAAAGGAGATTAGTCACAACTTCTCAGCACTGTATACTCCACAACAAAATGGTGTTGTAGAAAGGAGAAATCGTTCTTTGTGTAAAGCAGCTAGAACCATGCTTAATTTTGCAAATTTGCTCATGTACTTCTGGGCCGAAGCGATTTCTACCGCCTGCTTTACTCAAAATAGATCCTATATTCACAAGAGATTTCATATCACACCTTATGAAGTACTCAACCGAAGAAAACCAAATGTCAAATTTCTTCACATCTTCGGTTGTAGCTGTTTCATCTTGAATTTGAAAGATCATTTGACAAAGTTCAATGAAAAGTCAGAAGAAGGGATTTTCCTTGGATATTCTCAAGACTCAAAAGCGTACACAGTCATGAACAAGAGGACTCGAAAGATTGAAGAAACCTTCAACCTCAATTTTGATGATTACCCTATGAAGAAGTCTTTGCATCCATTCCCTATGTCATCCATCTTTCCAAAGCCTACTGTGGATGTTGTACAAATCACTACATTTGATACAGACTTAACACTTTTGTTCGATCCACCTGTGAGGGCTGTGGACTCCGAAGCCAGGGCACCTGATAACCATGTGTCTGAACTGTCCAAACTCACAGATGGACATGATGACTCTTGCACAAGTAGTGTACAAAGACCATCATCTGTTGAGGGGGAGACATTAAACGGAAGTGAAGGGAATGCTAGTGTTGAAGGGGAGCCAAACAACAGTCCAACTTCGCCCCTACAGGAAATCTCTCATATCATGTCTCTGTATCCATTAGTCCAGGGGGAGCCAGAGATTTCCACTCCTAACTCAACAACACTAGTCGCTTCGGATAGAGCAACCACTTCCTCAACACCAACTGCTGTCGAGGGGGAGTATACTCTAAACTCCTCTTCACAATTACACACACCACAAACAAATACAACTAACTCAAACAATCATTTAATAATGGGTGATTTTCCATCCACTTCGGGCTATCCTTCAGATATCGAGGATATTGATTCAAAAGGACCACCTGATTTCGATCCAAATTATCCTCCTTTGGACAAATGGACGATAAATCATCCACCATCTCTTGTCATCAGTAACGTTCAAGATAGAGTATTGACTCGTGCACAACTTCACCAAAAACAACTTGATCTAAACAAAACTTCGGAGTTGTGCATGTTCAATGTATTTATCTCCAAGGTTGAACCTAAGAATGTTAAGGATGCTTTTGATCACCCTGACTGGATTGAAGCAATGCAATTGGAATTAGAGGAATTTGAAAGAAACAAAGTTTGGAGGCTAATTCCAAAACCTGCAAATGCTTCAATTGTTGGTCTGAAATGCGTGTATAGGAATAAGCTAGACACCGAAGGCAATGTGGTTCGGAAAAAAGCAAGGCTGGTTGTCAAGGGTTATTGTCAACAGGAGGGGGTTGATTACGAAGTGACATTTTCTCCTATTGCCAGACTCGAATCAGTTCGGATATTTTTGGCTTATGCTGTACATAAAAACATTGATGTCCATCAAATGGATGTCAAATGTGCTTTTCTGAATGGTGATCTCGAGGAAACCGTTTTTGTTGAACAACCACATGGTTTTGAAAGTAAAGAACATCCCAACCACTGCTATGTGCTAGAAAAAGCTGACTATGGTTTAAAACAAGCTCCAAGGGCTTGGTATGAGACCTTGACAAAATTTCTAAAAGAATCAAATTTCAGACAGGGCTCAGTGGATCCAACACTTTTTAGAAAGAAAGTTGGATCTCATTTGATGTTAGTCCAAATTTATGTGGATGACATAATCCTCGGATCCACTGACCCCAATCTCTTAAAATACTTTGAAAAACTCATGAAAAGTAAATTTCAGATGAGTATGATGGGAAAGATTAACTTTTTTCTTGGATTACAAATAAAACAATCCAAGGAGGGGATCTTTATTAATCAACAAAAGTACACAAAGAGTTTGCTTGAACTCTTCGGAATGACTAACTGTTCCAAAGAAAAAGTTCCCTTACCTGCAGGTACAAGGTTAAATCCTTCATTGGACAAACTGAAGACCGACATACAGCAATACCGAAGCATGATTGGATCATTGCTCTATCTCACAGCCAGTCGCCCTGATATCATGTTTGCAGTCTGCAATTGTGCAAGATACCAGGCTGACCCAAGAGAACCTCACTTGGCTGCTGTTAAGACAATCTTTCGATATTTTCATGTCACACCTGCTTATGGGCTATGGTACCCAGCAAACTCAGGCTTCGACATTCAAGCTTATTCAGAGTCAGATCTTGGTGGATGCTCTATTGTTCATAAGAGCACTTCGGGGGGTTCTCAATTCCTTGATGGAAAGCTAATCAGCTGGCAATCTAAGAAGCAAACTTGTGTCTCTATCTCCACACTAGAAGTAGAATATGTAGCAGCTGAAGCTTGTACCTCACAAATCATTTAGATCCAAAGCCAACTGAAGGATTATGCCATCAACATGAGAAAAATACCATTGTTTTGTGATTCACAAAGTGTCATTCGTATATGCCACAATCCTGTTCAACATTCCAAGACGAAACATATAGCTCTTCGCTATCACTTCATCAAAAGTCATGTTGAGGAGGGGAATATTGAGGTGCACTTTGTTCACACAACTGAACAATTGGCAGACATCTTCACAAAAACTCTAAATGAAGAGACATTCACAAGAATAATTCATGGATTTGGAATGACCGATGGATCTACTCTACAATAAATCTCAGATTTGCTTATTCTTTCCTTAGTCTTTTCCATTGCAACACAAAAATTCATAACACTCAGCAGCGCTCTGAAGACTTTTATCGCTTTGGAGCACATCAGAGTAAAACAAATCAAACAACTTAAATGAGTACTGCAATACTCCGAAGCCTTCTGTCGCTTCAGAGCACCTCGGATCAGACAATTTTAGTTAATAAAATTGTCATGAATGTTAAAATCTCTTGAAACTTATTTTGACTTTATATCTCAAGGATAAAGAATCTCATAATAAAAGGTTGTTTCAAAGAAAAATAAAAAACAAAATTACTTGTAAACACGTTAAAGTTCTAAACATAATTTCTAGTGCATGAGTAACAAAGTTTTACCTTCGTTTCATGAATTAACTGATTAAAGGACAAAACTTTGATTTTAGATTCTGATGATCATACCTTATTGCACTAAAAGGTATTTGGGAATCGATTTGAAACATTGATAAGTAAACAAACTTCGAAGCGAGGTTAAGGCTATTTTATATATCGAAGCCTTGTTTGATTCCAATATCCTTAACATAATGTCTATTCCTAACCTCCTTACTGAACTTGACTCGCTTTAATGCTAAACTAATCAAGTAGCCTCAAAACTAATCAGGATAACTAAAGTGTTCTGAAGTTTTCTTCAAAAGTAATACCATCATTGTTTGATAAGCAAATTTAAAGTTCTTTTCATTAATGTTTCAAAATTGAACTAAATGAAGCTTTTCAAACTCAAGGATTGTATAAAACAAAACAAAAGCACCATTAAAAGAAACCAAATGGTGAAATTGTTACTCTTCGGATAAGATAATCCAAAAAGGAAAAGATAATCTTCAAAATGAAAAGTTGAAAAACTCAGAAAGATAAACAGAAAACAAATTGTCAAAAGATTCAAAGACAACAAACACGTCAAAAAGATAAACAAGGGAGTGCAAAAGAAAGATAAATCAGCACTCAAAGGCTTATTCTTCTGTTTTAAATAACAATACAAGGAACTCCTATAACATAGTCGAGTACCATGTAGAGAATATGAACATTTCAAGTAGTCTATCTTAAATGGTAAAGTTGGGGTGGTGTACGAAGCTCAAAGGCTTGTCATCAGAGAATAGTATCCAAACACTTCAACTGATGAAATGGAATAAGTTTTTCAAAAAGGTTGTTCAAAGTCAATCCAAATTCTAAAATACTTCTGATGCTCAATTCAAGAATGAAAACCTTTTAAATTTTAAATGCACAATTGCTGAGGTGTCCTGGTACTACTGGACCAATTCAAACATGCATTAAATGACCTCGGGACCACGAACACTATATAAACCTCTCACCATTTCAGTTCTTCTCTTTAAGCGAACCTATCTCTCAAACTCTCTCTGCAAGAACTCACTCAAGAACCCTAAAATTCCCTTCATCTTCTTCATACAATCAACAATGGCGATTGAAGCTTCATCGCAAACCACCGAGGCAATGTCAATCCCAGTGCTCAAGAACCAATCAGCTAACCTGGTTCTTCGCACTGATCCAAAACTTTACCCTCAACCATTCGTCGCTCTTGTCGAATGTTTGAAGGTATCAGTTCTTGGTCATGCTCTGACCCATGCCCCAATTATTCCTGCTGCCTTGGTACACAGAGCACACTACACCTCTAATGTCGTGTTCGACACCAACAACAATGTGAAATCGGTGTCCTATGAAGCTATTGACTCAAGGGGCAAGACCAAGAAAGTACAACTGACGAAGGAGAAATTTGCTGAGGCACTTCACCTTCTTCTCTACAACTCAAAAGAAATCGTTATCCCAACTGCTGAGCAACTGGTGGATATGTTCAATGCCATGGGATACGAACCACAGTTGGAGACTATCAGCACTTTAAAAAAGAAACAACTTCCGGATATATGGAGGTATTTCTTTAGCATTTTCCTTAGATGCTTATCTGGAAGGACTTCTGGTCTGGACTCTGCGAGTCAGTCCTTCCAAAGTTTGCTGTATGGTATCTACTTCGATGTGAATGTTGATTTCGCATCAATCCTTTGGGCCGATTTCTGCTCACACATCAACAATACTCTGAAGGGCATTGGAATCTCATATGCTAGGTTTTGGGCAATAGTCGTTGATGCCTACTACAAGCAGATAGGGTTCGTATATAACCCTAATTTTCCCAAAATGAGATACACACACATCACAGTTCGTATATTGGATGAGGTCCCTGCTGAATTTTGTGCACAAATCCCTCAAGAAATGCTATCTAAAGTTCCAATGGAATGTGATGAAGTCAACACATATCGCAACACTCTTGAAATACCCTACCCTGTTCGGGAAATCATCCCAGCTGCACCTACCAAAGCCCCTGCACAAACCTAAGGAAAAAGGAAGTTAACAGGCGGTCCTAGTGGTCCGAAGAGGGTGACTAAGAAGAGGAAACCTTCACAGCAAACTACTCCAAAACAAAAACAATCCAAAAGGGCTAAGAAGGTATCCACAGTGGATGAGTCTTCGGACTCAGAGAGGACCCCTTCTGCTAACATTCAAGCAGAAGAAGAAGAGGAACATCAGTCTTCACCAATCCATGAAACCAGACCACCAACTCCACCATATATCACCTATCCTCCTCCTCCACCTCCAACAACAGCCCCTCCCACAGCTACTATCACATCTGAACAAACAACCACCATCCATACAACCACTTCAGATGTACCTCCTACCACATCTCCTTTCTCTGCCACAATTACATCCGAACAGACCATAATAATACAAACAATCACTTCTGATGTGCCTCCAACCACAGCTCCACAAACTTCAACCATCCACACCACAAAAACTCCTCCCACTTCCACTACTCAAACCACTGAACCCATCACCTCACTCATTGAAAACCCCATTATATCAGCCCCTCAAACATCAGAACCCATAATAACCACTTCAGAACCATTATTAAACATTTCGTCTTCCGAAATGGATAAATCACTCCCTGATTTTCCCTTCGGTGAAGAATTCCATTTTGAAACCACCGTCTTTTCAAAACCCCCATCCACCGAAGAAGCAGTGGCTGCCTTCCACACGGCACCACTTATAATAGAAGAAGATGAGGATGATAGTCTTGATGACTCAGACTTCATCCTTGGAAAACAATATAAAATTCTCAATCGAAAACTGGATGCTCTTCTCCAGTCCAACACTGGCTTCGATCCCACAAGAAGAACCGAAGTAAGTTTTGAAGATCAAATGGCTGAAGCTCAGACGTCCTTGAGTAACAAAATGGAGGAAATGGTCAAGGCTTCGGAGAAAAGGATTCTCGACCAACATATCAAAATCAAGAGAATTTTGGAAGAAAAGTTTATCACTGCTGTTGAATAAGTCGATGAGAAGCATATGCTCCTTAAGGAGCAAACTGAGAAAAGCATTAAGGACTTGGTGGAGAAAATGGAAGCCTCCAACTCCGAAGTGGTGAAGGCTCTGACCACACTTAATGAAAACACCAGCTCCTTCAACTCTCAGTACCAAACAAGCTTTGCCAAGCACCTGTCCGATGCCCACAAGCACATTGAAGAGCTTACTGCTGAACAATCCCGTTCAGCAGTCACAATCTTTGCAAATTAGCTCAAGAAAACTAATGTCGCAATAACTTCAAATGTCATTGAGAAACTGAGGAGAACTCTTCAGCCAATGATAAATGTGTCTCTGAAGATGGAAATGTCTCAAGCTGGAAGGCCGAATCCTCAGGAAATTGCTCAGGCTGAACCAATAGCTCAACCTTCACAAGGGGGAGAATCCGCAGCCTTAGGATCCGCAGCCTCAAAATCCCAAGCCTTGCTTACTCAAGTCCTCGTGACTCAAGCCCAGGTCACAGCTGCCTTAAAAACTCAAGCACAAGGAACTGCGACCACCACACCAAAAACCACCTTTCAAACCACCATTCTTGGGAGACCACCCTTCATTGTTACTCAATTCCTCGTGACTCAAGCGCATGTCAGAGTTGCCTTAAAAACTTAAGCACAAGGCACTGCGACCACCACACCAAAAAACACCTTTCAAACCACCATTCTAGGGAGACCACCCTTCATTCCAACTATTTCAACAGCTGGTCGTGCCTTCGGAACCACCACCACAACAGAAGCAGGTGGTTCCAGTTCAAGACCACAAGGCAATGTGCTGAGGATTGCTCTACACATGGAGCAAGTCCATAAAGAGAGAGAGGAGGACTACAGGAAGATGCTCGTGATAAACAACATTGCTCATGAGAATCAAACCTGGACTGCGGAGCTAATTACAGCCATTGGCTTCAATGACTTCACAGTTCTCAACAGGCTTCCTCTCCGAAGCCTTGAGACTAAATCCAAAATAAGTCGTCAACTTGACCTTCCGTACAATCCGAAGACTTTTGCCTTTCTTCAATTTGAAAGGCATGTACCGAAGGAAAAGTTGACTGAATTCAAGAAAACGAAGGTGGCATTCGATGCAAAGTTCGTACAAGCTCCGAACTATGTATGGAGTGAAAAGAAAATTGTAAAAATCATCTCTATCAAAGAAGGAGAGACATGCATGGGATTTAAGAACATTGAATTCTTTGTGCTTCGGGGTGTCAATGAAGAAGATTCAAGATTTACGATTGCAGACTTCCCAATCATGAACCCAAACGACTTCATAGTGCTTCTTGACATTCTGAAGTACTCAAACAGGAATGAAGCTGAGTCATTGTCAGTCTTCACTGATGCTTTGAACCATATCTCCTCCTTCTTCAAGAACTACATGCTGAGATTTGCCAGGTTTGACGTAACCGTGGCAAAGATCTTCGGACAGGCACTGGCACCCCCACCAACAACAATTTAAGATTTTGGGCATTTGAAGGCTGGGCAGATTGTAGACAAGCCCTGGGGTGTTATCTTTAAAGGATTATCCAGTGACAGTGAGACAATGGTCACAAAAATTTTTTGAGATTGATTACATAGGCCTTTACCCTTTGGAAGCCATTTCCCAAGTGATAGGTCTAGTAAAGAATTGTTTTGTGAATACTGTGGAAGAGAAGAAGAAAGTAAAAGATTATCTCTACTTGGTTGCAAGTGAGATACACCTTGAAGCAAGTATACAAGACTCACTACAAGCCATAAGCTTAGGATGCACTTCACACAAAGGGGGAGATTGTTGAAGTAAATTTGTGATGAAGTGCCCAACTATCTGAAGTCCCAGCTCAAGACCCCGAAGTAAAAACAATAATAGAAGACCCCGAAGTCTGAGGACTCCGAAGGGAGTTTCCTAAAGGATCCGAAGACCTCTTAAATGTAACACCTTTTATGTGCACGCATGATAGTACATTACGTGTTCCATGAATCATGTATCCTATTGGTTGGTACTCTGATAGTATATTCTCTGTAACAAATTGTACTATACGTATCACTGATTATGTATAAATATCAGTGATACCATACCGTGTCTTATGCGAGATTGTAATCGTCCCAATTGTAAAACCCTAAATCAATCAATCAAGCATTCGGCACAAGTTATCCATATCCTTGTGTTCCTTAACTGTTCTTCACTATTCTAATTATTATGTGATTGCTTAGTACAATACCAACTATTAGAACACTAGTCATTGTTTGTTTATTTAATCGATTTCAACACCCAACACAAACACATGTTGATATCGTCGAAGAAGAGTAACAATTGCTTCTCTTGCAGCTGTAGGTAACATAGTGCGTATCCTGACCGACTGTTTGCGGTAATCCTGATTGATGACATCCCTATCATTAGGCTCTTCTATTCTAGTCTTCTTGGCTAGGCAAACAATTTCTGTGGGTTGCATGATCTGGTAACATTTTAAATATTTTGGGTTTGTGGCTAGAACACAAGCTGTGCCACCGGAAGCTTTAAATTTGAGCGTGCCATGGACTGTGGATGCTACCGTGCCGAATTTTAGGAGTCCTGGGCACCCCAGGATCATATTGTGTTCTGATGGTGCTCGTACTACAACAAATTCGATGAGGACGGTTTTGTGCATCTTTTCGTCAAAGCTTTGCAAAGTAAAAGGAAGATGTATAGTTCCAATCGGCCAAATGTTGTGTCCCGTAAATCCTATCAGCCGCCCTCTAGCCGGTTTTAGTTCGTCTTTGATTGTCTGGGGGTGCAAATTGAAGCAATGCTCATGGATGATGTCTGCGGCGCTCTCGCTGTCGATGTATACTCGGTGGACTTTGATGTCTTTGACGTATCCGGCAATGACCAGAAGGTTATCTCCGTGCCAATTTTCTGGTCTCGGATCATCTATGGAGAAATTAAGATTCAAAGTTCCCTGGTGGAGGCGCGCGTCTTCTCCATTGGCTCTGGAGACTCGTTTCTGGCAGGCGCGGATGGCTAAAATCTCGAGACCTCATCCAGCCCCTTTGTCTTCGTTCCGGTTTCTACCTGAATTTCTATCTGCCTCGTATTGTTCCCGCAACTTCTTTGCCATTTCTACTAAGTTTCCTTTGAGCTGTTTTTCTTCCATTTCTCGCTTTAGCATAGCGCAATCGATCGTGTCATGAGCTCTGCTCTTGTGGTACTCGCAGTACCGCTGTCTGCTGTCTTGGGCCTTGCTTGTTGTGGTTTCTTTGACTGTATAGATGTCTACATTTTGATTTCTCGATTCCTCCTTAGGAAATGGGTTGTACCGTCGTGGGGGCCTCCCTCCCCTGAAAGGAGGAGCACCATAATCAGGCCGCCGACCGCGATGTTGGTAACGGTCGTTGTGTTTGTGATACGTATCCGTAGTCGCTTTAAGGTATGACTTTTTTTCTACTGTTCCTTCCTCTTGGCGGAGGAATCGCTCTACCCGTTCTTTCAGCTCGTGACGTGTCTAAGGCGGCTTCCCTAGAAATTTCCTGGACAGCGGTCCTGGCAGTAGACCCGAGGTGAACGCACCCATCACCATTCTATCGTCCTGCCCCGGGACATCTATGGTGGCCTTGTTGAAGCGCCTGAAGTAATCTTTCACAGACTCGCCTTCTGGTTGCTTACACCCCATAATAGCATGATTATCTCCACCATACATTCTAAGTTGCATGAAGTTCGTAAGAAAAAGTTGCTTCAGTTGTTCGAGATTGTAGATGCTATTCGGTGTCAGGCTCTTGAACCATGCGCCTGCGTTTTCGTCTAACGTTGTCGGAAAATACGTGCACCAAAATCACTGATCCAGTTTCAAGGACGTCATGTGCCATTCATAAGTGCCAATATGACTATCAGGACACGTCGTACCGTTGTAGACCTTTAACATCGGTAATTTAGCTGTACTCAGGATCTCGTAATCCAGCAGTTCTTTGACAAAAGGAGAACGACTGCTCGTTATCGTTGGGATTGGAGTTGGCATATATTGCTAAAATGGGTTTTGAAGTGGTACAAAAGGGTATTGCGGCGTCATTAAAGGTGGCAAATAACCACCGCCATAGAATGGCGGCGGCCCAAATGGCATTTGCAGTACAGGGGTACTAGCAAATATCTGTTGGGGTATAGTCGGTATTGGTGTAGGGGTTGAAGGTATTCCTGTGGTTAAGGGTGTTGTAATTGTTAATGGGAGGCTCAGTGGGATAGGGGGATTCGTCGACGTTGGTATTGTCGTAAGAACGGCTATCTGAGGTGTGAACAACGGTGGGATTACCGATGTTCCAGTTTAGAGAAAAGGGTTGAGGTACGCTATCGGCGGTGTCAAGGGTTTGGCATCGACGGTTGCCATGGTGGTATAGCGGGTATAACGGATGCTGAGGGAGTTGCGTTGAGCGTGGTTACCGAGGTTTAAGGTGTGACAGCGTCTAGGGACGTCATCGGTCGAATTGGGCTTGGTATGACGTTACTTTGCTGATTTTTCGATGGTGTAGCCATTCAGTTTTGCGAGAGTGTGATCCTTGTGTTGTCATACAACGGATGGCGCTAATGATGTAAATTGGTCCTCTCTTTGGATTCACCGGTCAATGGAGACGAAGACCTGGGTTCACTACAATGAAAGAATGGGTCAGTCGCACTCTGGGAGGCGGTCCTGGGAGGGCGCTCAGACGGTCTAGTTAGTACGGTGATCGGAAAAGGGAGAGAAAGAATCGTAACGAAAAATGGAAGGTGTGAATGACGATGATGATCTTCCCATGGGGTTGTGCCTACTTGTGATTGGTTCATTGGGCTAGCCAGGTAGTGGTTTGTAGACTACCCGAATCGTTTGTTATCAGTAAATCGCACGATCGACTATTGCGAGGAGAGGTGTCGTCTTCTCATTGGTCTATGTGATTCCCAGCTGTTCGAAGCTACTAAATACGATGGCATCCAGCCAGGCAGGTCGCGCGTCCCTTGGCAGCTGGCTGGACGTCGAGTTAATGGTACCGTTGTATTTGCGCTAGTATGCTGGCATGCTGGTGTGCTGGCGTGTACGTCGCCTATGATACGTCATCAGCATGCACTAGTGCAAAACGACCGCCAAGACCAAAATGAAATTACTAACTAACCTAAATTACCAAAACTAAATCCAAAAATCAGAAAACAACTCCCTACAGACCGTCTTATCCTAAGCTCACAACTCCCCGGCAACGACGCCAAAATTTGACACGCGGGGGTCGTTATGCGGTCAAAAATAAGAAAATAAACCTCACACACACTCGTATAGCGGTAGCAAGGGTCGATCCACGGGAGTTTGGTGGTCAAGATAGGACGATAGCTTACCAACTGTAGTGTCACGCTACAGCCAGAGGAACTAACTCTACTTTTCTAAAAATCACACAGAAACACAATTCCAAAACAAGTTCCAAATCCAATTCATGCATCAACTAAACTAAACCAAATCCAATCCTAGATTATGAATACTTACTGAAATCAGAAACCAAATTTAGAATCCAGAAGCAAACAATCAATCCAATAGCATTCAAAACACATCTAAACACAATTAAAGCTAAAAATTGCAATAAAAACATAAACTGAATGATTACTTGTATTATAAACCAAAACAGAAGATCCAATGTACTGAAACTCGAAAATAAATAATCCTAGACTAAAGCTTCTGGTCTGAACAATACAGGAACACTAGGCTAGAAGTTAATTTTAACTAAAGAACATTAAACTAAAAGTGAAAACATAAGAAATACCAAGAATGGTTGCTGAAATTCCGAAACTTGAGTTAAAGAAGCCTGAAGTCCACCTTAGGGTTCAATCTTCACCTCCTGATTTCGACCTAATGACCTCTATTTATACTTTTGAAATTTTAGAATCTGCGGCGCGCAAAGCCTAAAGCCGTGACACGCGTATATCCTTATCCCCGTTTTGTCGCTTTTTGAATTTCTCTTCACCGCCTCATCATTGATGTGGCACGATGCGCGTATCTCTATTCCCACGGCGTGCATGTTCATTCGACTGATATTGGCTTGATCCAAACTTCTTCCATTTTTTCCACATTTAGTCCCTGTTTTTAACATTTTCTTGCACACAAGCACTAGCACTAAAAGTGAGAAATACCAATGCACTATTATATAAATTCACCAAAAATAGGGCCTAACAATGACTAAAATACTTGATATTACTAGGCGTTGTCATTTTTAAACGAAAAATTTATTACTGAATTTGGGACGTTACAAGTTGGTATCAGAGCCTTGGTTTGAGGGATTTGGATGAACGGGAATGTTATTCCAAGGATTTGGATGAACAGGACTGAGATTCCAAACTCAAACCGAGGATTTGAGGATTTTCTAAAACGATTTTTAAAGGAAAATTGTTTTTAAATAAACTTTCTAAGTAATTAGGTAGAGTAACATGTGGAAGATTCCCTTGAATGTTATTGTTTGATTGTTGCTTTGGAGTTTGAAACACCACCGCATGACCATCGTATGGCCACCATGACACCATTAGGGCACCACCATAGGGTGGTGCCCGAGGTTGGATGAACATCTTGACTTAGGATTTTATACTTGAAGCATAGATGGTTGGTTATGAAGTTACAGCGTAAATGGCTTTATCATTTATTGTAAAGTTCCCATGATTGTTTTGTGACCAAGCATTGGTTTCAAACCATTCAAAGAAATAATAATCTGTATTTCAACTCATGTTATCAGACCTTATAACATTAATAACTTGATGAGTGTCTTAGTAGAGGAATGATTAGGAAAGCACCCTTAAAATAATGATACACCTTAAAAGTTCGTGACAACAAACATCATTGAAATTGCAGACTCTTTGTAGAAAATCAGCATCGAATTAGGAGAAAACACATGGGACAAGAATTGTAGGAATTTAAGTCTAGTTTAAAAAGATGTATGGAGCATGTCAATTGGAGTTAAGATTAAAAATATATGGGAAAACAATGGACATTGGTCTAAAAGGGCTTAATTGAGAAAATTCATAAAATTGTCTTATTAAATCCTTAATGCATCAAGACCATAGGAATCAGATATTTTGGCATATAATATATGTTTTAAGAAGTTGCAAAGGTATATTATAGTTGCTTAAGTATGAGCTTAGGTAGAAATCAAAACCCTAGTAAAGATCATGATTTTATATGAAAACTCAATCTTGAAGTCCTTGCTTTGAAGCTTATGTCTAAACCAAATAGGGAGGGTCTTAATGAACATATCAATTATCTTAATCATAGCTTATTCTATAAAGAACCTAATTGCTTAATAATTTTAATTAAGGATTTAATAAATGATAAAAGGACTAACAGGTATTGTAAAGTAAAGAATAACGCGTAGCGATTTAAGGCAAGTTCGAAATAGTGACCATTGGTAATTAATGTAGGTTGATCAGAAGTAGAAATTCATTCTAGCTCACATCACTTATACAATTCAGTTGTATTTCTCAGCTCAGTGGTATCAGGTGAGTTACACTACCCTATACATGCTATTATGTGTTATGTGGTGTATGCTCCTTTATGTGTAGTATTAGTGTTAGCATCGTTGTTCCCGTAAGGCGGAGTAACGAAAATTTGCCCGCCTCTTTGTGAGGTGTCAGTTAAAATTTTTCTTTGTGAGGTGTCAGTTAAAATTCCTCTTTGTGAGGTGTCAGTATTATTATCCTTGTTTTTGGAATGGGGAACAAGGAAAGGTTCCGTTTACTTGCTTTGTTCTCGGAAAGGGAGCAAGGGAAGGATTAGTTTACATGTATTACGTGTTTTATGCTTGCATATCATATGATAGAATGTGTAGTCATTGCGTGCTCACTAAGCATTGTGCTTACCCGTTGTTAAATTAACTTTTTCAGGACCCTCCGAGGTAGACAGAGGTAAGAACCAGACATGACCGCTAGCTGCATGCATTCTCAGTTTTTCATACTTTTTATTTTTAAATTTGATTATCACATTTGTCAATTTTAAACTATGATGCTTTTTTGGAAATATTTTTAAAGTGAATATTATGTGTTTAAAAAATAAAAATTTTGGTTCGTTACTGATGATATTGGGTCATCGCCTGACCCGAATAGCATGACAGCACGGCTTGACGGCTGCTGGACGACATTACTTGACAGCACGGCGTGGCTGCCAGCCCTCCTCGGCAGCACGGCGTGACAGTCCGCCAGTATGCATGACAGCATTGCTTGGCTGCATCTCCTGGCAGCTAGCTTGGCAGCCTTGCTTGACAGCACTGCTAGCTGGGCCTGAATTGGGCTGGCCCAAGGCCTGACCTAATTATCCACTATAAATAGAACAAGAAGGGAACCCTAGTTCCCTAAGTCATCAGCCTCCACTCTCCACTACCCTCTACACACTTACACTATGATGGTTCTCTCCGGTGAGGAGAAACCATCTCATATCGCATACCGAACTGACTTGATCGTCGGAGCCTGCTCCCGGGGCACACGCCCTGGGACGGTTCTAACGATTATCTTCTCCGATTGTGACTAGGATACAAGTCAGGAACTCACTAACGGCATCAATCTCAAGACCTCCGACCCAGATCCACTCTCAAGACCTGATGCAAGATCTGATGTCGCATCAGTTACGTTTATATATGTGTATGTGCATGTATATAACTATTGAAATGCATATAAGTTGGTAAAAGAAAGGAATACATTGAACATTTGGGTGTGCATAACATGGATCCATAACAATAATGTTTTAACATTGAAAAATAAAAAACACTTCTAATATATAGGTAATCCATCACTAAATCAATGAATTTAGCGACAGTTTACCTGAAGCACAGAACCATTTTTGTAGATTTTGCTCCACCTTTCTTACAACCTAAAGTTCCATTTGACTCATTTGTTTTACTAACTTATATGTATTGTACACACACTACACGCATGGGAACCGTCAGAAGTCACTACGAGAAATACAGACAATAGCGGCAATACATATAGGGCGACAAGCGGTGACGCCCAACTGGATGGCCTTGGTGTCATTCGTATTCTCCGTGTCGCCCCTGTAGGCGTTGGCGCCATTTCCCCTATAAAACCCGACACTTCCCCCCCCCCCCCAATCTTTTTTGAGTCGTCGCTAATACCACTTAACATGTCTCCACAAAATCCTTATCATTATTAAAGGCATCATCCATTGCTTTCTAAACAGTTAATTCCCCTTTACCGTGCTTTTTTCTACGATTTCAATCCCAAGTCAACTCTCACACACATACACACACTCTCTCTCCCTCTCACACACACTCTCTCTCTTTCCCTCTCATTCTCTCTCTTTCTATCTCTCTGCTTCTGTTGTTGGGGACGAGGATACAATCAACACTGATGAACCCTGAAAGTGATCATGTTGCTCGGAATGAGACTTCAACTATAAAGGAAGTGATGTGAAGATGTTAGGTGATGCAAAGCTTTTGTGTATACGAAGAATATGTTTCTACAAAGAGGATATGTTTAGATCTGTTACTTAGTGTATAAGTATCGATGGGTACTGCTTTATGTTAGTATGAGATGTATTGGTATTAGGAAGCATTGTGCCCCATACCTAGAAGTACTTTATGTACTTTATTGTATTTGTTTATTAAATTGGGGGTGTTCGGTTTCCTTATATATACACATCTTATAACTGATATCATATTATTCGTTTTAGAAGACATACAACATATATTCAACATCCTTCTGTGTTCTTATTTATTGCTTTACTTTGTTGTTGATGTTGCTTTAAATTCTATTATTTACAATTCTGCATATAACTTGTCTTCAAACCTTAACCGAGTCTCATAAATTGGTATCAGAGCCTGTGTGATTGGTCTCTTTCGCTATCCTCAGATTATCATTGTAAAATTCAACCAAGTTTGCTTTGTATTTTTGAGTTTCCGAAATAAAAGAATCTATATACATTACAATCGCTCCTTTTTACAAAACTGAAAAAATGGCAAGTAAGAATTTAAATCCATATATTCAATGAATGTATCTAACAGTCTGGGATGTCCCACGAGAGCTCCCATTCTGGTAGTTGATGAATACGAACACTAGAAATTCAAAATGGGTAAACATTTAATAAGGAAAGGGAAAGACATCTGAAGATCCATCTCAGAAGGTCCCCCATATAATGGTTGGAGAACATGTCGTCCCGGATGGTACCACCGCTGCTCTCGGTGGTGCTAGACGTCTTCCACCTGCTCCAACTGTTCTTGATCTCGAAAAAAATGAAAAATGACGAAACTGTCTATATAGTATATGGCATTCAACCTGATGCTTTTGAACACATTAAACGTTGTTAATCAGCAAGAGATATTTAGATCACTCTTGAGTCTTTATTTGAAGGACCAAAAAACTCAAAAAAAGACTTACATCTACTTTAAATGATTTCAACAACTTCGAAATTCTTCCAAATGAAACTTTGAAAATCGCATAAAGCCATTACACTCTTATTTTTAACAACTTAGCCAGTTGTGATACCTTGAAAATTAATCTTGAAACAAACTTAAAGTTTTTTGGATGGTCTTGGTGATATATGGGCAATGGTAAAAATCGTTTTACAGTCAAATGGGAACTTCAAAAGCTTGAATCCAAATCAACTGTGCAGAGAATTGCTAGCAAAGGAGTCCACTCTCAGTTCACAGTCTCAAAGACTTGGTGGAACCCTGGCTCTCATTGCTATCAGCCCTAACCCTTCCACAATTCCTCCACCAGACGCCAATAATCAACTTATCGTTGATACAAATGAACCATACATGTTGGAAGACAATAATGACGAGGAATATTTCAAACAAGAATATGTCATGCTTGTCAGACGATTTCAGAAAAACTACTATGGAGGAAATCACACCTGTCGTCAACCACCATTCCAAAAAAACAAACATTCCAAGACAACCTCATCACATAATCGCAGTGATCACGATTCCAATTCACATTCCAATAACAATTAGTAGTACAATCTGAAGTCTTCGTCTGGAGACAAGGGATCCTCGTCTAGAGAAAAAAAGCAGAGTTCGGACCCACTTTTATGTTTTTGGTGTAATGGTCTCAACCATTACGTGAAGGACTATAGAGCTAAAAATCTTGTAGAAAATGTTGTAAAAGAAAAAGCTTTTGCTTCAAGAGGCGAACAAAAACTTTGGTCATCTGGTGATGAGGATAATGTGGTTTCCACCAGAGTTGGTAAGTTGTGCTTGATAGCAAAGAAGAAAGAGGTTATTAGTCCACCTGCCAATTTATGGTCTTCTGGATCAGAAGACGAAACAGTGTCTGTGAAGAAGAATTACTGCTTTATGGTCAGCAATGCATCATCTGACCATAGTATAATCGAACAGGTATGAGACATGATCTCTCTAATAATTTTCATTTAACTGCCTACGAACCATTCTTAGAAAATAATTTTTGCAGATCTTTTAGATGCATTGACCTCTTACCGAACAGCATTACATGACGAAGATTGTTCCCGTCAGGAGTTGTGCCACCTAAGAGACATATTTGACAGAAAGAAAACTAGGATTGAGTCATTAGAGAGAGATGTTTGTTTAGAAAAAGATGCCAAGAACGTAGCTAAAACCAATAGTATGTTATATGTTAGTCAGCGTGATGTCTTAATGAAAGGTAATGTTTGTTTAAACACCAAAATCTATAGTTTACACATTTCACTAACACATATTTAGAAAACTGAACATGCAACAAAGAAGTTTTTATATCATTAGTCAAATGGACCTGGTTTAAATGGAAAACCACAAACACATCTTGAGGAACCCAAAAATGATGTCGGACATTGTATGGGACCAATACCATACTTTGCATATAATGATCGTCCTGCATCTCCTGCAAACCTGGAAAATGGACCAATTTTTCAGTAATTTCAAACCTAAGTCATATTCCAATGAGTTTTCCAAAACTTCAAACATGGATTTTTGAAACTATGCCACCTGATGAATCTCTCAATAAAATTGATTGCAAGCAAATTACAAATTTTGTTCCATCTTAGTTGAACACCTTTCAAGTCGAAGAAATAATTTCTACTCCTTCTGACCAATACTCAGACAACTTTGTAGAGGCAAATGGTGTCATTTGGGCTTCTACGAACAAAGATGATGAGCATGTGGACGAAATGATTGTCATGAAACAAGTTCCCATGAAATCAATTTCATCCGAAGTCACACCATCAACCGTTACATTAACTACTGTGACACGTCACAGTCATTGATGCGGTCAATGTAAAAAAAAACTTACGTTCCACTAGTAGCAGTAAGCAAGGGTAGAACACATATAAATGAGAAATCAAACTCGGATCTCCATGCAATCAATAGATCAAAACACCAATTTAAACTAAAATTCGATTTCTCATAAAATAAATCAAAAGAAAATCGTTCATAAAACCAAACTGAAATCAAATCCTAGTGATTGCCCAAAATAAGAAACGAACAACTGTGTGATCAACGGAATTCTAGAATCAGAAACCTTGTAACACAAGAGAAACTACAAACTAAAACTTGCAATGAAAGTCAAACTAACCAACTATGATCATAAAATTGAAACAACGACGAAATCTGAGTCAAAGAAGCCAGAGTTCCACTCTATGGTTGAATCTTCACTCCCAAAATCTGACCTAGGAGCCTCTATTTCTAGTTGAGAATTCTGCAGCTCTGCGCCATGTATAGGTGTTGTTCGTGTCGCGAGTCAAGCCTTATCCCCATTTTACCTCGCTTTGAAATTCAAACTACTTCGAATCACGATTTTATCCCATTTCCGGCGTCGCGTAGAGTTTTTTGCCACGTCGCGTGTGTCTCTTTGTCCTTATCTTCATTTTCCATCACTCACTTCACCGAATTTAAACTTTAAAGCCTGTATTTTTACTAAAAACACATCCATAGTACTTGGCACTAAAGGTGAGTGACATTAGTCATTTATGAGGATAAATAAACTAAATATACAATAAAGCATAACATGTCTAATATTACTAAGCATTATCAAACACTCAAACTTTTCCGAAAATACTTAGTTTTAAAGTTTATTGTTATCTAAGAAGTTAGGTAAAAACAATTTTTTCAGAAAATGACCAGAATACCTTTTGGGAATCACGACTTTCTAAAGAACTCTTTATTACAAACTTTCAGTCAATAGCTTACTCGTTCAAATTCTAAAGGCCGTTTGCATGTTTTGGAATTAGTCTCCACACTTTGTTTCTATCAAATTCCTCTAATTCCAATTGCATCCCTTCGATCAAATCTAGGTGATTAAAGGGTCAATCCGTGGAGTCTGTGGCATCGTAGTCGTTGATACGGTCAAAAATACTAGATTTATACCTTACAAGCACATTAGCTAAGTGGAAATAAGGGTCGATCCGTGGAGTCTGTGTTTGAAGTATTGTGCCAAGAATTAACCAAACTATAGTGTCACTCTATAGCTGGTGGCATTCCATACACTTTGCAAAACTCGTATAAATCAAAAATACCGAAATCATAAACTATCATTAACGAACTAAACAATTCCAAATCCCAATCCAAACCAACTACACAATCTGATTTCCGAAGTGTATTCAGAAAATCAGAAGTGCTCAATACCAACAAATAACCAAACGAACAAATAAACACAAACGGAAATCGAAAACGCGAAATAACGAAAACCAAATGATTGCATTAACTAAAACCCAAACCCGAAAGTCGAATGGTTCTGACTTAGGAAAATATCCAGATTCATTTAAAGTAGATGTAAGCTTTTTTTAGAGTTTTATGTTCCTTCAAATAAAGACTCAAGAGTGATCTAAATATCTCTTGCTGATTAACAACGTTTAATGTGTTCAAAAGCATCAGGTTGAATGCCATATACTATGTAGGCAGTTTCGTGATTTTTCATTTTTTTCGAGATCAATATCAATTGGAACAGGTGGCGGCGGTGCAAAACTATAAAATACGAAAAATAAACTAAACTAAGAAAATACCAACTTCTAATCACTGAAATCCAAAAACACGAGTCGAAGAAGCCTAGATTTCACCTTTAGGTCCGTTCTTCGCTCCCGAAACTCAAACTAGATGCCTCTATTTATAGTTGCAAAATCGAACCAATCGCGCCGCGCAAGGGTAAAAACCACGGCGCGACCTTATCTCTAACCCCGATTCTCGCTTTTTGAATGTCAAACTCGTCATCCGATCATTGACTTTCCGCGACACGCGTGTCCTTCAACCCGCGGCGCCCGCTTCTTTTCGTCTGAGAATGGACTTCTTTCCAAACTTCTTAATTTTGTACGTGTTTAACCCCTGTTTTAATCGTTTTTCATACACAAGCACTAGACACGAAAAGTGAGTAATATAACAATTTACGAGATATAATTCACTTAGAATAGGACTCAAGGACGACTAAATACTTGATATTACTAGGCGTCGTCAAACACCCCACACTTGTGCCTTGCTTGTCCCCAAGCAAGAGTGTTTTTATCAAATTTTAACTAAGACTTAAACATTTTTGAATGCTTTCAGTTTCAAAGTTTATTGCTTCCAGAAGTTAGATGAAAATGATTTTTGAAAACATGACCAGAATACCCTTTGTCTGATTTGTCGGTAAACTTGGTTAATGGATCCTTTATACTGAGTATGAAGCATCTACATCCAAAGATGTGAAAGAATTTCACATTAGGCTTTCTTCTGTTGATTACTTCATATGGTGTGATAGTGAATCTCTTGTGGATGTAGGATCGATTTTGAGTATAGCAAGTTGTAGAGCAAGCTTCAGCCCAGAAGTACAATGGCAGATTTAAAAAATTAAGCATTGTTCTTACACCTTCGCATAGGATCGATTATGACGTTCAACAACCCTATTTGTTGAGATGTTTAAGGTGCAGAGAAGTTGTGCGTAATTCTCTTTTCTTTCAGAAATCCATCCAAATTTTATTTTTTAATTCAGTGCAATTGTCACTGTGTATCGTTCGGAATTATCTTTATAGAGAAACTTCCATGTTTTTTATTAAGTCAATGACCATATTTGTAGCCACGGATTTGTTCAGAATGAACAATACGCACGGCGCGGCGTATGAATTTACCGCGTGGCGATGTTTGACAGTTGCGAAAAATCCCAAAAATCTATGAATTTGATTCAATCCAAAGCATTCACATGGCATCCTAAGAGTCGGCATTGCTGATTTTTCTAAGTTTTTCTATTTTCAACTATTTGATTCGATTTCTCACTTCAACACATATATAAACTTGAAATAATGAGTCCAGACACATACCTCAATAGTGGATACAAAAATACACAAGAGAATGCGAGAAAAACAAGAGATCGATCGGTGCTCTGTTCTACGCGACGTGGGTGCAATGGTGCGACGAGGGAGAAAACATACCTGTTAAGGTGGTTTCTGACCGATCGAATTCCGCGGCGCAGATAAAGGTTTACGCACGGCGCGCGCCCAAAAATGAACCCCTGCGTATCGGGTTAGCTTAAGTGCGTGCGGCGTAGTTTTTCTCTTACCGCGTCGCGACATTTAAATGTTGCAATTTCTTTTCGATTGACCCACACTTGCTTCATGCTATATTTTCCTGTGATGATGATGATTAATTTTCCTAATTTGCCTCGAAAACAGAACCTAAATTACCTACGGGATGGGTTGCCTCCCACCAAGCGCTAAGTTTAACGTCTTCAGCCAGACCGTGATCCTTTTCATCCTTTCTTTGGCCCGAGCTTTCCTATTTCTAGTGCAATGCCATGAACAATTGTAGTCATCAATGTTGTCAGCTGTGTCATCCTATCACTTACCTGGTTTATCCATTGCTACTGGGCATTCAAAATTTGAAAGATTTTTTATTCCCTATTCCTTGCGTCTCTTACATTTTCCTGGTGCCTCCGTTCCATTGATTCCATCATATCGAAGAGTTGCTTCTTATCAACTGTCATTAGCGGACGTCCTTGCGCTTTCCAGACGATTTCCTCATCCTCACTTTCACTTCCACTTCCATTCTCCCGCATTCGATTTTTATCCTTACCATTCATTCTTGGTGCCATCAATAGTCTATTGTTCAAATACTGACTATCATACCCCGATGGCAGCGTCATCGGGTACCCGAACATATTTAGTCTCTATTTTCTCATACCAAAAGTGATGTCCATATCTCCTGTTTTGCAATCCATCACGGTCCCGACCGTAGCCAAAAACGGACGTCCTAAAATCAATGCCGGTGCATCCTCCTGACTTTGGTATTCCATGTCTAAGAAATCAACTGTATAAAAGAAATCACCTACTTTGACGATCACATTTTTCAACTTTCCTCGTGAAACCTTTGTGGATTAATCTGCCAATTGTAAAACTGTTTTTGCAGGCTCCAATTCTTCGTTCTTGTACGTGTCATATAAATAGCCAGGTAAAATGTTCACGCTGGCCCCCAGGTCTAACAATGTGTTCTGAATAATCACATCACCTACAGTGACAATAATCCATGGCGAACCGGGATCTTTGTCCTTTGTAGGCAACGTACCCAGCAATGTCTCACTTGCTTTGACCGTGAGTCGCACTGTTTCTGGTGTCGGCATCTTGATCTTTTCGTTTTCTTTGCACATTTCATTGAGAATCCTTGTATCTTCTGGAGCATTCCTTAATTCATCCCATAAAGGCTGATTAATAAATGGTCCGCTTGGTGCACTTTGCTTCTTTTTCATTCTTGAGGCTTTCTTTTTCTTCTTAATGCTGGCTACAGTTGACTGTCCTTCTTTTTGGACATCCTTGTCCTTGTTCTCGTTCTCTACCAAATCTTCCATCGTGACCTTTCTCTATACCTTTTCGGGCATGCAATCCTCCACTACATTGACATGTTCCTTTCCAGCTCTTTGAGTATGATTCAGATTCACATCCGTGTTACTCGAGAGCTTGCCATTATCTCTTCGCCTTTGGTCTTCAGCCATTTATGCGATCTGTCTCTCCATGTTAGCAATGGCCTTAGCATTGGCTTGCGTTTTCTGTTGACTTGTGTTCACGATTTCATACATTTTTGCTATCTTCTCTTCCTGGGTTTCTAGATTGATATGATTGTTATTAGTAGTATTTGACCCGCTGTTGTTGATGTTGCTACTACAGAGACCATTGTTGTTAAAATCCTGGAACTGTCTTTGCTGGTTGAAAGGTGGCCCTTGATAGTTATTCTGACGATTGTTGTAAAGCTGATTGTTTCCATTATAATGCTGACCTCCTTGATTATAAGTTCTGTACGGTCGTTCGTTGTTGTTGTATTGGCCTTGATCGTATACCTTATTGACCTCTTGGGGTCTCTGCCCTTGTTGATTATTTTGTTGATTCTGCGGTCCCTGTTGAAGAGTTGCCATTAATCGATCGAACTTCCTATTCAAATCTCCTATTTCCTTTTTGATCTCCTTCTTCCAATCATTGTCGGCTCCGACTGCTGCTGCTATGCTAACTGGCTTTCTTGCAGAATAATTCGTTTTGGAACCATTACTCAATTGTTCCAAAAATCTCCAAGCATTGTCTGGATCTTGCATCTTGATAGTCCCACTAGATGATGCATTTATCATGGCTTAATTAGTCGTATCTACCCCTTCATAAAAGAACTTAACAAGTTGCCACCTTGGGAATTCGTGGTGCAGACAGGATCTCATTAACTCCTTCAATCTTTCAAATGCATCGTGAAACGCCTCGCCTAGTTTTTGCTGAAAATCCTGTAATGCTCTCCTGATTTCTGACATCTTGCTGGCAGGATAAAATTCTTGTAGGAATTTTGTCTTGAGTTGTTCCCATGTTCTGATACTATTTGGTTGTAGAGACGTGAACCAATATTTGGCTTTATCTTTAAGAGTGAAAGGAAATAACCTTAACCTAAAGATGTTCCTATCGGTATTCCTAGGAATATTAGCATTCGCTATCGCTAAGAATTTATACAAATGATTATATGGATCGTCCTGCTTGTATCCTCTTGAGGTCTAATTCCTACCTGACTATCAGCATTATCTGGAAAATATATCAGCGAAGCATCATCGTACTCCTGCGGTTGGAAGTGCGATGCAACCGACTGCCCAATCGGTTGTGCAAAGTATAAAGGAGGAACGAAATTACCATCGTTATACAACTCATTGTTGTAATATGTGACAATTGTAAAATTTTAGTCAACAAAAATCGACTATAACCCAACAGAGTACGTTTAGAATGTATTATTCGATATTATAATACTACGTATTTTATTTCAAAATAATTATCTTGTAAACATTATAAATACAAGTGATGAGATCGCGCTAGGAAAGAAACCCAATCACACACTGAACAATTTTCGGATACATGATCATCATTCGGAAACACTCTCAGAACTTCACCAACCTCTGAACCACCTTTGAGGGCATTGATTTCGGAACACAGCTTTCGGACCCTTCAACTCTCCAAGTCCCCAAGCTGACTTTGGAACCCTATGTTCGGAACCCCTTGATTTCGGAACTCCCAATTCGGAGCCTTCTGAATTCGGAAACCACATAATCCGAAAAATTACCACTCGACTCGGAACTTACACTCGGAAAATGCTCAGATTCCGAGTGAAACTCGGAAAACAAGTTTGAAATCAGCCTCCGGGTTCGGAGTAAAATGTAGTTGAACTCCATCCGCTTGCGGAACATGCTTCAGAAACCCCACTCTCCGACTCTCCACCTTCTAAATTTATCACTTACATATGACAGACACTTCATAAGGGAATACCATCACCCTAATCCTTACACTCAGCAACTGCTAAATAAAAATTTCCAACGCATATGTAAGCTCAATCACAAAGTCAAATGCTATTGAGTACACCTATGACTAAGTGATTTGACATAAAGATAACTAACTCTCCACTTAATCAGTTTTCCCACGCCCACTCGAACTCATAAACCACGAACTCTCTCTCAAAATCTCTCTCAGTTCCCCTATTTCTCTCAACACTAAACTCTCACCACCTTTCTCCCAAAACTTCCTACTTCATCAGTGCCATTGCAAATCACCACCATCCGCCATTATCTCACGTGTCAACCATTTCATACCCGATAAGTTATCTTCCTTTCACGACTGTAAACGTTATAACACTATTTCTCTGAAGGTCCTTAGGTTCCGAGAACCCAAGTCTTGGTTCCTGTCATCGAACTTCCGAATCCACCTTCATTCTCGACAGAGTCACGCATCAAGGGTGAGCTGCATACCCCTCCTTTTCACTTTTCAGAAACTTTTAGGGGGAGAATACAAGAAATTATACTATAAATACTGATTTACACATGTTTGAAAGTATTCATCTGTTTGACAAAAGATTTACACAAGTTCAAACCATTATTTCATACGAACATGTTTCAGACTTCGGACCCTCATTTCGAAATTAGACCTTGTGCACTTTATTATACGACTTCGATAAACAGAGGATGCTGACCAAGCCCCTTCTTCGTAGGGTTAATAGTTCCACAATAAACTATTATATTATATACATGAGAACTCACTCATTGCGACAAACAGTGCCCTAGTTAAACTATTATAGGAATAGTTTATGGATATTCGATTTTCCACTACATAAAAACGAAACAAAGTTATTTATATGAGAATAGATTTATCCAAACTACATACAACATTATTTTAGGAAATAAAATAATGACGGTTAAAAAAAAGTTTTTCTTAACTACTAAACATAAACGGGTTGATGATACATACATTTTTTCTGAGACGGGTCTTCACAGTACTCCTTACTATTTACACTATAAGTCCAGAATTTATAACCAAAGTGTCGATAAGAGAGCGTGACATTGTGTATAGATCTATACGGGATTGACAATCCCGGGCTATTAGCTTCAGCTAGACCGGCAGGTCTGAGGTGACAATAGTCATAACATTCTGACGCCTGAAGAACGTCGTAGCAGGCCAACTAGTCTACAGTATGGTTATAGGATGCCTCACATGGGAAAACGATTCAACCTTAAATAATTGTTTACGTTGAAACATACATTTTCCATAAAGTTACACTACAGTTTACACTACAATATAGTCTTTGGTTTTAAGACTGGAAACATTTTGGAAATAAGAAAATATAGGATTTTCTTGGGTTTTCAAATACTAAGATTTACAAGAAATGGATTTTTATACAAAATACTTATGAACTCACCAACTTTATTGATGACGCTTTTCAAACTACTTGTATTCTCAGGAAATCAGTAAGTAGGTTCGCATGCGATATCGACGGGATACTATGACGCCATAACTATGTATTTTTTATTCATATGTAATTGTAAAGGAAACAACAACATTGAACTTATGTAACTTTTACAATTATGTTATGATGGTTGTGATTGCTTAGATTCATTATTACTTGACACTGTTATGATATCGTTCAATTAGTCATCCACTCCCAAACGTTTCCGCCAATACGGTTTGGGAGTGTGACAGATTGGTATCAGAGCAATGTTTATAGTGAATTAAGTATATGAATCCATTTAACGGATATACAACTATAAATACAATGGGACTAAGACTCTCGAAAATAGTTTCGTACAAGTATACTTTTAAAAGTTCAATGATAATTTTTATAAAAATATAAATACATACACGCACACTAGAACGATATTATAACGAAAACATATAAAGGTGTTAGGACAAATTGAACACTACGAGTAGACCTAAGTGTTTAGGAAGTCATGTCTAGGACAGATAGAGCCTGATCAACTGTATCGGTCTAAGACGTGACTAACAGAAACTTAGGAATAGTCATAGTAACACCAAGTCTGAACCCCTACCAATAATTAAATCTTCGAACGATAAAAGTTAAAATACTATAAGAGTATTTTGTAGATACCGCGAAGTTATATATACTTAGTATTTCCTTTATGTACTTCTTATACCCCTTTTCTCGTACACACACCATGGCTGGATTCCATCTGCCCGGGGACCCTTACTTCCCAGAGGAGGGAAATAACTGATGGCTTGAAGAGGAGCCAGAAGAAAACCCGGAGGAGGTCCCGAAAGAGGTTCTGGAGGAGGAGCCGGAGGAAATGTCAGAGGGAGAAGACCAGTGGGAAGAAGGAGAAAAAGAAGACCACGACGACGAGCTGGAGATCGTCAACCCACCTTACCCTGCCCGTAACATGCATGTGCCACCACCGGCACCGAGTTTCGAGGTATACCGTCATCCCAATGACCTTTTATGGATGCGTACTCCTCGCTAGAGGGTACTGCCCATCCATCGCCCGTTACTAATAAATGAACCTCCCCAGGATCCAACGCCCGCCTAGGTAGAGTGCATGCATAAGTGGAGCCATGATCATGCCAGGTCCGCTGCCAGTCAAGTTCTCGATCTAACGGCAACGACCGAGGTCACTACCGTTCATGTCCGACGCCTCGAGGAGGCCCATGAACGGACCATATCGAGAATGGAAACACTTTGGGACACCGCCAGGGATTCTAGAGAGGATCTCAGGAACATCTACGGCCGACTGCAGGCAGCGGAACAAAGACTACGAGACACCAAGATGAGGGCCCGGAGCGCGGAGCTGAGAGCTGAGCGGGCCATGCGAGAGGCGGCCGAGCTAAGGCCACAAGTAGTTGCACTTCGGGAAGTGAGAGGATCAAACTCCCGCTGAGTAGTGTCCTCATTACTCAAATTTTGTTATAGATTAGGAACCCATGAGTATGCTATATGTACTGCTCATTATTATATGTAGACACAATCCTACAACCAAACAGTTTCACTTTTGGGGGCCGTTATGCCGCCCTTTCTACTGTATGAACTATAGACCTCTTCGAGGGCTAAAAATTTTCCGTCACCCAAAACATGCAACGTTATGAAATGTTGCGGTTAGCGTGTTAGTATATTTTGTTTGAAACTGTACCAATACTTGACGCATGTGTATGATAATAAAAATGTGCATGCGACTTCCGATAAGGAAAGAATAAAACAAACATGTAACATAAAACACCATACCCAAATTAACACTGTATTCCTAACAATTCTTCTGGAAACTGACCATCGTCCAAATCTTAAATCCTTGTGGCAGAAATATGCCACCTAAACAAAGGAACACTAGGCGTACCACGGCAGAAACACTAGAGATGCCGTTAATGGATTCTGCTATCTTCCAAGCCGCCGTGGCTGCCGCTGTAGCAGCTGCCGTTGCTCAAATAAACCCTAACGACACGAATGGCAGTGGGAACAGGAACGGCACCAATGACTCCACAAATGGAGAAACCCAGAACCATCAACGAGTATGCACATATAAAGACTTTGCCAACTGCAAACCCATGACCTTTCGTGGGGATGATGGAGTTATCGCCCTTACCCGGTGGATTTAGAAGACGGAATCCGTATTCGAGATCTCCGCTTGTCCAGAAGAGTTCAAAGTAAAGTACGCTGCATGTACTTTCTCCGATGCAGCTCTTACGTGGTGGAACGGCCATGTGAAGACAATGATGCTTACAATAGCCAACTCCATGAGTTGTGAAGGATTAAAGAAAATGATGTTGGATGAATACTGCCCTAGGGGCGAAGTCCAGAGGCTAGAGCAAAAACTATGGAACCTCACCATGAAGGATTCCGATCTAACCGCTTACATCAACAGGTTTAATGACCTAGCAGTTCTGTGTCCTTCGATGGTCATGTCGAAATCACAAAAAGTAGAGTGTTTCATTTGGGGACTGTCACCCCAAATCCAAGGAAACGTTGAAGCAGCTAGCCCCGCCACTTACGACAGTGCAAAACGGTTGGCACAGCGAGTGGTCGATCATGGCATCCGCTAGGGCACCATTACCCTCAAGACGGAACAACCAAGGGGGAAGGACCACAAGAGGAAACCGTGGAATAAGGGAAGAAATCAACCGCATCAGGAAAACTCTAAAAGAAAACAGATAGTAGCAGTTCGTGCCGCCACTATCCCTGTTGCTCCAACACATACAAAACGATACGTGGGGAATTTGCCCAAGTGTGACAAGTGCAACTTTCACCACCACGGAGCCTGTAGAGAAATGCAGTGTACCAACTGTGGCAAAAAGGGCCATACTTCGAAATACTGCAAAGCACCAACCCAACAGACTACCCAAACTTCCAACGTCGGGATGAGTCAAGCTTGCTATAGGTGTGGAGAAACAGGGCACTTCAAACGGGATTGCCCAAAGAACAAGACGGTCCGAAGAAATGGAAAGGTCCTATCCATGGGATGCGCAGAAGCAGTAGAGGATCCCACCGTGGCCACCGGTACGTTCCTTATAAATAACTCCTATGCTTGTGTACTATTCGACAGCGGTGCGGAGAGGAGTTTCGTGAGCCATGAATTTAAACATTTACTAAAACGAAAACCTCAACCACTCAATAAAACATTTACGGTAGAAATGGCAAATGGCAAAACTGAATGCACCAACGATATATTCATGGACTGCACACTTACTCTGGACGACCGCTCCTTTCAAATCAACTTAATACCTGTTAGAATAGGGAGTTTTGACGTAATTGTTGGTAGGGATTGGTTAATTGCCCATCATATCGACATCATGTGTTACGAACGTGGCATCCGACTTCACCTACCGGAGGATAACACCTTTGTCGTTTACGGCGACAAACCCGACACTAGTCTCTGCATTGTGTCTTGCATCAAAGCTCAAAAATACCTACAGAAAATATAGTATGCCTTCCTGGCCCACGTTGTTGACGAAAAGAAGGAAGTGAAGGGCATCAATGAAATTCATGAAGTCTGTGACTTCCCAGATGTATTTCCATAAGACCTTCCGGGAATATCACCTGCCCGGAAAATCGAATTCAGAATCGATTTGATACCTGGAGCCACCCCAGTAGCAAAAGCACTGTATCGGTTAGCCCTGGCGGAAATGCAAGAATTATCCAGCCAACTGAACGAACTATTGAACAAGGGGTTCATCAGACCGAGCTTCTCACCTTGGGGAGCACTAGTTCTGTTCGTAAAAAAGAAGGATAGATCGTTCCGTATGTGCATTGACTATCGGGAACCGAACAAACTCACCATCAAGAACCGATACCCCCTACCTCGAATTGACGACCTCTTCGACCAGCTTCAAGGGTGGAGCTACTTTTCAAAGATCGATCTAAGATCAGGTATCACCAGCTTCGAATTCAAAAAGTAGATGTCCCTAAGACAGCCTTCAGAACGCGCTACGGATACTATGAATTCGTTGTGATGCCTTTCGGGTTGACTAATGCACCTGTAGTGTTCATGGATCTAATGAACCGCGTATACAGACCTTACCTAGACAAATTCATGATAGTGTTCATCGACGACATACTTATTTACTCACGAAGTAACTAGGAGCATAGTCAACACCTGCGACAAGTCTTGGAGACGTTAAGAGCGGAAAGGTTATATGCTAAGTTTTCAAAATGCGAATTTTGGATACGAAAAGTGGACTTTTTAGGCAACGTAGTCAGCAAGGAAGGGATACATGTGGATCCCTCCAAAATCAAAGCCATCAAAAACTGGGAAGTACCAAGGACCCAACAGAAATTCGCCAGTTTTTGGGCCTTGCTGGCTACTACCGAAGATTTATACAGAACTTTTCCAAGATTGCAAAGCCACTTACCGCCCTGATGCAGAATGACGTAACATTTAAGTGGGAGGATAGACAAGACGCCACCTTCTTAGACACTGAAGAAAGTGTTATCCAGCGCACCTATCCTGTCCCTCCTAGAAGGAACAGAGGATTTTGTAGTCTATTGCGATGCATTGAACCAGGGTCTGGGTTGCGTGCTAATGCAAAGGGGAAAGGTCATTGCTTATGCCTCGAGACAGCTTAAAACCAACAAGGTCAATTACACTACACATGACCTTGAGTTGGGAGCGGTGGTATTCGCATTGAAAATCTGGAGACACTACCTATACGGCACCAAGTGTACAATTTTCATTGACCATAAGAGTCTCCAGTACATCCTCAACCAAAAATAGCTCAACATGAGACAACGGCGTTGGGTGGAGCTACTAAGTGATTATGAATGTGAAATTCGTTATCACCCAGGAAAGGCCAACGTAGTAGCTGATGCCCTCAGTCGAAAGGAGTACTCGGGTCGCCGAGTGAAGTCATTAGCAATGACGATCCATTCCCATTTGTCCACACAGATCAAGGAGGCCCAGCTAGAAGCCTTAAAACCTGAGAATGTCGCAAATGAAGCTTTGCGAGGGACAGATAAAAATCTCGAAGTCGAGGATGATGGAGCTCGTTACCTCATGAACCGAATCTAGACATCGAGATTTGACGAATACAGAGATGTTATCATGAATGAGGCTCATAAGCCAAGATACTCCGTTTACCCTGGGTCCGACAAGATGTACTTGGACCTCAAAAAGCTATATTGGTGGCCAAACATGAAAGCAGAGATAACTACTTATGTGGGCAAGTGCTTGACTTGCGCCAAAGTTAAAGTAGAATACCAAAAGCCCTCGGGTATACTACAACAACCGAAAATACCCGAGTGGAAGTGGGAGCGGATAACCATGGACTTCATAACCAAATTACCCAAGACAACTGGTGGGCTACACACCGTATGGGTGATCATCGATAGGTTAACCAAGTCTGCTCACTTCCTGCCAATCAAAGAGACAGACAAAATGGAGAAACTTACAAGGACGTACATCAAAGAAATTGTACGATTGCACGGTGCACCGATCTCTATTATCTCAGATAGAGATAGCCGGTTGACGTCACGATTTTGGCAATCTTTACAAAAAGCCTTGGGAACTAGACTTGACATGAGTACAGCGTACCATCCATAGACAGATGGACAGAGCGAGAGAACTATTCAAATGTTGGAAGACATGTTGAGAACTTGTGTGATAGACTTTGGTAAGGCGTGGGACACCCACTTTCCGCTCGTGGAATTTTCCTACAACAACAGTTATCATACTAGTATAAAGGTTGCTCCATTCGAAGCTTTGTATGGACAGAAATACAGGTCCCCTCTATGCTGGACTAAGGTGGGTGATACTCAATTAGCCAGGGGACAAGTGCCTAATAGCACTCTCACCGGTCCAGAGATCATACGGGAGACAACGGAGAAAATCGTTCAGATCCGTGAACGCTTGAAAGCATTCCGTGACCGGCAGAAGAGCTATGCAGATAAGCGACGCAAACCTTTAGAATTTCAAGTGGGCGATCGTGTGTTGTTGAAAGTTTCGCCATGGAAGGGAATGATACAAATTGGGAAACGTGGGAAATTAAACCCCAGGTACATCGGAACATTTGAGATCCTTGCGGCCTTGCCAGGATCGGACCAGTGGCCTACAAACTCCAGCTACCACCAGAACTCCATAACGTCCATCCCACCTTTCACGTATCCAATCTGAAGAAATGCCTATATGGTGAGACCCTTGTCATTCTGCTCGACGAGATTGAAGTGAACGAGAACCTTCATTTTGTCGAAGAACCTGTGGAGATCATGGACAGAGAGGTCAAGAGAACAAAACAGAGTCGCATACCAATAGTAAAGGTCTGCTAGAACGCCAAGCGTGGACCTGAATTTACTTGGGAGCGTGAAGACCAAATGAAACAAAAGTATCCACATCTCTTACCAAACCCTTGAGGGTCTACTCAAGAGCAAAATTTCGGGATGAAATTCTTTCTAACAGGTTGATAATGTGACAATTGTAAAATTTTAGTCAACAAAAGTCGACTGTAACCCAACAAAGAGTACGTTTACTCATATAACGAAAAGTGAATCCAGAACTCTTAGAATGTATTATTGGATATTATAATACTACGTATTTTATTTCAAAATAACTATCTTGTAAACATTATAAATACAAGTGATGAGATCGCACTAGAAAAGAAACTCAATCACACACAGAACAATTTTCGGATACATGATCATCATTCGGAAACACTCTCAGAACATCACCAACCTCTAAACCACCTTCGAGGGTATTGATTTCGGAACACAGCTTTCGGACCCTTTAACTCTCCGAGTCCCCAAGCTGCCTTCAGAACCCTATGTTCGAAACCCCTTGATTTCGGAACTCCCAATTCGGAGCCTTCTGAATTCGGAAACCACATACTCTGAAAAATTACCACTCGACTCGGAACTTACACTCGGAAAATGCTCAGATTCCGAGTGAAACTCGGAAAACGAGTTCGAAACCAGCCTCCGAGTTCAGAGTAAAATGTAGTTGAACTCCATCCGCTTGCAGAACATGCTTCAGAAACCCCACTCTCCGACTCTCCACCTTCTAAATTTATCACTTACATATGACGGTTACTTCATAAGGGAAGACCATCACCCTAATCCTTACACTCAGCAATTGCTAAATAACAATTTCCAACGCATATGTCAACTCAATCACAAAGTCAAATGCTATTGAGTACACTTATGACTATGTGATTTGACATAAAGATAACTAACTCTCCACTTAATCAGTGCCATCCCAAATCACCACCATCAGCTATTATTTCACGTGTAAACCATTTCATACCCGGTAAGTTAGCTTCCTTTCACGACTCTAAACGTTATTACAAAACTTTTACTTCATTTACACGCACTAACATCTTGTAAAACCGGTGGGTAATTTCTTCATCCGAAGGTCCTTAGGTTCCGAGAACCCAAGTCTTGGTTCCTGTCGTCGAACTTCCGAATCCACCTTCATTCTCGAATGAGTCACGCATCAAGGGTGAGCTTCATACCCCTCCTTTTCACTTTTCATAAACTTTTAGGGGGAGAATACAAGAAATTATACTATAAATACTGATTTACACATGTTTGAAAGTATTCATTTGTTTGACAAAAGATTTACACAAGTTCAAACCATTATTTCATACGAACATGTTTTAGACTTCAGACCCTCATTCCGAAATCAGACCTTGTGCACTTTATTATACGACTTCGATAAACAGAGGGTGCTGACCAAGCCCCTTCTTCGCAGGGTTAATAGTTCCAAAATAAACTATTGTATTATATACACGAGAACTCACTCATTGCGACAAACAGTGCCTTAGTTAAACTATTATAGGAATAGTTTATGGATATTCGATTTTCCACTACATAAAAACGAAACAAAGTTATTTATATGAGATTAGATTTATCCAAACTACATACAACGTTATTTTGGGAAATAAAATAACGACGGTTAAACAAAAGGTTTTTCTTAACTACTAAACATAAACGGGTTGATGATACATACATTTTTGTGAGACGGGTCTTCACAGTACTCCTGAGTATTTACACTATAAGTCCTGAATTTATAACCAGAGTCTCGGTAAGAGAGCGTGACATTGTGTATAGATCTATACGGGATTGACAATCCCGCACCTGAGCTATTAGCTGCAGCTAGACCGGCAGGTCTGAGGTGACAATAGTCATAACATTCCGACGCCTGAGGAACGTCGTAGCATGCCAACTAGTCTATAGTATGGTTATAGGACGCCTCACATGGGAAAACGATTCAACCTTAAATAATTGTTTACGTTGAAACATACATTTTCTATAAAGTTACACTACAGTTTACACTACAATATAGTCTTTGGGTTTTAAGATTGGAATTTGGAAACATTTTGGAAATAAGAAAATATTGGATTTTATTGGGTTTTCAAATACTACAATTTACAAGAAATGGATTTTTTTACAAAATACTTATGAACTCACCAACTTTATTGTTGACGCTTTTCAAACTACTTGTATTCTTAGGAAATCAGTAAGTAGGTTCGCAGGCGATATCGACGGGACACTAGTTATAACTACGTATTTTTGATTCATATGTAATTGTAAAGGAAACAACAACATTGAACTTATGTAACTTTTACAATTATGTTATGATGGTTGTGATTACTTGGATTCATTATTACTTGACACTAGTATGATATCGTTCAATTAGTCATCCACTCCCAAACGTTTCCGCGGATATGGTTTGGGGGTGTGACATAATATCGTTGCCCTTGATGCTGATGTTGCTGTTGTTGCCGTCTCGGAGGTCCCTGACCTCGGTTCCATTGCTGGTTTTGGTTGGCAGGGTTGTTTGGCATCCAACCCTCATTTTCATCATCATTTTCATCATCATAGCCTTGATCTCCAGCTGGGTATTGGTATTGTTGCTGTTGTTGTTGTGGTTGAACCTGTGGTTGTATTTGGGGTTGAGGTTGATATTGAATAATAGGTGGTTGAGGTTTAAAAACTGGGAATGGTTGTGGTTGTGGTGGTCGCGAAGCTTGCACCGGCTGACGTGGACGTGGGGTACCATCTCGGTTTCGTACTCCCCATGTCAACATTGCAGATGCAGGATTCCCAACAGCGTTGGTGATTGGTTAACTCACTGGTGGAACAGTAACCTGAGTGCATGGTGGTATGGGTGCAGGGGCTGAAACTGCACCACCACTCGCACTAGTAGAGGCTATATTAAATTCTACAGAAACCGGGGGTACAAAAGATGATCCCCCCATTACCTCACTTAACGGATCATTGGTAATATCTTCGACTACTACATTTTCTAGACTCATGTTGATCAAGCGCCTACGCATAGTTCGTTCAAAACAGAAAACAAAACCATAGACACTATACTTTTAAGCGCACAACTCCCCGGCAACGGCGCCAAAATTTGACGGCATCGCAGTCGTTGATACGGTCAAAAATACTAGATTTATACCTTACAAGGACATTAGCTAAGTGGAAGTAAGGGTCAATCCGTGGAATCCGTGGTTGAAGTATTGTGTTAAGAATTACCAAACTATAGTGTCACTCTATAGTTGGTGGCGTTCCATACACTTTGCAAAACTCGAATAAATCACAAATACCGAAATCATAAACTATCATTAACGAACTAAAAAATTCCAAATCCCAATCCAAACCAACTACACAATCAGATTTCCGAAGTGTATTCAGAAAATCAGAAGTGCTCAATACCAACAAATAACCAAACGAACAAATAAACGCAAACGAAAATCGAAAACGGGAAATAACGAAAACCAAATGATTGCATTAACTAAACCCAAACCTGAAAGTCAAATGGTTCTGACTTCGGAAAATATTCAGATTCAACACGTTCCAGCAAGTTCTACAATCCAGAACCGTTTGAAACGAGCGATAAACAAAACTATAAAATATGAAAAATAAACTAAACTAAGAAAATACCAACTTCTAATCACTGAAATCCGAAAACAAGAACTGAAGAAGCCTAGGTTCCACCTTTGGGTCCGCTCTTCGTTCCCCAAACTCGAAATAGATGCCTCTATTTATAGTTGCAAAATCGAACCAATGGCGCCGCGTAAGGGTGAAAATCGTGGCGCGACCTTATCTCTAACCCCGATTCTCGCTTTTTGAATGTCAAACTCGTCATCCGATCATTGACATTCCGCGACGCGTGTGTCCTTCAACCCGCAGCGCGTGCGTCTTTTCTTCTAAGAATGGACTTCTTTCCAAACTTCTTCATTTTGTACGCGTTTAACCCTTGTTTTAATCGTTTTTCACACACAAGCACTAGACACGAAAAGTGCGTAATATAACAGGTTACGAAATATAATTCACTTAGAATAGGGCTCAACAACGAATAAAATACTTGATATAGTTGTGCACGAGTCATAACCCTGTCTGGAATGTTTCCATTGAGTTGTGTTTGGGGAGGATCCTTGGTCCATTTCTCCAATGGAGGATAGTTTATGTCAAACGCATGTTTAGGCTCCAATGGAGGATAGTTTATGTCAAACGCATGTTTGGGGAGGATCCTTCGTCCATTCTACTTTGTTCTCAAAGTAAAGAAAGCAACCTTTCGCCTTTATTTTTAGGAGATATAAAAAGAAGCAACCTCACTAAGAAAACGTAGTCTTGGCCTCGAAAGCAAGAAGTCGCGGCTTTGGCGCTTGTTGGAGCTATTAAGCATATTAGACTATTCCATCATGCCATTCGACTCGACCTAAAGAATGTCGGAGCAAAGAAGATGGAAGTCAGCCTCAAACTTTAACAATGGCAATGCATCCGAAGCAAATTCTGGAAGATCGGAGACAAAGCAAATTTTGTTTTGGATTTCTTAATATTGTAGTCATCGAATGAGAGATCATGTTTCTTCATTTTTTTCTAGTTCTCTTGTTCATAACTCTATATGCCTTAAAGTTTGGAAAATATCCCAAGAAAATGCCTTTCTCTGATTTGCTGGTAAACTTGGTTAATGGATCCTTTATACTCAGTATGAAGCATCTACATCCAAAGATGTGAAAGAATTTGACATTAGGCTTTCTTCTGTTGATTACTTCATATGGTGTGATGCTGAATCTCTTGTGGATGTAGGATCGATTTTGAGTATAGCAAGTTGTAGATCAAGCTTCAGTTCAGAAGTACAATGATAGATTTGCAAAATTAAGCATTGTTCTTACACCTTCGCATAGGATCGCATAGGATCGATTATGACGTTCAACAACCCCATTTGTTGAGATGTTTAAGGTGCAGAGAAGTTGTGTGTAATTCTCTTTTCTTTCAGAAATTCATCCAAATTTGATTCTTGAATTCAGTGCAATTGTTACTGTGTATCGTTCGGAATTATCTTTTTAGAGAAACTTCCATGTTTTTTATGAAGTCAATGACCAGGTTTGTAGCCACAGATTTGTTCCGAATGAACAATACCCAAGCGAAACGAGAAAAATCATCATCAATCAGAAGAACATACTTTTTCCTTCCCAGAGATTCAATTGCAGATGTAATTGTCGTTGTAGTTCGAACCACCTTGATTATATGGCCTATAAAGTCGTCCATTGTTGTTGTGGTGATACTGCCCTTGTCCATACCCTTGGTTGACGTCTTGCAGTCTACGTCCTTGTTAGTCGTGTTGCTTCTATTTCCTGGACCTTGGTGCACAGTCGCTACTAGCCAATAAAACTTCCTACTCAAGGCCCCGATCTCATCCTTAACCTCGTTCTTCCAATCATTGTCGATCCCAATAGTTGCAGCTGATGTTGTAATATCTCTCTTCCTTGTAGAGTAGTTGGTTTTAAACCCATTGCCGAGCTACTCCAAGAATCTCCAAACAGTATCAATGTCCTGCATCATGATCATGCCTCCAGATGATGCATTAATCATCGTTTGGCTGGTGTTGTCGACCCTATCGTAGAAAAACTTGACTAGTTACCAGCGCATGAACTCATGGTGAGGGCATAAACGAAGCAACTCCTTCAGCCTCTTGAATGCGTCGTGAAACTCCTCTGTCTGGCTTCTGTTGAAGTCCCGAATATGCCCTGCGCACTTCTGATATCTTGCTGGTTGGGTAGAACTCTTGTAAGAACTTCGTCTTGAGCTGCTCCCAATACTGATACTATTCGGAGGCAGCGACGTGAACTAGTACTTAGACGTATCCTTAAGTGTAAACGGAAAAAGGCACGTTCTAAAGAAATCGTGATTGGCACCCCGTGGGATGTTCGCATTGGCAATAGCAAGAAACAGCTAAATATGGTTGTATGGGTCATCTTGCTTATAACCCTTAAATTCATATAATACTTCTAAAAGTTACGGTCTAATCTCTACCGGATGTTCATTTCCGTAAGGGAATAAGATAGGTGATGCATCATCATATTCCCTAGGTTGGAAATGCGATGCAACCGACTGCCCAATCGGTTGTTGAAAATAGAGAGGAGGAACGAAATTGCCATCATTGTAAAGATCTTTGTTGTAATATAGTTGGCCTCTCCAGTTCTGCATCTGATGCTGCTAAGGTCCTCGAACTTGATTCCATTGATTGTTGTGATTATAGTTGGGCATCCAACCCTCATCATCGTCCTCAAACTCCACGTCTCCGAGCTGAGCTTGGTTGTGTTGTTATGCTACTTGTTGTTGCCGTGTTGTTGAAACTATTGTTGCTGAAGTTGTGCCGGCTGGTGTTGGCGCAGGGTGCCATTACGATTCTGTATTCCCCAAACTGGCCAGGTCCCTACATTGGGTCCACGGGGGTTGGGTGGTGGTTGAACCACTGGTTGAGCGGGTGCTGGAACTTACACACGAGGTGGCCCTGCATTACCACCACTATTACGAACAGAGGGTTTGCTGCTGTTAACCGGAACCTGAGGAACAACTAGCTCAACTAGTTGTCCCCTTGTACCTCGCAATGGAGCTCATCGGTAGGATCCTCTATTAAAACGTCATCAGGATGCATATTGAAAAGACACTGACAAACGCGATTCTTTCGTGTAGTCCTTTCGATCTCAGGGTTAAAGAGCAGAGGTGACATTTGCTCACCTCGATGTGTACACATGCATAGAATGAATGTGATCCAATAAAATAGTAAAGCGGTCGAAACTAAAAACATGAATCCTTTGACTAACACAAGTTTCAAGCGCACAACCCCTCGGCAACGACGCCAAAATTTGACACGTCGTAGTCGTTGGTGCGGTCAAAGTCAAAACTAAAAAGGTTATGTGTCCACTAGCAGTGGTAAGCAAGGGTTGAACTGTGGAGTTCATGGTTGGAACTATTGTATCTATAACAAAACCGCGTTATAGTGTCACTCTATAGTCGGTGATCAATACACATCAACTTCAAAAACAATTCTAACACATATAAATTATAAATCAAACTCAGATCTACACGAAATCAATAGATCGAAACAGCAGTTTAAACTAAAATTCATTTTCTCATAAAAAAAATCAAAACAAAATCGTTCATAAAACCAAAGAGAAATTAGAGCCTAATGATTGCTCAAAATCTGAAACGAACAACTCTGTGATCAACGAAATTCTAGAATCAGAAACCTTGAAACACAAGAGCAACTACAAACTAAAACATGCAATGAAAATCAAACTAACCAACTATGATCATAAAACTGAAACAACGACAAAATCTGAGTCAAAGAAGCCAAAGTTCCATTCAATAGATCAAACTAACCAACTATGACCTAGGAGCCTCTATTTATAGTTGAGAATTCTGCAGGTTCGCGGCGCGTATAGGTGTTGTTCGCGTCGCGAGTCAAGCCTTATCCCCGTTTTATCTCGCTTTGAAATTCAAACTTCCCTGAATTAATATTTTATCCAATTTCCCACGTCACCTAAAGCTTTTCGTCGCATCGCGTGTGTCTCTTTGTCCTTAACTTCGTTTTCCATCTCCAACTTCACCGAAATTGCACTTTAAACCTTTCATTATTAATAAAAACACATTCAAAGCTCTTGACATTAAATGTGAGCGATACTAGTCTTTTAATGAAGATAAATCAACTAAAACCCTATCCAAAAATGCGTAAAAAATCTAAGATTACTAAGCGTTATCATACTGATGTAACAAAAATAGTTCCATTTCCAAAAATCATTGTGACTCGTAGCATAACAACACAACCAATGTTGACAGAATATAATTGCTTTGTTTCAGAAATCTTTTGAATTATTCTGTCAAAGTTAGTCTATCCAAAATACAAAACATTGATTCTGTTGATTTTAAGATGAAAAATCTTGTAGTAACAGAATGTTCCAATTCCAAAGATATCATGACCGATGTACCTTTTTCAGAAAGTACCGTACAAAAGCCAATTAGAGTATATCCAAGAAAAAGCAAAAAAATTGTTAAGTCGACTCCAAACTTTAGTGATGTTGTGTCACCCAAGATAGAAGCCAGAAAAGTTATTGCAAAGGAGATCAATGATAGGATAGCAGCCAAAATAGTACAAAAAAAGAAACCTACTGTTCCAAGCCATCGGAAACCTAGGTACCACTGATGGTTTTGATAAATACGATAGAGCGTTTTAATCTAAAACGGCAACGAAAGCATTTACAAATAACTAGTTTATTTTTATACCATTTTAAAACAAAACCATCAAGGATCAATTTACGTAGGTTAGAATGATATATAAAACGTACATAGGATGCTTTAGAATGACATTCTTTTTAGCCTTTGATATCACTTGGAATTCGGGAGTTGAAGTAGATGGAAAAAACCAAGAAGCTTGATCTTCTCTACAAGTATCCACCACCAAGAGTAAGGCACTTGGAATGCTGTTTCCTTTCTTGTATAAAGAACTTCTTAAGCCTTTCAGTGCTTAACACAATTAAGCACTAAAGGAGAAGTACTTCTAATAACTTAAACTTGCAACAAGCCTTAGCAAAATAGCATATAGAGGTAGAGATGAAGAAGGCTGACGGTTCAAGAGAGGGAGAAGAAAAACTAGATGCAACATTTGCATAACACTCTCTTTTATACCTACATATGTGATACGACACGCATCTTCATTAAATGTAAAGATATGATCTTTTAGATGTGCGGTGGTGTAAGGAAAAGTTGACAAGCAACCTCTGCCTCACCCCCCCCCCCCCCCCCCCCCGGTCATGTAGAATTCAGACATGAACAAAGATATGATATTTCATTGCATGCAAATGATTATTGGTGGGTGTAATCTTAAATTAGTGGGTGTAATATTAAATTAGTTTGTTCATATTTTATTTTGCTTCAATTGCTTCACTTAAAAATGTTTCAAAAATCAGCATGAACAAGACCCAACACTTTCTTCCTCTATTCTGGTGGTGTTTTTTTTGTTACATCAGAAATATTGCATCAAGGTGCAACTAATATTATTGATGTTATAATAATTTTAGGATATGCAAGAACTATCCTAGCGAAATGGAGCATTCCAGTCTTTAGGGTGGAAGGTATCCACCCTTCCCAATCCATATGTCACATATTTTCTCTCTCATCTTTCTTTCATCCCTCCTAACCCAAATCTCCTACTATCCTTCTCACCTAACCCATACAATTCTTAAAATGAAAAACGTAAAAAGGTACAAGTTGGAAAGTTTATGATACAAGTCTATAAAGCAGTGGAAAGATCGGAAAGAGTCAAATGATCAAGGTCTTCAATAGTTGTTGTTCTAAACTCTCTATGATTGATGTTAATTTTGCATTGCATACAAATGATTATTGTTGCGTATAATCTTGTATTAGTTTGTTAATGTTTTATTTTGATTCCATTGCTTCATTTAAAAATGTTCTAAAATTCAGATATTGAAAGGTTTTCCGCAACCATGAACTAAATAACCTAAGTTCACATGCAACCTAGAAAAGATCTATGTTTTCTTGCTTTGAACATGTAACTAATTCCTAAAGGCCAAACAAAAATAAGTAAAAATATAAATCAGAAAATACCAGAGAGAATAATAGAATGAGATCACAAGTGTCCTGCCTCAAATGAGATCACACCCAGGGAGCCAGAGGAAGGTCACGAAAATACCAGAGAGAATAATAGAATGAGCACTTATAATGAGGTCTAGGGGTCCCTATTTATAGGGAAACAATAAACCCTAGCCGTCAGCCATTTTCCGGATTATACGTACGCGCGTCGCGGCCTTTTCATTTGCGTGCCCCGCGCCGTAATTCAACTATTGAATTTGTACGACTTTAATCCCTGACTTCCTGATTAATCTAATTAATGCCATAGAAATTAATCTAATTAATTCCTGATTAATTATTAATCAATCAATATAGTTTCTAATTAATATATTATCACTTTAATATATTAACAAACCATATCTTTTATTTCTATTGATTTATTAATCCCATAATAAACCAACCTTTATCTCTACCGAACTTTCTACCAAACCTCCAGCTATGAGGGCAACCCAAATGGACTTTGCTTCTATTAATTATGTAAATACAAATTATTAGTCATGGCTTAGACACCTAATCCAACAGTCTCCCACTTGGATAAGTCTATGACTATAATTACCAATTTAACCTCTAATTAATCAGCAAACTGTAGCTTCCTAGAAACTGCTGCCGAACTCTGACCTTGTCAGTTCTGTCCATAGATAAGTGATCAGGTGATCCTCCGTCCAACAAGATATTTTCAGACATGAGACATGGATTGAGATCAATCTCTGTCTGACACACTGTTTCCCGATTCCCGATTTTGCTTATGACTTTTAGACTTCTAATTGAACGAATCAATTCAGTCCTGGCTGGCCAGCGCTTCAGTCAACTTCAAAATCATCGAGTGGCCAACAGATATCTGTTTCCCGTCTGGGTCAAGGGACGAATAAGCTTTGACTAATATGTTATATCTTTTACCCAACAAATCACTCACAACAGCACGTTTTATAACACCGAGTTACCGATGCGTTTTCGTACTATCAATGAACAACCGTCTAGTAAATCATAACTCATATGTCTTAGCTTAAAGATCAAAAGATATTATCGTCTCAATATTGCTCGTGATGTAATCCATGAAGCAATCCATTGAGCGCGGGTTTATCCGATACTCAAATCTCCATTTCCAAGTACTCATGAATGTTGCAGCAATCTTATTGCAATGTTTAACTCCTTAGACAATCTACAACTAATTCATGACAGTCTTCCTTCATACTTACTCCCTAAGAGTATGAATGACTGTGGATATTTGAATAATCCAATTATTTAGGAAGTAAACATGCAAAAAGTGAAACATAAAATCTGACTGGCAGCTACTCCTGCTTATTACCAAGTCTCCACGAGGTTATCACCAAGTCGGATTTATCATAACTATTATCGGTTTCTTATTCTCTTTTAAGCTTTCAATTCAAGCCTTTTATATCTATGTCTATGACCTTTTCACTCTTTCTATGTATCCAAGTGTCTAACACTTATTCACTTTATTGCAGATGATCCTATCGGATACTCTTCCGATGATATCTCAATTTGTCATTTTGTCATTGTCTCTCACAACTCCATTCTGGTGATGTGTACCGTGACTGCCCATGGTTCTCGGGTCTTTAGTCTACACGACTATACCCTAAGACAATTTCGAGGTGTCATGATGTGCCGGTGAACCACACGCGCTCCATCAGAAACCAACAAAATTCTTTAACCATGAAGTCCTATAGTACCACGTCCTGGTGTAACCAATTACTGATTTGAAACTCCTTTCAAATCGTTCTCCCTAATCATTTCCCAATGATTTCTCACGTGTGTTCAAAATCCAAACAGTACTCTCAGCCAGGTCATATCCTGAAACTAACTTACCATGCTCTAAGCATCAAGTCATCAGGGTATGTTCATAACACTTCTAATTGGTCCAAGAGGCTCGTGGAACCTGATGTAATCTCATTCCAAACCCTTTCAGAATCCTAAGATTACCAATAATCCTTGTGTCATGATTTCCGGAAACATTTCCTTTCGGAGACTCTTTCTTATGCATCTTGAATCCCATCAAGATCATATTCTCGACGGCTAAGTCTATACTGTCAGTCTCATCTATCCGATAGATGTCTGTGAACTACATGAGTATGTTGCACCTTCTTTGTTTCTTTCATGCCAATTTATTACACTTTGTAATGGCAGGAAACTCCATTCCTGGGGTTATGCATCTTGAATCTCATCAAGATCATATTGGCAGAATTCTGATCTATCTAATAGATGTTCACAACCACCTGAGTATGTTGTATCTCTTAAAGTTTTTCATAGCGAACCGTTTCTTAACACCAAGTCATTACACTTTGTAATAATAAGAGACGTTTCCTAGAACCAGTATGTAACCCACATACAATGATAGCAGATAACAACGATACTCCTACTGGCTTTGACACTGTTATATGACTCTTTCGGACTATTCACAAAATCCAGAACTTATGGCACATTTTGCGAAACCGAAATCCAAACCTTTCCGACATATTAAAGGAAATCTTTCAGGCTATTCACAAAATCCAAACCTTTTAGCCTATTTTGAGAATCCGAATATCCTTTCTTGCGAGATGCCCATGGGACGAATCCCGGGGCCGTGTACCTTTTGTAATGGCATGCTCTATGTGAGTCCCTATTAGTGTGCCGGTAAACCACACACGCTCCACTAACGACTCACACTATGCCATACAGAATCCTCTCATATTACATCTTCTATTGAGAGTGCTTCTCTCAGAATCAATTGCTTGACTCCAAGTGATGACTCATTCAACCAGATGTTCTGTAAGTATATTTCTATGTTCCCTTCTTTTGATGATTCAATTACTCCCACTGGTTCCTAGACCAGTTGTAAAGATCAATCAAACTATCAGATAGACTGTGTCTCGTGGTAAGGTTCTCTTATTTGGCAGCAACTGGGCTCACCAATGCTTCCAGCAGTCGGATTACTTATGCGTACCATCTTTAGTGTTTTACCACTACCCGGTATATCACCCAAATCATAACTCCTTATGACAGTGACAATAACTACTGGTCAAGCGAAGAGAGGGTATGTCAGGTTTAACAGGAATCTAATTCCTGGTCAAGTCCCAGTGGTGACTAAAGGTTCTTTCACTTGGCTAATCCCTGAACTCATTCAGAATTATTCTTACTCCCACTGTTTCCTTAGAACTTGAGTTCTTTCTAAAAGTACTCTTCTTTCAAAGGATAACCGGAGTGGCCAATGAAACGACATTGCTGATCAGTTTCAGGATTATCATGAGATTCAGACGAATGCTACATGACCCTGGACTTTCTATGTACTAGTGGGACGATCCCAGCTTTACATTTCAGACAGTGTCAACATAACCTACATAGTCTAAGATGTGGTCGGAATATGGCTTCTGCGGTCTGACTGGTTGAATATTCAATTCATTGAAATATTAGTCGGAAATGTATCCAGTGTATCTTATACACCAAGGATCAAAACTATTTCGATCAATGCTCCATCATCTTCCCTAAGACACATTATAACCATTAGTGTTCTTGAAAGAGGATAAACTGTGAAACATTTTCTCAGTCTATGTTGTTACTCAGGTTCTGTTGATCTTATACTTCCTTTGAAATCCTTGAACACTTCAAGGTTCCAATCAATCGCTTATTCTGATAAACAAAGCCATATTTGTCAAACCATTTGGCAAATATCATGAAGCATAACTAATCGTGTTCTGTTCGAAGATTCGAGCAATACACAGTAACTTATGTGTATGTTGCTCAAAATCTTAATACCTTTACAGTTCCATGTAAATTTATGACTTTGTTAATATTGTTCAAGACATGAAATCATCACCTGACTCCAAGTCAACTGATTCCAAAATCCTATCCATTGGATCTTTGGGCGATTCCTTTCTTGCCACAATTAATTTTATTAAGCACTCAATTCATCATGTGACTCTAAGTCAAATGATTCCAAAGTCCTGTCCAACTGGACCTTTGGTTGAAGCGATTCTCATAAAATTCACTTTAACAATCATAAAGAACACAATTTACAAATCCAATCCCATTGGATGTATCAACATTCAAGTTATTACCATTTACGTCATCAACACATTCACACAACATTTCGAGGACAATTAAAACAATCATGTTTCAAAAAAAAATATTTCATTAAACCAGAATTATCCTCAGAACAATGTACTATGCGAATCCATGTCGTATGTATCTATAAACTAATAACAAGAACAAATATCTAGCTTAACTCAAAAACCGCACGAGCTCCAAATCCAATCCGAATATGCTCCTATGCGACACCATCCCGCATCCTCCAGAGTTCGTGCATACAGAGCAAATGTGAGAAACACATCCTGTATCAAGGAAATGAGGATCAGGTATTCTGAGTTTTAAGATATTACTGTGTCCCACCTTGTGGATTCCCAGTTTGAAACATCGAACAATCGGTCCAGACGATCTGGATCATTTCTTGATACACCTTAATACTGGACTCAATCCTGAAGCAGCTGAATTAATGGAACTATGATTCTCCATGAACGATTCATACAGAGTCGACATTGAATGCACTTCCACGATTGTCTTATCCGGTTACCCTTTCTGTTCATCTGGATGAACAGATCAGCGAGTTGAGCTAATGCTTAACTCCCGATCCAAAGGGAAACCAGTTTTATACTGTTCGCCTATGTATCCCTCAATCTCGGGAACACGCAAACTGGTGCTACTTCCTTCTAGCTTGCAACTTCAAGCTCTTTGAAGATCCTAGTTCGTTCCCTTTATTCAACCAGTTCACGGAACCTTTCCTGAACTAGCTGTGCTAACTTATCAGACCCCAGGAATTCTAAATCCCTGCGGAACTCGGGGTTAATGATCAATAGCATAAGGGAACGAACTTCCTTAGACTCAATAGTCAAGGAGTCATGCTCATCACAAGCTGCTGTGTGATGCCATGTTTGGGAGCGGACACTCAGTCAGATATGGTTCGCCAGCAAAACTAAGAACTATTCTCTAATTGCAAAACCATATCACATAGTTCAGGCCAGTCAGCCTTACCATACTAAACAGGTGCTTTCTGAAGCTCTCAGAAATGGGTGAAGGAGGGGAAGGAGGAGAATGACACTTTCTTTAGACATATATAAAATTTGAATTTATTAGTTTAATTAATCCTATTAAATAATTACCCAATATACATTATTTAACAAGGCTAGGATCCAAAATACCCCAACTATGTTGTGAAGAGGGATGTCGTAGTCACAACACAGTGGTCATTAAGGTAGATAACTTTTATCAATTTCAGTCTTATGAAATTCCTAGATCTGTGAGATTCATTGAACTGTTCAATGGCATATTTAATCTCGGATATTCCCCACCGTTTGTGACTGGGATGCCGAGGATCACAAACCGGGTGTGAATAACCATGCAAATTAGCTTGGTACTCTCGGGGTCCATTATCATCTCAAATTGATGTGCCGGTTAACCACACACGCTCCATCAACAATGATAACACCCGAGAAACTCATTGCCACTCTTTATGAACCCCCATTGGTGTGCCGGTAACCCACACACGCTTCACCAACGTTTCATAAAGTGCAATATGCAATTTCATGGGTTAGCATCAAATTCACATTTTTTTAAAGTAACTAGATTGAGATTTTTGTAAATGGTTCTAGTACTTTGATCATTATACTTTTAATGATTAATCGGTCCTATCAAAACTGTTCGGCTAACGACCCTCCACTGATCAGGCGAGCGGTGGGTGAGAGTGAACACCCATTAGACCGCCATTTTATAGGCAGTCTCCTTATACCCACTTTATAGACCAGCTTCGTGAATGAGGCCTACTAATGATTTGACTAACCAATTTATCTTATACATATACTATTAACCTTTAATAATATATATAAGATGTATTTTAAATCTTTTAAAATATTCCTGGTTTATCTTTTAATTTCCTGAAATTTAACTATTAAATTTCAAATTAAATTAAACCTTTAATTTGATTTAATTTATCTTTTAATTAAACTATTAATTAAATTAATTAAATCTAGATATTTTAAACCTTTTTAAAATATTTTAGGATTTATCCTTTAATTTTCGAAATTTAACCATTAAATCAAAAATTAAATTAAATCCCTTGAATTATCTTTTAATTAAACAATTAATTAAATTAATTCAAATGTTGATAGGTTTTTCCAAATTAATCAAATCAATTTAAACCTATCTTAAACCCCTAATTATCGAATTCAAACAAACTGGGTTTAAGGTTATCCATTTAATTAACCAATTAAAGTTACCAAAAATAGAAAACCTCCTAAAACCCTAACCATGAAAATCGAAAAAGAAGGGGGGAGGGGCTAGGGTTTCAAAAACCCTAAACCCCAAAATCGAAATCAGGCCCAAAAGATTTATAAACAATAAACCCTAATTAGGAAAACTATTACAGCCATTCAATAAGAAAACAACCAAATGCTCTGATACCACTGAAAGGTTTTCCGCAACCATGAACTAAATAACCTAAGTTCACATGCAACCTAGAAAAGATCTATGTTTTCTTGCTTTGAACATGTAACTAATTCCTAAAGGCCAAACAAAAATAACTAAAAGAATAAATCAGAAAAACTAACCTTTAGTTTTAATATTGAAGCTAAGCAGCATAAGTGTCCTGCCTCAAATGAGATCACACCCAGGGAGCCAGAGGAAGGTCACGAAAATTCCAGAGAGAATAATAGAATGAGCACTTATAATGAGGTCTAGGGGTCCCTATTTATAGGGAAAGAAGAAACCCTAGCCGTCAGCCATTTTCCGGATTATACGTACGCGCGTCGGGGCCTTTTCATATGCGCGTCGCGCGCCGCAATTCAACTATTGAATTTGTACGACTTTAATCCCTGACTTCCTGATTAATCTAATTAATGCCACAGAAATTAATCTAATTAATTCCTGATTAATTATTAATCAATCAATATAGTTTATAATTAATATATTATCACTTTAATATATTAACAAACCATATCTTTTATTTCTATTGATTTATTAATCCCATAATAAACCAACCTTTCTCTCTACCGAACTTTCTACCAAACCTCTAGCTATGAGGGCAACCCAAATGGACTTTGCTTCTATTAATTATGTAAATACAAATTATTAGTCATGGCTTAGACACCTAATCCAACAGATATGAACAAGACCAACACTTTCTTCCTTTATTCTGGCTTTTTTTTTTGCATCACAAATATTGCATCAAGGTGCAACTAATATTACTGATGTTATAGTAATTTTAGGATGTACAAGGAACGGCCTAGCGAAATGGATCATTCGAGTCTTTAGGTGGGACGTGTCCATCATTTCCATCCATATGTCATATTAGTTTTTTCTTTCTCCTCTTTCTTTCATCCCTCCTAACCCAAATCTCCTAGTATCATTCTCAGCTAACCCATAACAATTTTAAAATTCAAAACATAAAAGTTACAAGTTGGAAAGCTTATGACACAAGTCTATAAAGAAGTGGAAGAATCGGAAAGAGTCAGATGCTCAACCCACCCACCCACCCTCCCCCCTCCCCAACCCGCAAACATTGAAGCCGATGGGAGCCTGATGGCTTCGGGTGTCCTTCCCACGACGGTATTGCAGGTACCCGGAGGAACCTGCCGGCCACCCGCTCCGACACCCACCAGCCTTTGAGCATTATATAACATCTTATTTTTAAAATTTATACCAACAGGACACCAATCTCTTGTCTATTGTAACTGACTGCACTGTATTTATTCATGTTATTTGTAAACATGTAAAATGTTATTGAGGGCTACATTGTTTTTCCAAGTGCTTGGAATCAGGAGGTACATTTTCCTAACTGGAATCTCTTTACTGCATCCACCTCAATGATTACCGGAACATAACACTACTACAGAAGTGATTTGTTGGTGCGAGGGTTTTTTTAATTGATGCGGTTTAACATGATAAACCGTATTATAAAGTGAAAAAACAATTATATCGCATCGATAAAAGCAGAAACCGGATCATTTATAATGTTTGTTGATGCGGTAACTTTTAATCGCATTAAAAATTGTTTACTTAGTGCGGGTTCGTGTAATGGCACTATTAAAACCTTATTTTTACTACGAAAGTTTACAATCGCACCTTTAAAATCGTGCTTTTTTACTGCAATAGTTTACAATCGCACCTTTAAAACGTCATTTGTTGATGCGATAACTTTTAATCGCATTAAAACTTCTTTTATTAGTGCGAGTTTGTCCAATGGCACTATTAAAATCTTATTTTTATTGCGAAAGTTTACAATCGCACCTTAAAAACCGTGCTATTTTAATGCGAACGTTTACAATCGCACCTTTAAAACGACATTTGTTGGATTTTGCTTGATGTTCGTCCAAAAGCAGACTAAGCCCATGTGTCAGGCTAAGCCCAAATGGCAGACTAAACCCATGTGGTAAGCCTAAGCCCATGTGGCACTATTAAAACGTTTTTTTACTACGGTAAGTTTGGATGGCATTAAAAATCGATTGTAATTTAAATACAATAAATTTGGGGCTTTTATTAAGTCCTCGTTCGATCAAGCTTCTCCTTCTTCTTCAAGATCACCTGCCGTCTGGTTGCATTTACTTCACTTCATTAAAGCCGGTTGCATTTACTTCTCTACGGTTAAGGTGAGTTTATAGTAAACCTTTATTAATTTCGTTATATAACTCCCGACAACTGAAACCTAGATTTCAAACATTTATGAACCGAATAACAGAAACATTCCTTAATTGTTGTTTATTTTAATTTTCAGATGGATCGTTATTCTTGGATGTACGAAACTTCACCAATGTCCAAAGATTATATCAAGGGAGTTGAATATTTTATTAGTGTTGCTAAAGCAGATATTGAAAAGAATGGAAGGTGGACGATTTGTTGTCCTTGCAACAAATGTAAGAACTTCGCATATTTTACTGATGCGGGTTCAATAGAGTTTCATTTGATAGCAAATGGTTTTATGCCTAATTACACTTGTTGTTCAAGACATGGAGAATCACAAGCTGATTGTATCGCATCGTCAAGCAATTTACCGAGTAATGATAACAGAGTACCAACTAACGACGATGATCAGAACTCAAATGAGCCCAACGAGAATTTCAAAGAAATGTTTGATGACATGGAGACAAATATGGGTGATGATGAACGAGGGAAGTTAAACCGTCTGTTTGAAGAAGTAGAAACACCCTTATATAATGGTACTTCATCTGTTTCGTTTTCTCTTTCAATCGCTTATGTAACCCTTAATCATTATCAATGAAAGTTAACTGTGACGCTTTATTCCAAATCTGTATCTCTTTACTTCATGTTAAACCTCTCATAATAATAAATCAATATGTAAAACAAATAAAAAATCAGTTTATAAGATTTGCAAGGATATGTACGTAATAAATCTGATATCGCATCAATTATAATTGATTCGCATTAACAAAATCTCCAACAACGTGCAGTTCTTCACCTATGATTACAGGGGTTAATGCGCATGTTTAATTTGCAACTCAATGACGACATGCCCAGTCTCAGACTCAAACCTTTTTTCTACAATCGTGTTCAATTTAATTTTTTATGGCTTTGTTTCATTTCTATTATATTATTAGTAGTCAGAGACTCAGACCTTTTTTCTTAGTTCTATTTTTTTAATAATACTAAAATATTAAGGCTCAATACTCGACCCATGCACTATTTTAATCTTAATTTAATTTAGGCTATTACTTCTAATCTTATGTTACTTAATCGTTGTTGGTAAGATTATAAAATTATAATTATTATAATACAATATTAAATTCACAAATTATAAAAGTTTAGTGCATATACATAATTAAATGCATATCAAATGGTGTGAAAACTATTTAAAAATTGTGGCTATTAATGTCTGCTCTTAAGTCCATATTCGAAACACTCCTATCTATCAAATCAAATATTAAAATAAATAGACATAGCCCCGTATAGGGGGATTAATCTCCTACAAAATATGATGAAAAGTAATTATGACATAATTTCTGGGGAGACGAAAACACGCAATGTCATTCAAAAAAATTTAGGGATATATTTTCTTGAATGAAATCGTGACAATGTTCATTTTATTAAAAGTAATAATATTTTATGACAAGGATCACTCATTTCATTAATATGTATGTATGATTAAACGATTTACAAACAACAAAATATGGCCATTTAATACGTAAAGCATATTAATATATTTATTTAATGAAGTTAACCATGAAGATACAATTTAACCATCCTCCTACATTATATTGTCTGAAATCAACCAAATTACCAAATACATATATAAAATTTTAAACATAACAAACATCTTATCTAAACATAAGAAAATCATCCAAAGCTTCGACCTGTGTTGCCATTATTGACCGGATCCTCTCCATCCGATCATGAACATCGTTCCAGAACTCAATCTCTTTGTTGATGGTTTGAAGATGTTCTGTGTAGAAGTTACTTGGAATGTAGGGTTTCAAATTTTCTTCGGTCTCTAAAAAGCAGGCTTTGCACTTTTCTTTTGCCTCGATATGACATCGTACAATCAACATCTGACTCTTCGCTTCCCAAATCATATTATATTTGTTCTTTGTGTACTTTCTTGCATATTGTCGCACTTCTGTCGCAATATCACGGCTTTGATCATTATCCATTCCTGCAGAAAGTTTGGAAGAAGAAGAAAGTTTGAGAGGGAAAAGTTCGCGCTATCGAATAGTTTTTTGATAACCGTACGTACAAGCCAATATATTTATAGTAGAATATAAACAATGTGAAATTATGACACGTGTCACGATTTAAGTTGGGTACGTAGGAAGATTAGTATGAATAAAACGTAAGAACAAAAACAATTTCACTAAAATAAAAAATACTTATATTTAGACTATGAGATGTATTCAATGAATCATTTATTAATTGCTAAACGAAATCATTCTATCATATTTAAATGCAAACTAATGATTTCATAAAAGTTTTACAGCTAAGAATATGATCAGATGGGTACGTTATAATTAAATGTTCGTTACAAAACCGATTAATTTATCATTCTATCCCATAGCTAGCATTAAATAAACGCGTACAACACACATATATCTTACTAAAATAATGATTAACCGTATTGGCCACAACTGCCACATTAATTAAATTGGAAACCTAACCACCTCTATATATACATTCAAACGCAAACGGTTTACCATTCTCAGAAGCATATAGTAAACATACATTCGTTAATTTGTACAAATTAAAAGATGACCTCTTCATCAAAACATGATCAAAACATGATGAAATCACAAGTTACCAAGCAGGAAATCCAACGAGAACTATATTACTACAGAAAACAATTTGTCTGGGCAGAAGGAACAAAGTCTCTAATAGCAGAAGAAATCGAAGTACAAGAAGATCTAATGGAAAACATGCCTCTGAAACCGCCAACAGATGATGGAAGGAAGGAGAAAGAGATGATCAAAAAACAATTGGGCAAGAATTACGAAATCCTCGAGTCGGTCAAACAACTATCGACGCAATTGATGGAGAAGATTGATGACACCCTATCTCGCCTTCAAGATTTTTATTAAGAATATTATTTAAGATATATATGTTATATATTGACGTATATCGTTTCAACAATTTCTATATATATTTGATACATTATACTTATCTATATGGTTGATGTGTGTAATAAGAATATTAGTATTATGATTATTGATATTTAATATTAGTATTATGATTATTGATACTCCGTATTTAATATTAAACTTGTCTCTTTATTGATATCTATATGCATGGTTGATGTTTGTAATAAGAATATGAGAAATTGTATTGGTTCCTACTTTTTGTTCCTAACTTTATTCCTAAACATTTGAAATGATGACAAGTGGATTAAAATATTATTAATTTTATTAAATTTTACACTTGTCATCTTTTCAAATTGTTAGGAATAAAGTTAGGAACAAAAATTAGGAACCAATACAATTTCTCTAAGAATATTAGTATATGGTTGATGTTTGTAATAAGAATATTTATGATTATTGATATTTAAATTTAAATCATTACATGCATTAAATGCGTTGTGCGCTTGTTTTTGCAATTCGAGGACGGCATGTCCAATGTGCAGTGAACTACGCTGACATGATTGGTGACATTCAAAGCTGCAGGTACCTAATTACCTTTCCATTTCGTACCAAACCAGAAAAGAACTTTCTTTTGCATTTCGTATCAGTTGTAAAAATTAGTTATAAAAAATGAAACATTGAATTTTAAAGCAACCATGAATGTTTCTCCCCCAAACTTGGTCGCTCCCCTGGTTTATTCCACAAAGTGACACGTATTAATTATATCTTCATAAAACAATAGAATATCTACTTTACAACAGAATACTTCATCGATCACGAATGGTTATATTCATGCGTTTTGATATTTAAAAAAATTAATAACATAATTATAAGATTTTTGTTGATAACAAATATTAACCAAATATGTCGGTTTTATTATATGGATAAAAAATTTTCAAACGTTGAAGAAGGAATATTAATAAACAAGTGTAAATTATATCAGATTAAAATTTGAATAATGTACATAGCATATGAATAACCTAATAAAGATATTACATGATAATATTTGAATAAGATATTACATGATTGATGAATGATGGTTGATGATGATGATTGATGATAATGATGATCACAAAACTTAAAAAGACAAAAAGATTTTATATTTTTTATAATTTTCATATCTTTCCTTAAAAATTTTAAAAAAAATCCAAAAGATTAGGGTTTATTAGGGTTTATTAGGGTTTACTAGGGTTTATTAGGGTTTTCTAGATTTCATATGATGGATTAGGGTTTATTAGGGTTGATGATGAAGTTGAGGATGATAATGAATGAATGATAATGATGATTGATGATGATGATGAATGCATGCTTAGGGTTTACTAGGGTTTATTAGGGTTTTCTAGTTTTCATATGATGGATTAGGGTTTGTTAGGGATTATTAGGGTTGATGATGATGTTGAGGATGATGATGAATAAATGATAATGATGATTGATGATGATGATGATTGATGATGATGATGAATGCATGGTTAGGGTTTACTAGGGTTTATTAGGGTTTTCTAGTTTTCATATGATGGATTAGGGTTTATTAGGGTTGATGATGATGTTGAAGATGATGATGAATGAATGATAATGATGATTGATGATGATGATGATTGATGATGATGATGAATGCATGGTTAGGGTTTACTAGGGTAATATTGAGATACTTCATAACATCATCAAGTGTAAAAAATAAAATTGTGATCTTATTCAAGTGTAAAAAAATATAATTAACACTTGTTTATTAATATTCCTTCTTAAACTTTTGAAAAAATTTGTTCCAAAAAATAAAACCCATATATATGGTAACCAAAAAATAAAACCTCCTTTTAGAGACCGATCAAAACCTGCTTCTCCGCTACAGTTAACACATCCCCCATTTTCTTTCCTATTTACTCTGTTTCGTCTTTCAAAATTTCAAAAAAAATGTCTCCGCTAAAGAAGAATTGCACCAACATTCTGTCTATACCTGACGAACTCCTTATAGAAATCCTTACTAAGGTTGGAGCGTCTTCCGTAGAGGATTTGCTAAACATATCGGCAAGGTATGTTTGTTGAAAACCCTGAACCGTCCTCCTCTGTAACTTGAAATTTTTTTCTTTCATGATCAGTTGTAGGAAATTAAATGAGTTATCTAAACACAATCATGTGTTGGAACGAGTTTCCATTGACAGCCATATGATATCCCCATTCTTCCCTTACGAACTTCAGGAAGCTCTTTTTTGGGGTAGATGTGTGGCGGCTGAAAACCCTGAAGCTCTTTACATAGCCTGAATGGTAAACATTCATAAATAAATATTTCTGTAATACTCATTCGTGCTTTTTGTATTCGGTCTAACTGTTTTTATATGAAAAACTGTTTCTTGATCATAGTTTGAATTCTTTGCATCAAGTGAAAAGAAGGAAGCCATAGAGAAATTTAGAAAATCTTCGAGTAAAGGTCACATTGGGGCATCTTATGTTCTTGGCCTATTGCTCATGGCAGAGCCAAATGCGTCATCAGCCGAGGGTTTATCGATTTTGAAAGGAATGAATCTTTAACAAAAAAAAAGAAGGGTGGATCATTGGATATAAAGACTTGGATTATATGTATGTTCTACTTAATTTGCAGCCTACGGTGAAGCTTTCATTAGACTTTATAGATTTAAAATGTGATGAAGAATCACACACTTATGATCGTATTAGAGAATCATTTTGGGAAGTAGATTTAGGCCTTTCTAATTGCAACATTTGTAAATGGATAAAAGAATTGTATTTTTTTTATATGGAATGTTAATAGACTGTATTAATTTGTTAATATGACAAATTAATTTCCGTATATGAAGGTGTTTATGTTATGACATTTATTTAAAACGCAACAATAAATAACATAAACACACAAATGAATGAATAAAACGCACCAATTAATAAATTCATCCTGCTAATGAATGAATAAGCATCAAAGTTATTAAGTTGTTACCCCCCCCCCCCCCACACCCAAGATCAGTGTGCGAAGCCTGCTCTTGGTAATATTTAATAACTTTTTAATTATTTTCGTACCACAAGTTACGTTTCCCGCTAATTTGTCGCACTAACAAATATTAAACACACCAAAATTAATCGTACATTCATGCATAGTGATGTCAACCTACTCGGTTGACATTTTAGCATAATGATGTCATCGGTAATTTTGCTCGAAATTATTTTGGACGTAATAATTATTCATAAGGAAAAGGGGGAACATAACATAAATTTTTAAAAAGGACAGTTGTCGGATGAGGCCAATGGTCGAAGTGGGAAGATGTTACCCCCCCCCCCCCCCAGCCAAGAGCAGTGTTCGAAGCTTGCTCTTGGCATTAAACATTTTTATCAATTAATTTTTTCGTACAACAAAATGAACGTTTGGATTATGAATTTATTTTAATGGTATTTTTTTTCGTACCAAGGAACTCTGATAACCGCAGCAATAAACTCTAAAAACCCAATAGATAATCGCATCGAGAAAATAAAATTTGATTTTCCCGCCAACAAATTTGGGGGGAATTCGCACTAACAAAGACCGATTGCACCAAATGATTATGATAATTGGAGTTTTTTTATTATCCCGCGTATTACGGGTTTTAGTAATCACAATACAACAGCATACCCATATTCTACATTCCCTTTATTTGACGTCTACGTTATCGATCAAAGGTTTCTCTAAAACCATACTAACCATCACCGTTCTCTTGGATTCGCCCATCACTCTTGGATTCGCCCATCACTCCTTCAAGTTAGCATTCCACAATCTTGTTTATGATTCCATGTCTCAGTCATCATAAATGGAAGAAACACGGAAAAGACGAAGAGGCGAACGTGGTATAGCGTCTTTTACAAAGAAGATGAAGAAGGAAGATTATCACGTTCAATTTGATTAAAATAATGTCCCAAAGAGTAAAGATTTCATGTCCTGGTTTGGCATGACGATTCAACATATGGTACCCGTTCATATCGATATGGGTAAACTGGATAATGAAGAATTTGAGAAGATATGGTTGGATACGAAGGTATGTTTTGTCAAGTGTGCATGCATTTAGATAGTTTACGACATGAATTAGTTATTGATCGGATAATTAAACAACCGCATCGTTAACGTTTTTTAAATTACAGAAAATTTGGAACATCCAGACCGATGCTTCAAAAGATTATATGCGAAAGAAGGCTGTGAAAATCGGTACAAATTTCAGATCAAGGCTTGTGACAGATTATGTAAACACACAGAAGTCTCCTTGTGAGAAGTATACGTTTATTGATCCGGTGGATTGGGAAACCTTTGTCTTACAAAAAACTAGCCCAGATTTTTTAGTATGTAATGCACAATTTACGTTATATATTTTAATGCATGTTATCCGGTATATCTTTCCAAGTAATTATTTATAACAATTTGTGATGATATTGTGTGTGAAGTCAAAAAGCGAGAAAGCAAAAGCCAACAATGCCAAGAGAAGGATGAGGCCCCGATTAGGACGAGGTGGCTGGAAGTCTATGAAAAAAAGAAAGAACTTATTTGGGATCAACTTGTAGAAAAACACAACTTTGTTGGAAGTGTAACTGATGTTCGATCAAAGAGGTATTTGCTTAGTGCTGCCATAATGGATAAGGAAACAAAATTGTATGAACTTCCACCTAGAGCCCTTGAAGATTACAAACGATTGGAAAACAGTTGTTTTATTTAATTATTCTAGATTACGTTGTTTGTAAAACAATTAGTAACGGGAAAATCTTATAGGACGAAGAGGAGAAAAAAAATGAAGGCCGGTGGGACCTACTATTTAAATAAGGAAGACCCTTTAACCCGGCTTTTGGGTCCCGAGCACGGGGGACGATCGCGGACTGTAGATGGGATCATTGGTCATACCAAGGTTAAGGGTGGATTTATTAGAAATGTTAACCTTGGTAGAGACTTGGTCAACACAGGGTCAAGTGTTCGTGAGTCTAGATGTGGGGATGTTTCACCTCCCAAGTATCCACCTATCGAGGTAATAATATATTAATTATAATTTGATTGCAGCTTAATTGTAGTTTTGAGTTTGTAAATTAATATGTTTTCTGGTTTGCAGAAGAGGACCCATGTGAGTTGCATATCAACGTGGTCGACACTCAAGTGACTGTGGCTTCTGGTACAGCATGGCCAACCCCAGGAGCGGTTTTACATGGGAAACTGATTGAAGAGGGATGTGCCAAAGTACAAATTGATGAATTCGTTGAAACGTTTAAGGACCTGCCAGTCCATTCAGTCACAAGAACAGATGAAGTTAGAACTGTTAAGGATTTGTATCATGCAATCGTTCAGTGGCCTAGACATGCACTAAAGGTATTTTTTTTAAAAGGAATATGAATATATTTTACTATAATATTGTTAAATATAAATTACAATATATTGTAGCTTGCGACCAACGACGCATCGACCAAATCGTCACTAGTTGGATCAAATCACACCTCCCCGCCATCACAAATTGATACGACATCAGTTTATAAGCCACATGTATTCGTACCAACAAATTTACACTTGTTGTTAATTTATATAGTTTGAACTATTAAAAGTTATAACATTTTGTTTGTTATTTTAGTTTCAAGGAAACGGCAGTGATATTTTTGGTCGGAATGAGCCCTCTTTTACAAATTTGGTTAGTCTTTAAATTCCTTAATTTAGTTACTTTGTTAATATATATAATGCGAATATAGATACTAATTGTTTGTGTTTTGATTTTTTAGCTAATGTCACAAATGGCTACTTCTGCACATGTACACCAACCATCAATCCAAAAATTTGTTGACCCTGAAGTGGATGGATTGTTGATCAAAATACGGAATAAAGGAAAGAAACATACGGATATACTTGATCAACTATCCAAACTGTTTGGTGATGAATTTTTTTTAATACCTTGTCACCGAAAGGGTTGTATCCCAACATGGTTGAATTTGACATCGTACTTTCAGAGGTCTTACAACTATTGTTAAACCGTCAGCTTGATCTCCACATTCTACAATGGTTTGCAATGTAAGTTCTTATTACTTATTAATGCTTTTTATTGAACTTATAAAATATCATTTTATATATGATTTAGTTTACTAACCTTATATAATATAATTAAGGTATTTTTATGAGCTGCCGAATAATTCGTCTTGCGCTTTCCTTGATGCGAGAATTATTAAAGATGACGACGACAAAACAAAACGAGCCGCCGTCATACATCACATAAAACAATTAGTTTTGCATCATGAGAAGAAAGATTTTTTTTCTTGCACCATATATATCTAGGTAATATATAATTCTCCATATAATACATATACACACTAAACATACGGAAAGCCTAAATGTTTTCTGATTTATATTTTTGTAGAAGACATTGGGTGCTTATTATTCTTTGCCCAAAAAACGGAATCGCATATATTCTTGACTCTTTAAAACATTCCGCTACACCGGCCAATTACCCCATTGTGTCTATTATAGATGAAGCTTTCCCGGGTACATATAAATGGAAGATGGCAAAGGTTTGTTTTAAAATTCATTTTTTTCAATTTATATGAAGGTGTTGAAAATATTTATTTGTGATTTAATTATAGTACTTCAAACAAAAAGCCGGCTGGGAATGTGGTTTTGTAGTCATCAAACATATGCAGGAGTTCGTTGAGACGATTCAACACAATTGTCCCACTGAAGAATTATGTGTTCTTTTGGTATAAAAATATAACTTTTCTTTCTTTGTATACCTTAATATAATATTGTCGTAATTGCTTTTAGTTTTGGAACAAGAACATGCTGTTTTCGAGTGATGATATCGAGCAAATGGTATTAAATCTATTGCCATTGTTAGTTAGCAAGGAGATTGAAGGCCGCCGGGAGAATATTCAATAAGAAACGATTTTGTGTAGCATTGTTCTTGGACATATGTTTATATATAGCATTATAGCATTGTACTCTATAAGATACAAATTTGTATATAATTGTGAATGTTGGTACTGGAACAAATATTTGTATAATGACCCGAAATAAATTTAGAGTGCGTAATATATGATTATATGCATGGACCGAAACAAATTTTAGTGCAAATTGTTTGTTTTTTTTTATCATGGGCCATAGCTACTTGGTAGGACTAAGCCCATATGGCACGCAAAGCCCATGTGTCAGGCAAAGCCCAAACGGAGACTAAGACAATGTGTCACACTAAGCCCAAATGGCAGACTAAGCCCGTGTCGTAGACTAAGCCCATGTGGTACGCTAAGCCCAAATGGTAGACTAAGTCCATGTATTAGGCTAAGCCCAAACGGCTGACTAAGCCCATGTCATAGGCTAAGCACAAAAAACAGACTAAGCACATGTGTCAGGCTAAGTCCAAATGGCAACTAAGCCCATGTGGTAAGCCTAGTGTAAGTCTCCTCTTCAAGCATATGCATTAGACGGTTTACTTATCTGATGACCAAAACCATCTCATGCAGCGTTCTATGTCGTTTCTTTCGAAAGTATCTTCTGACACCTGCTTTAACAACTCAACGTTTCTCTGAAGAAAAGTACAAGTTGTAATGCATAATTACAAATCATAGAAACAATGAAAATATATCGAGGAAAAGTATAAGATTTATTATTTCGAAGATCTTTTCAGAGCAAAATTGAAAGATTGCATCTTGTCATGGGAAATACAAATAACTGTGCCTAAAGTACAAGTAAAAATACACCTGATCCTTAACCATGCAAGTTGGTCAGACAAAAGAAACATGAGGATTGCTCTGGGCCTCTGGCCAATATATAGATTAAAAAGGGGGGAGGAAAGAAGGCTGAAAAGCGGCTGGAAAAGAGCTGGCTGGGAAAAAGGGGCTGCACATGGTAACATTGCTAACCTTACAAAGATAAAGGCACGTAAAACCGAGTCGATTTCCGATTCCCTTCTATAAATAAAAATAACCTCCAAGTATATCCTTTACGCTGTGTTCCCGAGTTTTAGCATGGAGAGAAAAGAAAAGAAAAGAAAAAAAGGAGAGAAAAGAAGGGAAGGGAAAGGAAATGAAAGTTATATTTTCGTGTTCCCGAGTCGAAAGAAAATTAAAGGAAAGAAACGTTTTATGTGTTCCCGAGTGGAAAGGAAGGGAAACGAAAGTTATAATTAAGTGTTATTTTTACTAGTAATTTCATTTCCTTCCAAATTCTTCCAAATCGGAAGGAAAGTTAGGAGAGAATATTAACCCTCCAATTTCTTTCTTTTTTTTCCACTTTCTTCCGTAAAAAAAAACTCGGGAACATAAAAACTTTTCTTTTCCTCCCAGTTCCACCCAATTCTCTCCCTTTCTCTCGTTAAATGAGACTCGGGAACACAGCGTTAGAAAATATTGTCTACAAAATAGAAGATATCGGAAGTATTACCTTCCAGCAAATGTAGAAAATAATCTCTAGAAAGCAGAAGGTTAAAGAATCACAGAAGCAAAAAAAAACTAAGTGAAGCCAAACCACCTTTTGGATTATGTGATTTACCGGAAATAATTGCGCAAAAATGATTATGGCATGTTTCCCTTACCCAATGCTTATGGGATTTGTATCGTTGACCATAAAATACAGGTTTTCTAACACGGCCATATCTGTCAATCCGTCACTAAAACAGGTTAGAAGCGGATTAGGGCGACATAAATATTTGGTTAGTATATGCTACTGTCTAATAATAGCGATGAAACACTCCATTTCAGCAACGAAAATATTGGACGCTAATCTAACGATCTTTCTTTAAACCAACATTAATACAGTTCACTAAACAACATACTGAAATTGACTTGTAATAGATTAGCGACAAGTAGTCAGCGGTGGATTAGTGATGAATTAATTAGACAGATAAAGACAGCACCATTAGTGAATTATTGACGGGTTTTTAGCGACGGATTTGATGTTCGTGTCTAATCATCACTAACTAAACTGTTCTGAAAAAAAAAAAGTTAAATTACAAAATTCTAGATTCGTGTACCACAAGAAAATCTAGTAATATCAATACCAACAGCAACAATAAGCATTATAAAAAACATAAATTAAAGAAAAATATAATACAAAAATGTTTGTAGTTATGAGGACGGGGTGAGTTAGGTCATAGGTGGGGGCCGGCTAAGGCGCCGAATGGGGAGATGACTTTTGTGTAAGATGTATATAAGGTGTATGTTTAGTAGGTACTCTTCCATTTCCCTTTCTTGTGCCTCGAGCCTCTCGACATGCTCCGTCCATTCCCGTTAACGATATGTTTCCACCTTCTTTTGTGGCATCCTTTCATGTTGACGTTGCTTTCACATCATGCTTTTTTTTTTGAACAGCAACATGAAGCATTAGCATTAAAGAAAACAAACAACCCAAGCGAGGAGAAAAAGACGTGGTCAAGCGTTTCCTCCTCCATTCTACAGAAAGGACAAACTAACGTCCCCTCAGTAATGCCACGGCTAGCAAGATAAGTGAGGATAGGAATTATGTTTTTGATCATTCTCCAAACGAATCAGTTTATCTTGATCGGAATCCATTTTATCCAAGAGAACAAATTGGTATTAATGTAACATCACCATCTCCGTTCCAAGTCCAACGATCCAGGCCTACCTCGAAATTCAAGCCCAGCAAGAAATCTATCATTTCAGCCAATTGGCAAGTCTCTCTTCCCCTTCTAATTTGACGGCTCCAATTCCAATTCCAACCCGACACTTGACCTTCAATCGCATTCAATCTATTAGCAACCCAACAGTTTCATATCATGTGCCTACAAAAAATATAACAAATAAACAAATAAAAGCTATAGCTACCCCTTTCTCTCTCTCTCTATTTGTGTGTGCGTGTGTGTCTATATATATATATATATATATATATATATATATATATATATATATATATATATATATATATATATATATATATATATATATATATATATATATATATATATATATATATATATATATATATATATATATATATATATATATGGTAAGGTTATTTGGAAAATCATGAATATTGTGTGAATGTAAAAACGATTTTGGAGCGTTGGATCAAAAGAATCAATGGTTATTATAAGAATCATAAGGTTGGACAAAGCTGATCAAAGATAGAAGAGGGCTGGGGAGGGGTCTTCCTGTGTGATGATCGCTGTCATGGCTTGGCGATAGCAGGATGTTTGGCGGGTTAGTGAACCCGAGTGTGTTGGAATGTTTTTAATTAAGAAGAATTTAATCAATAAGTATTTTATCACTCACGCCTATAAATACCCCTCTCAACGACTTCAAAAACTACGTCTTCCTTCTTCACTCTTTCTCTCATATTCACTCTTTCTATATTTTCTCGTCAATATATATTTTATCACCCACCTCTATAATCCAACTTTCAGTTTAATTTTAAAATTGAAATTTATTCTTTTGATAATTTTGATTCGTATGTGCGCAACAAAATCGTTGATGAACCTACTACATACCTATCGTCATCTGAATCATCAAATTACGCAATTGTTTACGCAGCAGTTGCTGAAGTTACACCTGCAGTATTTGTAGATACTTCAAGTTCAAGCATACGTCGTTCAAAATTTATCTCCAAAATGATCGGGAAACTGTAGAGAAAAAGTTGATTGAATATTACTTTGTTCCCAATTCAAAGTTTGGCGACATTAATTTTAAAAATAGATTTTGGATGATTAGAAGATTGTTTGTGCGTATTGTTGAGGATATAAAAAGAAAATTTCCATATTTTCAAACAACTTTTGATGCCAATCTGTAATCAACCTCTGCAAACACCACTGATACGCTCGATGAATACTTGAATATGTCAGAACAAACTTCATGTGAAAGCCTCTACAACTTCTGCTATGGTGTTATTCAGTTGTATGGCATCGAATTTATGCGCAAACCAACATCCAACAATATTCAACTTTTATACGTTGCACACGAATCCAGACATGGATTTCCTGATATGTTAGGTAGCATTGATTGTACACATTAGGATTGGAGGAGTTGTCCAACGACATTGCAATGCCGGTACATGAAAGGTGATCACAAGTACCCGACATTTATACTTGAAGCAGTAGTGTCGCAAGATTTGTGGATATGGCAATCATATTTTTCTATTGCGTGTGGCAACAATGATCTAAACATCCTCTACTAATCATCATTATTCAACGACACACTACTTGGAAAAACACCAAAAAGTTTATTTGTTTTAAACAGGGAAGAATACAAGCATGCGTACTAGCTTGCAGATGGGATATACCCAAAGTGGGCCAATTTTGTGAAATCATTTTCACATCCAGTAACCCCAAAAAAGAAATGTTTCAAGGCAGCACACGAAGCAGCAAGAAAACGATGTATAACAGGAGTTTAGCATACTAAAACAAAAATGGGTCATAATCAGACAGCCTACACAGTCCACTGATCTTTATCGATGTAAAGATATCAGGTATGCTTGACTTATATTACACAATATGATCCTGAAAAATGAAGATGTTGTTATATGTCTGGTACGCTTTCCTTCTCTTTGGACTGATAATTTATTTAAATGATCAAGTTTAGGTTTTGAATTCCTATTTTTAGGTTTTAAATTCCCGTGTGTAGGTTTAAATTCAAGTATTTAGGACTTCAAATATTATTTATAGGATTTTTATTTTATTTTGTACCGGTGTGCTTTTTTAATTAAATGTTATGTATATCTTTATTTTTATTTACTACATTTAAATTATATTATATTTTACATTAAATTTTCTTTTCTTTTTTGTTTTATTTATATAATTTTAATATAAGAAAGTTGATGTGGCATTGAGGGTTAGGAGAGTTGGGGATGATGGAGTCCCCCACCCTAATTAATTTTTATTTATAGTTAAATCCCTTTAATTTGGGAAGGTTTTAAATACTCAAAAACAAATCAGAATCCTTGATTTTGTGAATCTGACGATCCAGAATTGTTTTTACACTCATACAATACCTATAATTCTCACTTTAACCTAATTATCTCGCTATCTCTCTCTCTCTCTCTCTCTCTTTATATATATATATATATATATATATATATATATATATATATATATATATATATATATATATATATATATATATATATATATATATATATATATATATATATATATAAACTACAATGATTGTGTGAATGTATGACCAATTATGGTCTAATCATTTATAACAGACATAATGGTAAAATAACATAATACATAATTAATTATATTGAATATATATCCACTAAGTAAGGTAATAGATTAATTATTCTAAGTTTATCACATTCCCCTTTTCTCTCTTTTTTTGTTCTTCTTATACCGATGTCCACCCACATCCAAGGGCTCCATCAACAACGGGAATAACACCAAGGATTCTTCGTCTACCATCTCTTCGATAATGAGACTTTAAATTGTAATGGGTCGGTGATCCCTATTAAACGATTTACATTTTTATATAGATCCTTTTTCTTCTTCTTGAAACCGCGAAACCCCACTCCATAAAATCGATCCCTAGGTGCATGCTTCCACTCCGAGAAGAAATCAACGAACAACTATGCAAGTATCAATCTCCATGTGTGTGTTTTTCATGGTTATTTATGGTGATTGTAACACCCAAAAAAATTAAATAAAAAACTAAATAAATATTTGTTTAATTAAAAACTTTCATGAAAAATTTAAGTAAAATTTCATCAGAGTAATTGGTGTTACTCTAAAAAATAAACTTTATGAATTACTAAAAGTGAAAGTATTTCAACTTATATAACCAATCAGAGCTCGAACAATGAGATCATGCTCTTTTCCAAAAACCACCCCTTTTAAACCTGACATATGTTATTAAACAACGGGTTAGTGGAAAACGCTTAGTGAGCATACACATTATTTACATATTATACTAATCATGTACATATACATATTCATACGTTCACAAAGTTCATAAACAACATCACATAATCCTAAAACACACATTGTTGGTACCAACTCCTATATGTGGACCGGTTCCCTGAAGCGCTGTCCTCGGTTCCTCTGTCGTTGGCCCTTCTCTGTATGGGTCCTTGATGACCAGCCTCACTAAACCACTTCTCCCCTTGGGCCCTTCATGTTTAGTTACATTACATACATCATATATATACTACATAACACATATCATGTTGACCACTTCTCCTACCGGTGCTTCGTGGACAACAACTTATATATACATGCATCGTTAATATAATAAACAAGTTAGTGTAACTCACCCTATACAAAATATTTAGATCACGCCACTAATGTGAACTTTGTGAGTCTACTTTCATATTTTTGGGAGGTGAGGGTGGAACTTAGTGTGTGTGTGTGTGTGCATGAGTCTACTTTCATATGAGGTTGAGTTTTATTAATGTTATCCCCCAAAGTCACGTATGTGCAAATCATAGGTTGCCTCTACCATTTTTTCAAGAAAATGAAAATTTTGGATGATTCATGTTGGCTGGTTGGTTTTGGTTTGGTTGGTTTTGTTTTTTTATATTTAATTGGTGATGGAAACCCCTTCGATTTTATCTTCTACTTACTCTGAAGTTTCAAGGAATTTTTTCTTGGCGATGCTTTTTATGATGATCACCTAGGTGTACGGTTATTTGGTTGAGAATTTAACATAAACTCCTAAACTTTGGAAGGTTTTTTCCCTTTTTTCAATGCACACATCGGGATGGAAAGTGCTACAATGCTCAAAAATGGAAGGGTGCTTATGGTCTCATGGAAGTTAAAAGTTTGATGCTCTTTTGGTACTATATCTGGATGTTTTTTGTCTATTATGAAATCTGAAGTTCTCATTGCTTTTTTTCATTTGTAATCTTAAATGTGCTTAGTCCTGATAGTTGTAGCTTCTTTATCTGGCCACCTAGATGTATGCTTATAGCTCTGTAGGTTGACAGATGTAAAACCTCAGTTCTTGGTTGTTGTTTGTTGACATTCTTTCTTGGTGCTAGCTCCCCGCTAACTCATTGTTATATTACAATAAAATTCCGTTGTTAAAAAAAAAAGTAACATGGAGTAGAAGGATCTTGTAAGGAACAACCTACAAACATTCACAATAGACACCCCTTTAGAGCTTGTGTTAACTTGTTATTCCTTATACTTCATTAATCATACTTTTAGTCCCCTTTTTATCTTATATTAAGAAATAGGCCATAGGTATTAAGTCACATGGCTACTTACGTATCAAGGTCCAATTAAGACATTTTATATTGTACTTTAAGAGCTTAGTCAATAAATACTTATAATATAAAGTTTTATAAAAAATTTCACATTAAATCCTTTTAGACCACTTCTCACTATTTTATCCATAACTTCTGGTTCGTAAGTCCATATATGATAACAACAACAATATGTAACATATAAGTTTATAACAATAACAATAAAAATATTTCATTCACTCTTCTTATATTAAGATGATAATAATAACAATATGTAACATATAAGTTTCCAAATGTATTTGTGTTGTTTACCTATAAACGAAACATACTTACTTTTCTTAACAAATAATAGCAACATGTTCACAAATTCTTACCGAATAACAAAAACTTAGTTACTTTTTATGAGTTTCAGGTTATATGTTTCATTTACCATTATAAAAATGTAAGTACGTTTTCACTGCCAATAAAAGAATATAAGTATGTTGCTATTAAGGGAAAATATAATACATTACCCATATTTAATAGAAAATATTTTCCCATAAAAGACTTAGGTGGTGTTTGTTTTGGAAGATGTAAAATGACTTTTGTCTTTGTCCATGTCTGCAGAAGAATATGTGAACCAAAAGTTCTTTTCCATGTCTTCGCTCTTCATAAAAAAGTTTGTTTGTTTTAACGTCTTTTTGGAATCATTCATTCTAATATCAATTTTAGTTAAAATAAACCCGGGTGGGATGGGAATGGGGTTGGTATGTTGGGTAAGAAAGGGGTGGGGTGGGGTGGTAGATGGGGGTTGGTGGTATGGGTAAGGGTGGGGTGGGTGGGGTGGGTGGGGTGGGGTGAGGTAAGGGTAGGGTAGGTAGGGTGAGGGTAGGGTGGGTAGGGGTAGGGGTAGGGGTGGGTGGGCATGGAGGTAGGGGTGTGTAAGGTGGGGTTAGGACAGGGTGGGGTGAAGTGTAGTTGAAAAGTTACAAAAAGATGTTAAAAAAGATATAAAATATGTCTTTTTGAAAAAGAGGTGAAAAAGTATTTTTAGATCTTTGTCTTCTAGAAAACAAACGGCCTTTTTGAAAAACATCTACCCTCCCACAGATGTTTTAGGAGAAAAAGACTTTTTGAGAAAAAACAAACACCCCCTTATTCTCATTAATTTGCAATATATAGGAGAATAGAACATAAATATGGGCTATACACAAAAAGGCCAAACATGGATTAAGAAAAATACAAGCCAAACATTCACAATGGACACCTCTTTAGAGTTTGTGTTAAATTGTTATTCCTTATACTTTATTCATCATACTTTTAGTCCCCTTTTTATCTTATATTAAGCATTAGTCCATAGGCATTAAGTCACATGGCTACTTATGTATCAAGGTCCAATTAAGACATTTTATATTGTACTTTAAGAGCTTAGTCAATAAATACTTATAATATAAAGTTTTATAAAAAATTTCACATTAAGTCCTTTTAGACCACTTCTCACTATTCTATCCATAACTTCTGGTTCGTAAGTCTATATATGATAACAATAACAACATGTAACATATAAGTTGATAACAATAACAATAACAATAACAATATTTCATTCACTCTTATATTAAGATGATAGCAATAACAATATGTAGCATATAAGTTGCCAAATGTATTTGTATTGTTTACCTATAAACGAAACATACTTACTTTTCTTAACAAATAATAGCAACATGTTTACAAATTCTTACCCAATAACTAAAACTTAATTGCTTTTTACGAGTTTCAGGTTATATGTTTCTTTTACCATTATAAAAATGTAAGTACGTTTTCACTGCCAATAAAAGAATATAAGTATGTTGCTATAAAGGGAAAATAAAATAGATTACCCATATTTGATAGAAAATATTTTCCCATAAAATACTTATTCTCATTAATTTGTAATATATAGGAGAATAGAACATAAATATGGGCTATATACAAAAAGGCCAAACATGGATTTGTTGGAAAAACATGCTCCTGTAATGGGTTTCAAAAACTTTGAGTTGCAACAGAAGCATAAAATAATGAACACAAATTATTTTCCAAAGGATCAAACTATATGTATGAAAAGATAAAATAAAACAACCATAGAAAACTTCAAGGAAAACAACCTTTGATGCCTTTTCTTGAACTCGAGATTATGTTGTTATTGAGCTTGAGGAACCAAGAAGCGTCCCTCTATAGATAGCCCACCAACAAGCTTGATGAACACCAAGGATGCTAGTCCTTATTCTCACAAAAACAAACCTCTCTTTGTTGGAATGAAATTTGACTTTCACCCAAGTAAGATATATATTTGCTAGTAATATTTAGCAACTAGAAAGTGTGTGTTTGTGTGTGTAATTTTCGTCCAAGATGAGTTGGGTGAAAAAGGAGAAGACAACTATCTTTCTTTTAAATGCACATGTAAAGTGTATGATTCCAAAGCACAATCATTTCCCTTGGTTCCCACCCTTTCATGCATTGGTTCCTTTTGCCACCATAATGAGTGAGTGGAGAGAGAAATAAACTTTCTCTCTCTTATTTTCAGATTTCATAAAATCAACTTTTGTTTTTATAAAATATAAACCTATTTTATAAATTAAGCTTTCAAACCTTTATATATATATATATATATATATATATATATATATATATATATATATATATATATATATATATATATATATATATATATATATATATATATATATATATATATATATATATATATATATATATATATATATATATATATATATATATATATATATATATACACTACTTTATTTAATTTACCTTTTAAATTAAATAAAAGGGTTGTTGAAAATACGACAACTGATCACCACGAGTAAGGTTTTTAAGCCGATTACTGTGTGACAGATATGTATTTTATTTATAATATGCGGAATAAATAAGAGTTGCTGAATAAAATAAAACGGTAAATCTAAGCTAGACAGTATTTAAATAGACAGAAAGCGGTAAATAAAGTAAATGTTAGAAGTTAGAGGTTAGATGTAATAAACGTCATTATCAACGATAAAGTGTTTTTACAATAAATAAAAAGGTTAGAAGTTAGAAGTTAGAAGTTAGATGTCTCGGTTAAATACAGTCCACATATGTTTTGGTTGTCACGGTTCGATTTTTATGTCTTGGATATTTGGTACAGTTGATTTATAACAGTTTGAATAAATCAATAATAACACAGATAATTTCAAAAGAACTTATCGATAGCAAATGAATATGGCGATTTTCTTTGAAGCGTCGATTCTTGTTCTTTGCTCGTCTTTTCTTGATGTGTCGATTTCTTGTTCTTTTCGGTAGGATGAGATTTTGGTGATATTTGGTGTCGGGTAGAGGTTGTTTGGAGGTTTGAAGTTTGGTGTCGGGAGGATATCTTGTTTCTTGTGGTTGTGCGGTTTGATTCTTGTTGCCAAATGCAGAAATTTGAGAGTCTTGAGGTTTCTGGTCGTGGGTAAGAGTGTATGGAGCTTGGTTGATATATGTGTTGTTCAAAATCAGCAAGAGAGAGCCTCAATTTATAGTTGCTGAAGAGCACTGATCACCACGAGTAAGGTTTTTAAGCCGATTACTGTGTGACAGATATGTATTTTATTTATAATATGCGGAATAAATAAGAGTTGCTGAATAAAATAAAACGGTAAATCTAAGCTAGACAGTATTTAAATAGACAGAAAGCGGTAAATAAAGTAAATGTTAGAAGTTAGAGGTAATAAACGTCATTATCAACGATAAAGTGTTTTTACAATAAATAAAAAGGTTAGAAGTTAGAAGTTAGAAGTTAGATGTCTCGGTTAAATACAGTCCACATATGTTTTGGTTGTCACGGTTCGATTTTTATGTCTTGGATATTTGGTACAGTTGATTTATAACAGTTTGAATAAATCAATAATAACACAGATAATTTCAAAAGAACTTATCGATAGCAAATGAATATGGCGATTTTCTTTGAAGCGTCGATTCTTGTTCTTTGCTCGTCTTTTCTTGATGTGTCGATTTCTTGTTCTTTTTGGTAGGATGAGATTTTGGTGATATTTGGTGTCGGGTAGAGGTTGTTTGGAGGTTTGAAGTTTGGTGTCGGGAGGATATCTTGTTTCTTGTGGTTGTGCGGTTTGATTCTTGTTGCCAAATGCAGAAATTTGAGAGTCTTGAGGTTTCTGGTCGTGGGTAAGAGTGTATGGAGCTTGGTTGATATATGTGTTGTTCAAAATCAGCAAGAGAGAGCCTCAATTTATAGTTGCTGAAGAGCACTGATCACCACGAGTAAGGTTTTTAAGCCGATTACTGTGTGACAGATATGTATTTTATTTATAATATGCGGAATAAATAAGAGTTGCTGAATAAAATAAAACGGTAAATCTAAGCTAGACAGTATTTAAATAGACAGAAAGCGGTAAATAAAGTAAATGTTAGAAGTTAGAGGTTAGATGTAATAAACGTCATTATCAACGATAAAGTGTTTTTACAATAAATAAAAAGGTTAGAAGTTAGAAGTTAGAAGTTAGATGTCTCAGTTAAATACAGTCCACATATGTTATGGTTGTCACGGTTCGATTTTTATGTCTTGGATATTTGGTACAGTTGATTTATAACAGTTTGAATAAATCAATAATAACACAGATAATTTCAAAAGAACTTATCGATAGCAAATGAATATGGCGATTTTCTTTGAAGCGTCGATTCTTGTTCTTTGCTCGTCTTTTCTTGATGTGTCGATTTCTTGTTCTTTTCGGTAGGATGAGATTTTGGTGATATTTGGTGTCGGGTAGAGGTTGTTTGGAGGTTTCAAGTTTGGTGTCGGGAGGATATCTTGTTTCTTGTGGTTGTGCGGTTTGATTCTTGTTGCCAAATGCAGAAATTTGAGAGTCTTTGATACGTGTATGGGCTGATTATAGTAAGGTTTAGGAGATTTGAGATTGGATTTCGTGTATGGGTGTTTGTTTGGTGAATTGCAGCGGAATTAACAATAAAAATTAAGGATAGAGTGATAAACAACCTAGACCTATAGATTGATTATCGTTTGAAGACAAGCTAAGACCTATTAACTTGAATTCGTGTCAAATCAGGAAATCATCCCTCAAAGACGAAATTGTGAGTGTAAGCAACAACTCAATGAACAAAGTTATTGTTTTTCTTGATTAATTTCGTATTCTAGCTGTTACAAGCAAAAAGAAATGGCTATAAAGCCTAAACATAAAGATGGGAGTTACAAAACAACCCAACAGCCAAGTTATTTAAGAAACTACTAACTACTCATCAAAACAAACTTAAATGACTTATTAAATGAAAGAAAACGTTTCAAACTTCAAATTAACTCCAAATGCAACCCAAATGCATCCAAATTCCTTGAAATGTGCAGCCCTAATCCATGCAAGTGATCATGCAAACTCCATGGGCCATTGAGCCCAAACATCCTTCAAATCCTTTAAACAAGACCAACCCATCACCTTTTGGGCCCTCATTCTCCATGCATGCATCATCCCCTCCCTCTTGGAAAGGAATTGTCCTCAATTCAGCAAGGCCATCATCATCCAAATATGGTGAAAGATCCCCCACGTTAAATGTCGCATGCACACCAAAGTCTCCTCCTAAATCCACCTTGTAAGCAATATCATTCACCCTTGCCACCACCTTGAAAGGACCCTCCGCGCGTGGCATCAATTTGTTCTTCCTTTTGTTAGGAAAACGTTCCTTTCTCATGTGTACCCATACTAGATCACCTTCTTGAAAGACACGTGGTTTCCTATGCTTGTTGGACTTTTGTTTGTACACCTCATTCACAGATTCTATCTTCTCACGAACTTGTTGGTGTAGTTTCATCATGGCCTTCAACTTGTCATTAGCATCCTTGTGAACCAATTCATCCTTTGGCAATGGAATCAAATCCAAAGGCATGTAAGGATTCACACCATACACCACTTCAAAAGGAGAATGACCTGTTGCATAAGTAGGAGAACGATTATAGGCAAATTCAGCATGTGCAAGTTTGATATCCCAATCTTTTTGAGTTTTGTTTACTAGCCCCCTCAACAAAGTACCCAAAGTTCTATTAGTCACCTCCGTTTGCCCATCCGTTTGTGGATGATGGGACGTACTAAAAAGTAACTTAGTACCAACTTTCCTCCACAAAGTATTCCAAAAATAACTCAAGAACTTGGAATCCCGATCAGAAACAATGGTTTTAGGAATCCCATGCAAACGAACCACCTCTTTAAAGTACAAATCAGCCACATTAGATGCATCATTGGTTTTATGACATGGCACAAAGTGAGCCATTTTCGAAAACCTATCGACCACTACCATAATGGAATCCTTCCCCCTTTGAGTTCTAGGCAAAGCCACAATGAAATCCATGGACACATCTTCCCAATGACGAATAGGAACCGGCAAAGGAGTGTAAACACCATGCTTGAAAGTTGTTTTCGCCATGTGACATGTAACACACTTGCCCACAATGTTGGTTACATCCCCCAACATCTTAGGCCAAAAGAAATGTTCTTTAAGCACCTCCAAAGTTTTGGTAACGCCAAAATGACCAGCTAAACCACCACCATGAGCTTCACGAATCAGCAACTCACGTATTGCATGTTTTGGAACACAAAGGCGATTGCCTTTGAATAAAAAGCCATCTTGCACCATGAATTCACCATTGGGACCACCTGCACATTTTAAAAATAAATCTCTAAAGTCCACATCAGATTCATAGTAATTCTTCAAGGTTTCAAACCCCAACAAACGAACATCCAAAGTTGCCAACAAAGTGTAACGTCTAGATAACGCATCAGCCACCACGTTACTTTTGCCATCCTTGTATTTGCATGAAAAATGAAAGGATTGCAAGAACTCCACCCACTTTGCATGTCTTGTGCTCAATTTTTGTTGCCCATTGATGTACTTCAAGGATTCATGATCAGAATGCAAAATGAAATGATTTGCACGCAAATAATGACTCCAATGATCTAAAGCACGAACAATAGCATAAAACTCCTTATCATAAGTGCAATAATTCAAACGAGCACCACCCATTTTTTTAGAAAAATAAGCAATAGGACGCTTGGATTGGATCAAAACAGCCCCAATACCAACTCCACTTGCATCACACTCCACTTCAAATGGTTGAGAAAAATCCGGAAGAGCCAAAATAGGAGCATTACACAACAATTCCTTGAGTTTGTCAAATGCCTTTTGAGCTTCCTCTCCCCATGCAAAGACTCCTTTCTTCAAACAACCTGTTATGGGACTTGCAATGGTGCTAAAGTCACGAACAAACCTCCTATAAAAAGAAGCAAGACCATGAAATGACCTAACTTCAGAGATGTTAGTAGGAATAGGCCATGACTTGATTGCTTCTGTTTTGGATGGATCCACGGACACGCCATCTCTCGACACCACAAAACCCAAAAATGCCACCTCTTCCACCAAAAACGAACATTTTTCTAGCTTCCCATAGAGTTTTTGAGCTCTAAGGGTCTCGAAAACCTGTTTTAAGTGGCCTAAATGATCCTCCAAGCTCTTGCTATATACCAAGATATCATCAAGGTATACCACCACAAACCTGCCCAAAAAATATTTCAGCACTTCATTCATTAGTCGCATGAAAGTGCTAGGTGCATTAGTTAGACCAAACGGCATCACGGTCCATTCATACAAGCCATGTTTAGTTTTAAAGGCTGTTTTCCATTCATCCCCTTCACGCATACGAATCTGATGGTAACCACTTCTCAAATCAATTTTTGAGAACATAATGGAACCATGTAACTCGTCCAACAAGTCATCAATTCTAGGAATAGGAAATCGGTATTTTATGGTGATGTTATTAACAGCCCTACTATCAACACACATCCTCCAAGAACCATCTTTTTTTGGAACCAACAACACGGGAACAGCACAAGGACTTAGGCTTTCACGAACATAACCCATTTTCATGAGTTCATCAATTTGTTTTTGCAACTCCTTTGTCACCTCCGGATTACATCTATAGGCAGCTTTATTAGGCAAAGGAGAACCCGGAATAAGATCAATTTGGTGTTCAATACCACGGATTGGAGGCAAACCCGGTGGTAATTCACTTGGAAACACATCTTGGAATTCATGTAACAAATCAGCAATACGACTTTCTTCATGCACCATTTTTGCCACCTTTGCATGCTCATCAGCCACAAGCATATAAATCACATCACCTTGGTCAAGAGCTTGCTCCACCTCCCTTTCACTAGCAAACATAGAAAGATTAGGTTTTTTAACTTGTTTAGAATTCATGGACCTTATGGCCGTTGGGGACATGGGTTTTAACACAATTTTTTTATTATTGTGTCTCAACTCATATTCGTTACTTCTCCCCCTATGTAACACGTCCCTATCAAATTGCCAAGGACGCCCCAACAAGATATGACATGCATCCATTGGAATAACATCACACAACACTTCATCTTTATAAGACCCCATAGTTAGACCAACTCTAACCTGTTTTGTCACCTTTATTTTGCTTCCATCATCCAACCAATGAAGAGCATATGGTTTTGGATGGTTTGTAGTAGACAAACCCAATTTGGTCACCATTTCATTAGAAGCAACATTGGTACAACTTCCACCATCAATGATCAAACTACACCACTTGTCTCTAACCAAACATTTGGTGTGAAACAATTGGTCTCGTTGATCCATATCAGCCACAGTTTGAACCACTTGAGTTTTAAGGGTTCTAAGCACCAAAACCGTGTCATAGATGGGTGCCTCATACTCCACTTCCTCCTCTTCATCTTCTTGTTGTGGTGCATCATGAAAAAGACCAGCCAACCTCTCTTCTTCCTCTAACTCTTCACGACATTCAATGGCCTCCCTCAAAGTCACCACCCTTTTGTTTGGACAAGCATTTTGGAAATGACCAAAACCTTGACACTTGAAACATCTAATTATTGCCAAACTAGTTTCTTTGGTACCACTAGTAAGTTTAGGAGCAACGGGAACATTATTAGAACCAGAAGGAGTAGAAACAGAATTTGGTCTATTGCTAGACTCGGGTTTGGACCATGACTTGGACTTGGAGTTTTCAAGAGTAGAACTTCCGCCATAACGTGCCTTGGCTTGTCCCTCCAACTTCAAACATAAACCACAAAGAGTTCCAAAATCAGCATAAGGATACAACTCCACGACATTGGCAATGTTGTAGTTCAACCCTTTGAGAAAACGAGTCATTTTTTGTTCTTCAACTTCTTCAATATCCCCCATCAAGGACAACTTTTCAAATTCATCAATGTATTCGCCAACACTCATTTTTCCTTGCTTCAAATCAGCAATCTTCTTGTAAGTAGCAATTCTATGAGTAGAAGGAACATATCTTTTTCTTAGTTTTCATTTTAGAGAAAGCCAAGAAGAAATTTTTTCTTTCCCTTCACGGTTTCTCTTGGCCTTAAGCCCTTCAAACCACAATGAAGCACCACCACTTAGCTTGAGAATGGCATACTTGCAACTTTTTTCGTCATCCACTTCCTTGAACTCGAACATTCTTTCAATCTTTCTTTCCCACTCCAAGTAGCATTCAGGATCAGTTCCACCAACAAATTCGGGCAATTCAGACACCTTGAATTCTTCAACCAATCTTGGCTGCCCCCGCCTAGGCTGTCGCCTTTCCCCTTCTTGTAAATTCCTTAAAGCATCCCGTAAGTTTGCAAGAAAGTCTGGATCATCGAAATCCATGGCTCTGATACCACTTATGATACGTGTATGGGCTGATTATAGTAAGGTTTAGGAGATTTGAGATTGGATTTCGTGTATGGGTGTTTGTTTGGTGAATTGCAGCGGAATTAACAATAAAAATTAAGGATAGAGTGATAAACAACCTAGACCTATAGATTGATTATCGTTTGAAGACAAGCTAAGACCTATTAACTTGAATTCGTGTCAAATCAGGAAATCATCCCTCAAAGACGAAATTGAGTGTAAGCAACAACTCAATGAACAAAGTTCTTGTTTTTCTTGATTAATTTCGTATTCTAGCTGTTACAAGCAAAAAGAAATGGCTATAAAGCCTAAACATAAAGATGGGAGTTACAAAACAACCCAACAGCCAAGTTATTTAAGAAACTACTAACTACTCATCAAAACAAACTTAAATGACTTATTAAATGAAAGAAAACGTTTCAAACTTCAAATTAACTCCAAATGCAACCCAAATGCATCCAAATGCCTTGAAATGTGCAGCCCTAATCCATGCAAGTGATCATGCAAACTCCATGGGCCATTGAGCCCAAACAGCCTTCAAATCCTTTAAACAAGACCAACCCATCACCTTTTGGGCCCTCATTCGCCATGCATGCATCAGTCTTGAGGTTTCTGGTCGTGGGTAAGAGTGTATGGAGCTTGGTTGATATATGTGTTGTTCAAAATCAGCAAGAGAGAGCCTCAATTTATAGTTGCTGAAGAGCACTGATCACCACGAGTAAGGTTTTTAAGCCGATTACTGTGTGACAGATATGTATTTTATTTATAATATGCGGAATAAATAAGAGTTGCTGAATAAAATAAAACGGTAAATCTAAGCTAGACAGTATTTAAATAGACAGAAAGCGGTAAATAAAGTAAATGTTAGAAGTTAGAGGTTAGATGTAATAAAGGCCATTATCAACGATAAAGTGTTTTTACAATAAATAAAAAGGTTAGAAGTTAGAAGTTAGAAGTTAGATGTCTCGGTTAAATACAGTCCACATATGTTTTGGTTGTCACGGTTCGATTTTTATGTCTTGGTTATTTGGTACAGTTGATTTATAACAGTTTGAATAAATCAATAATAACACAGATAATTTCAAAAGAACTTATCGATAGCAAATGAATATGGCGATTTTCTTTGAAGCGTCGATTCTTGTTCTTTGCTCGTCTTTTCTTGATGTGTCGATTTCTTGTTCTTTTCTTGATGTGTCGATTCTTGTTCTTTGTTTGGAGGTTTGAAGTTTGGTGTCGGGAGGATATCTTGTTTCTTGTGGTTGTGCGGTTTGATTCTTGTTGCCAAATGCAGAAATTTGAGAGTCTTGAGGTTTCTGGTCGTGGGTAAGAGTGTATGGAGCTTGGTTGATATATGTGTTGTTCAAAATCAGCAAGAGAGAGCCTCAATTTATAGTTGCTGAAGAGCAGGGATCGCGTCGCGACTGGGCATGTCGTCGCGTCGCGAAGGTGCGTCTGTCGATTGCTTTTGGTCGGCCACTGGTTAGTGTGTTGGGTTGGTAGTCTCGCGATCAAGAAGTTGGTGGTGTCGCGTTGGAGGGGCTTCGCGTTGGAGGTCTTCGCGTCGCGACCATCTCCTCCGTCGCGTCGCGATCGCTGAAGGATTTTGGTCTTCTGTCTTGCTTCTCTTCACGTCGCGACCACAGTTTCTGTCGCGTCGTGATTGCTGTAGCAGTGTGATATTTTGTATTTTTGCTCTTTGGTTCGTAGCGTTACTTCCTCAGGTTTGGATGTTTTCTCAAAGTTTCTCGGGTCTTGATTTATTCTTGTTTTTGATCTCGAATTCACGCAATCTGAAATAAACTGATAATATTTGTTAGATAATAACAGTTCATCTTATTTCAGTGATTGTCACATACAAAAATATATTTTTCAACAATTTCCCCCTATGTGATCATTACTGAAATAAGAACAGATTAAAAGGTAAGGTTGAAAATTCTTGTAATTTGGATAAAACATTTATAAAACCATATCACTTGTTTTGAAAAAGTGTGACTAGATTTTACTTATGTTTTGAAAAATGTTTGTCAAGAATATTTGTTTCTGAATCAAGGTTTCATGTTCAATTATCAAAAGGTTTTTGTATATGTACTTTCATAATATTCCTTAAGATTTTATAACATTTATAAAGACGACAAGTGATCTTAATAGGTCGATTCAGATGAACTTCTCATAGGTATAGCTCACACTTGACTGAGGTGTTTGTTTGTTCTGGGTGCAGAACTGGTGTATAATCACTAAAGATGAGTGATATCTCTCAGTTTGAAGGTGTTGACTTATGCTTAATGTGGATTTATACCTATATACTTTAGTCACTTGGTCTTCATATTAGATAATCAATCACATAAGACTGGTTTCGGCATTACTCAGAGGGTTTCTTCATTCATGCCATTGATGTTTACTCTCTCTCCGTTGGGAAATACATGTAGAGGGGTTTAGAAATATTCATAGTGTAGTTTGCAACTAAGTATATTCAATTATGAAGGCTACAGTATCCCGGTAAATCTTTGGTTTTAACAGCTATATTTGATAAAGCATTTGAGAATCTGTTTGTTTGGAAAATTTTGAGAGATGTCTGTCTTGATTGATTGTTGTTGTAAATCTTCCTTTTCTTTGGTGAAGTGTTCACCTTTGTCTTTATCTTTTCTTGATTTGTGAAAAGATATCTGATGTGGTTACCAATTGTGATTTGTTGACAGCATTTGTTGGATGTGACTTTGTCGTTTCTTCATTTGTCAGATTTGTTATGCCAGATGATGAAGCTTTTCTTTGAAGTGGTTTGATTGAGGATAGGGATAGGTGATATAATAGACAGTTTGTCTAATATATAAGAAAATGAATGTATCGTCCCTGGTCATTTTGATATCTAAGCAAAAATGAGACTAGCATCACGGTATAAGAGTATAAATCCTATAAGTCATAATGAAAACACCTTTGCTCACAGAAATGAATTTCACTTAGAAGTTAAAGACGAGGCACAAATTCTCACATCGGTTTGGTTTTCATCTGAATCTCCTGATCTTATGTCCCTTAATAGATAAAATCGTTATAATTGAAATAAATTCAAAGGGAATAGGAGAATGTTCATAACGAAAATTTTGAGATTTGAACCTTCACTTTAATTTAAGAATTAATATAACTGAGAACATTCATCGAGCATAAGTATCTGAAAATTTAGTCAAGAAGATGTTAATCACATGGTTTTATAAGGACTTTAAAAGATAAAACTTTATCCTAATTTTTTTGTGATTTTTGATTATGTGGATGGTTTTGGAAAATTTTGGTTATTTGAATGTTTTTGGAAGATTTTGGTTATTTGAATGTTTTTGGAAAATTTTGGTTATTTGACTGAAAGTAAACACTCTTTTGTACAAACAAAATGTAAGAGATTACTGATGAATGTTATCTGGATTCAACATTCCTAGACGGCCTAGGAAGTATTGAAAGTTGGTTTTGTCTAAAGCCTTAGTAAAGACATCGGCAATTTGATCTTCAGTGTTGATGAAGTGTAATTCGATATGACCCTTTTGAATGTTGTCTTTGAGGAAATGATATCGAATGTCGATGTGCTTTGTCATGGAATGGTGCACGGGATTGTGAGAAATGGCAATAGCGCTGGTTGAGTCACAAAATATTGGAATTTGTGAAACTTTGTAGCCATAGTCACGTAATTGAGTTTGCATCCACATGACTTGTGAACAGCAGCTTGCGGCAGCTACATATTCAGCTTCTGCGGTTGAAGTGGATACACATGATTGTTTCTTTGAAGTCCAACTTACCAGTCTGCCTCCTAGAAATTGGCAAGAACCAGATGTGCTTTTTCTGTCTAGTCTGCATCCTCCATAGTCGGAGTCGGTGAAGGCGTTAAGCTGAAAATCAGAGTTAGCTGGATACCAAAGGCCATGAGATGGAGTTCCTTTAAGATATTTAAAAATTCTTTTTACAGCTATAGCATGAGATTCCATAGGATTGGCTTGGTATCTGGCACAGACACATGTAGAAAACATGATGTCGGGTCTGCTGGCTGTGAGGTATAGGAGTGATCCTATCATTCCTCGATATTTCTTTTGATCAACAGGCTTGCCATTTAAGTCAGCATCTAATTTGTAACCAAGGGCCATTGGGGTTTTTGCTGTATTGGATTTGTCAAGAGAAAAACGAGTTAGAAGATTTTTGACATAATTTTCTTGATTGATGAAAATTCCATCTGATGATTGTTTGACTTGAAGTCCAAGAAAAGTAGTCATTTCTCCTATCATGCTCATCTCAAATTTGCTCTTCATTAAATCTGCAAACTTGATACTCAAAGATTCATCAGTAGAACCGAAAATAATGTCATCGACATATATTTGAACGATTAACAGATGCTTATTAAAAATTTTACGAAAGAGAGTTTGATCAATTGAACCTCTTTTGAATCCTGATTCTTCTAGAAATGTTGACAATGTTGAATACCAGGCTCGAGGTGCTTGTTTTAAGCCATAAACTGCTTTTTGTAACTTAAAACTGTGATTTGGGAACTGTGGATCTTCAAAACCTGGAGGTTGTTGAATATACACATCGCGATCAATCTCTCGATGTAAAAATGCACATTTTACATCCATTTGAAATACTTTGAAGTTCTTATGAGCTGCATATGCTAGAAAGATACGAATGGCTTCGAGTCTTGCAACTGGAGCATAAGTTTCATCGTAGTCAATTCCTTCTTGTTGTGAATAGCCCTTGACGACAAGTCTTGCTTTGTTTCGACAGACTATGCCTTGATCATCAGTTTTGTTTCTGAAAACCCATCTTGAACCTACTACAGTAACATCGGGAGGAGTAGGAACAAGATCCCATACTTGGTTTCTTTCGAATTCAGCTAGTTCTTCTTGCATGGCTTTGACCCAGTCTGGATCTTTGAGAGCTGAATGGATGGTTTTGGGTTCAGTCATGGATAAGAACGCTCCGTATAAACATTCATTTGAGGTAGCGGCTCTTGTTTGAATACCAGAATTTGGATCTCCTATGATTTGTTCAGCAGGATGATTTCTGGTCCATTTGTTTAGGCGAGTTTTTTCAGGTATTTCGATTGGTGTTTCTATGTCCCATTGTTCTTCTTGGTCAGGTGATTCTGTTGGGAATAGATTTTGGTTGTTGTCAGATATGTCTTTTTGGATTATAGGGTGAGAATGAGGTAATGAAGGTTCCCCCATAGATGATGCACTGGGATCATTTTGAACAGGTGGATTGGAAGTGTTCAAAGAGGGATTTGGTGTTGGTAATTCCCCCTCGACTTGATCTGTATTTTCTTGGTTTGATTGTGAAGTTTCTGCATCGGAGTTTCCTGTAGGAAAAGTAGAAGATGTTAGAAATTCAGAATTATAAGCGGTTTTGGGTTGTTCAAAAAGTAAATCAAGATCAATTTCTATGTCCGTAGAAGGCATTTGTTGAATTGGATTTTGAAAAATATTATCGGTCATTTTAGAACCAAAATGTTTACGATCCAATATCCTGACATAAAATTCATCGAAATGAATATCGGTACTTTCTTCAATTACTCTAGTACGTTTATTCAGTACTCGATAAGCAGCTGAGGTAAAGGAGTAACCAAGGAAAATTCCTTCGTCTGATCTTGATTCAAATTTTGAAAGGTGATCTTTGTTATTCTTTATGAAGCATCGACAACCAAAAATATTAAAGAATTTGATGTTTGGTTTTCGGTTGTTAATGACTTCATATGGTGTTTTATGAAGTTGTTTATGGATTAAAGAACGATTTTGAGTGTAGCAAGCTGTGGCTATTGCTTCTGCCCAGAAGTATTGTGGTAGATCAGCAAAGATAAGCATTGATCTTGCAGCTTCGCACAGAGTTCGGTTCTTTCTTTCAACAACGCCGTTTTGTTGAGGAGTGTAAGGGGCTGAGAAGTTGTGTTCAATGCCTTTGTTTTTGAGAAATGAGTCTAGAGTTATGTTTTTGAACTCTAAACCATTATCACTTCGGATTCTTCGAACGGGTCGTTTGAGCTTTAATTCAATCTGTTTGATGAAGTTGATTATTTCTTCAGGTGCTTCTGACTTTAGCCTTAAAAAGAAAACCCAAGTAAAGCGTGAGTAATCATCAATAATAACAAGGATGTATTTCTTCCCTTTTATGCTTTGGGTTTTTGCAGGGCCACAAAGATCAATGTGCAGTAATTCTAGTGGTTCGGATACACTAGATTCAGAAATGCTTTTATGAGAGGATTTGGACAATTTTCCTCCTTCACAAGCTGCATAAAGAGTTTCATTATCAAGTTTCAGAAGTGGCAGTCCGCGAACAAGATCATTTGCGATCAACTTGTTGATGTAGCCGAAATTGAGATGGGAAAGACGACGATGCCACAACCAACTAATATCAGCAGAAGCTTTGGACAAGAGACAGATGTCTGGTTTTCCATAGATAAGGTCCATATCTAGTGGATACATGTTGCCTAGACGACCAGAATTAACTAGAATGGCTTTGGTCTTGGCGTCCATGATTGTGCTTCGTTGTTTGGTGAAAAGAACTTCATGATTGTTGTCACAAAGTTGTGATACGCTGATTAGGTTGTGTTTCAGGCCGTCAACATAGGCTACTTTCTTGATGGTGAAGTGACCATTTGTTATGTTTCCATAACCTTTGATTCTTGCAGTCATGTTATTTCCAAAAGTAACATCTTGTTTGGATTCTGTGGGTTTGAAGTCTCGTAGAAAGCTCTGGTTTCCTGTCATATGCTTGGAGCAGCCACTATCGATATACCATGTGCCATCCTTGGGCTCTCCAGCACAAAGTGCCTGCAATTAGACAGAAATTTTAGGTACCCAAACCATGGTGGGTCCTGATTTGTTAATGGTTTTTGATAATTTGGAATCATTGTAGTATTTGTTGATTGGACGAAATGGTTGAGGTTTAAGTTGATTTATTAGATTTTCCCAAAGTGAGATTTGTTTTTGAAAACCTGTCATTTGAAACGATTTCTGATTTTGTGAAAAGTATCCTATATGTGAAGTTCTGTTTGATAACCTTTCTTTGTATCTGGGATCTGAATGGTTTTGGAAAACACTTTGATGATGGAATGGAATTTGGTGAAATGATGGTTTCTGAAAGTTCCTTGAGAGATTGAAGTTTATCTTTTGAAAGTGACTTTGAATCGGTTTTTGAAAAGGTTTTTGTTTTGGATTAAAGGTTTGTTTTTGTGGCACAGCGATTGGTTTCAAAGGTTTTTCTTTGAAAACAATGGGCTTGCTTTGTTCTTTTGGTTTAAAGACAGCTTGAATGGGTTGTTTATTTGTCTGTTGTTTCTTTGAATACTTTTGTCCCAGACTGTTCTTTCCAATAAAGGTTGAGTTTAAAGAGGGAAAGACTGTTGAAACAGAAGTACTACCCTTTTGATGATCAGAATTTTCTCCATTTAAGAAATTTTTAAGTTTGATTGTGCCATCATTCTTTGTTAGTTTAGTAGATCTCAATTGATGAGTTACTGAACTAGCAGAGTCTGATTCAGATTTTACAACTCTTTTGAATGATTTGTTGAAAAAGGTATCATCTGGGCTGCAGTTGATAACTGTTTCATCATCTGAATCGTCCTCATTAGCAGATGAGAAAAAATCTGGTTGAGGCGATTTAGAGTTTTCACTAATTGTCCCATTTTTCTTTTCAGTCTCTTCATTTTCAAAAGATTCTCTTCCAATTCCTGGTTTATAATTCGTATCAATTTTGCCAGTTCCTAAGTTGTTTGCTTTAGTGAAAACATCATCACTCAATTTTCTGGCAATATTGATAGAATCCAGTTTTCCTTGAAATCTTTGATTTTCGGATTCAAGAAATTTGATTTGCTTTGAAGAATCATCTAGTTTTAGAATTAAACTAGTGTTTGAGTTAGTTAAATCTTGAATTTTTTGTTTTAACTTAAGGACTTCCTTTTCTAAGGTATCTTTTATTTCAGATGAAATAACAGATCGAGTTTTTATTTCTAAGACCTTTTTTTGTTTTAGAGCTTCATTTAATTGTTCTAGGACATGATTATTTTCTTCAGATTATCGTTCAATGTCTCTTTCAAGTTTGTCTCTAGTCCTTGTTGATTCTCCAAATCTGAGTTGCAAGGTTTGTAATTCAGATTTGTAGGTATCAGATTTGACTATTGTGTCATGATACAGTCTGAGATCAGCTTTTAGACTGTTCTCAATCTTAGTCATGTGGGACTCAAATGGTGTTTTTGAAAGACCGAGATCTGAGATCATAGACCATACCTGATCGATGACATATGGAGCTCTTGTGGTTGGTTCATTGTCAGCCATGAAGCAGAAGTTTGACTGAGCTGGTTCAGTATCTGTTTCATCATCAGAAGTTGGCCAGTATTCCACGCTAGGTTCGTGGAATGCCATCAAAGCTTTTTGCTTTGCTTTCTGTTCTTGTTTCTACAGCTCTTCGGCTTTTTGAGCATAGTAGGCTGAGTCTTTGACTTTAACTTTGGCTCGACAATCTCGGGCATAATGATTTAGTCCTTTGCATTTGTGACAAATGATTACGTCATCATCATCATCGTTATTGTCAGCCTTTTGGCTCTTAACGGGTGGTCTTTCGGATGTTTGAGTTTGTTTATGTTGAGATGGTTTTGAATGATTTTGCTGAAATCCAGAATTTTGGTTATTTTGAAAACCATTGTTTTGATTGTAAGAGTTGTGATTATTTTGAAATCCACGATTCTGAAAGTTTTGTCCAAAAGTGGATCTTTGTTGAAAATTTGGTCTATGATGTGGCAAAAATCTTTCGAGATTAGTGTTTGCTACCAAAGCACACAATTGATGGTAGTCAGCTTCATTATTTGGATCAGACAAGTCACAAGAATTACTTAAGAAAGCTTGGTTTTGATCAATTTGACTTTGATCAGGAAAATGTGTTTGGTTTTGAGAGGAAGTTGTCAAAAGAGCAAGTGGTCCTCCAAAAGAAGTAGACGTTGGTGGTTCAATCGAGGATTCATACGATTGTAATTCTCCGTACAGATTGTACAAAGATTCAGTATGAATTGCTGGATTTCCCCGAATGATGAGTTTTACCATTTTCCAGCTTTCATAAAGGTTGTTTAAAAATTTGAGGTTTATCTCATGCTGTGACTTTTTGATGCCTAAATTATTCATTTTGGTGGTAATGAGATTGAACCTGTCATGAGCATCATGGATGGTCTCATGTGAAAACATTTTGAAGTTGTCAAATTCGTTTAAAACAGATGTTTTCTTGTTTCCAATGATTCTCTCATTTCCTTCAAAACGATTTTTTAAAGTTTGCCAAATTTGGTTTGCGGTTAAAAGGATTATATCATTCATTTGGCTTAGAATACTGTGGGGTATTCCAGACACAAGCTCCTTTTTGGCTTGAAGTTCAAGTTTCTTCCTTTCATTCAGTATATCCAAGTTACTCGTAAGAGAAGTCATGTTATCTGGTAGAGATCCGTCTACACATTTCCACACGTCTTCACTTATAGAGTTGAGATGAAGATTCATACGACCTACCCATGATTTATATTCTTCGGGAATAAGAATGGGTGCACGAGTACCTGAACCTATACTGTTAGCAATAGATACAGAATTTATGTTTGAGTAGTTTGCGGAAGACATTTTTGTTTTTTTTTTTTTTTTGTTTACGAAAATGTGATGTTAAAATGAAATTTTTAAAGAAAACTTATTGGTGGTTTATAAAAACGCTACACAAAAGTTTTTGACAAAAATTTTCAAAATAAATCACACAAGTAATTTTTAAATGTTTTTTTTTTGTTTTGATTTTTGAACAAGTGATATTAAGATGAAATTTTTAAAGGAAACTTATTGGTGGTTTATAAAAACGCTACACAAAAGTTCTCGACAAAAATTTCAAAGTAAATCACACGAGCTCTGATACCAATTGTTGAAAATACGACAACTGATCACCACGAGTAAGGTTTTTAAGCCGATTACTGTGTGACAGATATGTATTTTATTTATAATATGCGGAATAAATAAGAGTTGCTGAATAAAATAAAACGGTAAATCTAAGCTAGACAGTATTTAAATAGACAGAAAGCGGTAAATAAAGTAAATGTTAGAAGTTAGAGGTTAGATGTAATAAACGCTATTATCAACGATAAAGTGTTTTTACAATAAATAAAAAGGTTAGAAGTTAGAAGTTAGAAGTTAGATGTCTCGGTTAAATACAGTCCACATATGTTTTGGTTGTCACGGTTCGATTTTTATGTCTTAGATATTTGGTACAGTTGATTTATAACAGTTTGAATAAATCAATAATAACACAGATAATTTCAAAAGAACTTATCGATAGCAAATGAATATGGCGATTTTCTTTGAAGCGTCGATTCTTGTTCTTTGCTCGTCTTTTCTTGATGTGTCGATTTCTTGTTCTTTTTGGTAGGATGAGATTTTGGTGATATTTGGTGTCGGGTAGAGGTTGTTTGGAGGTTTGAAGTTTGGTGTCGGGAGGATATCTTGTTTCTTGTGGTTGTGCGGTTTGATTCTTGTTGCCAAATACAGAAATTTGAGAGTCTTGAGGTTTCTGGTCGTGGGTAAGAGTGTATGGAGCTTGGTTGATATATGTGTTGTTCAAAATCAGCAAGAGAGAGCCTCAATTTATAGTAGCTGAAGAGCAGGGATCGCGTCGCGACCGGGCATGCCGTCGCGTCGCGAAGGTGCGTCTGTCGATTGCTTTTGGTCGGCCACTGGTTAGTGCGTTGGGTTGGTAGTCTCGCGATCAAGAAGTTGGTGGTGTCGCGTTGGAGGGGCTTCGCGTTGGAGGTCTTCGCGTCGCGACCATCTCCTCCGTCGCGTCGCGATCGCTGAAGGATTTTGGTCTTCTGTCTTGCTTCTCTTCACGTCGCGACCACAGTTTCTGGCGCGTCGTGATTGCTGTAGCAGTGTGATATTTTGTATTTTTGCTCTTTGGTTCGTAGCGTTACTTCCTCAGGTTTGGATGTTTTCTCAAAGTTTCTCGGGTCTTGATTTATTCTTGTTTTTTATCTCGAATTCACGCAATCTGAAATAAACTGATAATATTTGTTAGATAATAACAGTTCATCTTATTTCAGTGATTGTCACATACAAAAATATATTTTTCAACAAGGGTTTTTCAAGTTTATTTAAATTATTTAACTCCTTAAATAATATAAATACCACACTCATAAAATTCATACCATATGAATTATAAATTAACACACGTTTATTTTAGAAACATTATTATTTCAGAAATAATAATTCTATAAAATTAAATTGCATGCCACTTTATCATGAATCAAATTCAACACATAAAATGTTCAACTTGGTGTTTAACTTGTTATCGGTGTGACCCTATAGGATCATATATTATTAACAATATCATTCTATAATGACTCTTGGGCATATAACTCCAACAGTATTAAGAATAATACAGTATAATATATTCATATCACCCTGCGGTTGAAATAATATAAGAAGACCGAAAAATTAATTTTGATCGCCACTCATGATAAAGAAAGGTATATAGCACTTTGGTAGAGATATCGATATCCTAAGACGACAAGGGAACATGGAGCACCTGAACATGTCATATGGCAACATTGTCCCAGGAAAATTGAATATTGATATCAGTATGCTTGGTGTATTGATTTTGAAGGAGGTTGATGTAAAGGTAAATGACATTAATGTTGTCGCAATAGACAATGGTAACTGTATTGCAAGGACAGTGCAACTCATGAAATAGATTTTGTAACCAATAAAATTTAGCAACAACATTTGTTACAAGACGGATGTCAACTTTGGCTCTTGAGAAAGAGACGGTGCCTTGGCGTTTGGAGGACCAATAAAGGATGTTGTTTTTTAGAAACACAAAGTATCCGGAAGATGGCCACATGCTAGTAGGACATCCAGACCAATTAGCATCAAAATATGTTGTAAGACCTTAAGAGAGTGATGTATAAATATGTTTCCCTTGATCACGAGAATCACAAATATACCTCAAAATGTGATTGAGCGCGTTGAGGTAAGGCTCTCGAGGGTCATTCATGAAAAATGTCAATATTTGTAGGAGAATTTATACCAAGGAACCGATCATATTCAGAAGTTTTATCTATTGGGTCGTTTGTAATTTTTTCTAGAAATGAATATGTTTTCCAAATCATTGATGCATAGCAAATACTCTTCCATTTTTTATCATGACATAACGATGACAAACATTGGTCCACATACGTAAATACCTCAATTATAATTATGTCAACCCCATCATCCATGTCACCATATCAGAAAAGTTTTCAACAACATTTCTATCGGTATAATACCACTCCTCCAACGATGTAATATGTACTTTGACAATATTTCAATTATCTTATAGTAATGAAATACACAAAGAAATGTGTCTACATAGAATACCTTGATGTTCAAATTTCATGCAACTGCATTTGAATGATAATTCCTTTATATCAATTTTAACCAGAATTGAATAGAAGAAAACTCATTAAATAACTAAAACAATAATTTCCTTATAAGAAGTATTCTATCCTAAATATATAACTTTAAAATTATCTCATACTCCTTATCAGACAAGCTTATCCCAATCATGATCAATACCATCACTATGATCATCAGGGCTACTCTTCGACTCAGAAACAGTTAATAAATCATGTTCACCATGATGATCTTTACTAACTTGATGACATGAAACTACTGAATAGCTAATCTCCTTCTCCAATAGTCTAAAAATTATACGAGTGTAAAGCTTAGCAACATTTTCCTCCAAAAGAGTGGATGACCTAGGAAATTTTTCATTAAATCTAAAATCAAAAATACTATGTTATGCCTCTTCTTCTCCATTGAAAATTCAAAAGCATTCAAGAACATCATTAACGTTGTGCCAAAATTCGTACTAGTTTGTAAAGTTGACTTCATACTCTCAAAACATGATGTTTTCTTCATAAGACCGACAAAGGGAATATACTTGAAGAATGTGGAAACACAATGTTCCCTCAATCGAAACATATCAGTAAACCATCTTTTATCTTTCAAGTTGTAATCATCAAAAACAACTTTCATCCTTCTTCAAATCTCATCAATCTTGGAATTCCAAACTAGAGCATTAAATATTCTCTTAAGTTCATGATTGTTATAAAGATCCCAACAAACCTAAATATAAATATGTAGAATAATATAAGAACATAACAGGCAAAAAGACAAAAATAAAAAATAACCCTCGTAACCCATACCTTATGTGACAACTGTCAATTTCAGGTCAAACTTTGACATTAAATAAGTTGTCGTAGACTTTTTATTTTGACTTTGTTATAGAAATAGGTAAAAAAAACCCTTTAGATGCTTGAATCCAATTAGAATCTAGAATTAATATGCTTGACTAGTACAATTCAAGTGAATTGTTCATATTCCGCGGAAAATGTCAATAAACGTTAAAAATGACTGTAAATATCTTTTACGGTTAAAAATAATTATGAACAACTTTAAAATAAAGTGAAATATTAAAATTCGCATGCATGTGGTCATCTCTTTTTCTTTATGATTTGAACTAAAACCACACTCCACCCTTTCACCTTTTCATTTTCCCCAAAACATTTCATCATATGCTCTCAAACTCTCCCTCCCATCTCTCTCTCTCTCTCTCTCTCTCTCTCTCTCAAAAATAATCAGCCAGAAACACCATTTTCAAGCTCAAAAATCGGATCATACTAGGTGTTCTTCAAGGTAAAATCAAATGCATGCTCCTTTACTTCATTTTTCTAACATTTCCTTATGATTTTAAGCACATATCTTCACTTCTACACCTTTCTTTTTGAAACAAACCATGGGTTATGTTAAACCCACAAAATTTGATGATGATGATGGTAGAAATTCACATGAAATATCAAGAATGTTGCATGCATGTGAATTTCCATCACCAATCTATTTCAAAAATCAAGATAAATGCATGTTTTCAAGTGTTACATATGAAAATCGTGACATGCAAGATAAATTCTTGTAGAAATGTGATTTGGAACTTCTAAGACACATGCATGATGTTTAAACCTTCATGCATGGGATCATCTTTATGGATTAAGTCATAAAAACCAAAGTTGAATGCTAAAAACCTTACAATGTGCATAAAAGATCATAAATCTATAAAAATACCTTAAACAATTTATATAACTTGGTCCGATTTATGGAAAGTAGCTAAGAATATAAAAAGTTTAACTGGAAAATTTCAGAGGCCAACTCAAATGTCTTTGTTCTATAAAAATATGACAATAAATCATAGATAAAATTTACTTAAATTACTTTTGGAATAAAATAAAATCTATAATAATTACAGGTGAACCTATAAATTATTTTAATGGTTCCCAAAAAACTTTAGAACTTTTTGCATCTTTTTGATACACTTTTTGATTTATGGATGTTTTACCTCAATAAATCATTAAGTCAGAAACATCTCTTGTAAAAGTGACAAGAGAAAATTTTTGAGACTTCTAGATAATATAATGTGTTTATAAAAAACATATCCAGAATTTTTCAGAACTAATTTCTAATATTTTCATGAAATTTAGTGATTTTGGTAAAATAATGAACAAAAATAGGGAAAACAGGGTAAAAATGTTCTAAAAATGAGTCTAAGACACCTAATAAAATGCCTCAATCAGGATTTAAAAGTTTGAGAACTTAACTTAATCGTTTACTAATTATTTGAACATTATTTCGATTAAAAGCACAAGATGTGCAAAACCGGAACATGCAAAAATTATAAAAATTGGGTTGTTTTAATTCCAAAACGTGTTTTGATAATTTTTGCAAGTTATATAAATCATATAACAGATATTCAAAAATAATGGACAAATTAATAAAAAAAATTTCTATTTTTCCATGAATTTTGGGGTATTTTTCAAAGAATTTAATAGAAAATAAATAATTAAAAATATATAAAAATTATGAAAACTTCAAATAAACTTTTATTTATACTAAGGAACCAAATTTTATAGTTGGTAACTATTGATATTCATTTATAAGGTTTTTGGTAAATTTTTTCATATCTTTGGACATGTTTAAACGTTAAAATGTAAATAATAACATTCCAATTGTAAAATTTGTCATTTGGAATTTGTGACTATGATGTATCTCTATTGCTTTGCTATGGAACCGTTTTGCTGTCATTCCTCGTGTTTCCGCTTTAGCGGGGTGTGACTGAAGTGGTATCAGACCCAAAGTTATAGAGAACAGCGGATTTGTAAAACCCAATCTATAACCAAAACATAAAACATATCAAGTGTATGACTAATATAATTAGGTCAGGAATTGTATTACTGGACTTTAATTAAACATGGCCTGATCATCTATGTTTAATTGAGGAAAAGTGATACGAGACTTGAACTAATTGTAATAGGAGTATGTTTGACTTGAAAATTTTTGTCAACAAAGCGTTCCCTTTTAAAAACTGAAAATGGGTCATTTTGGTGTAGGTAAGCATTGCATACTATAGGCATTCATCATTATGCATCTTATGGTCTAATTATAATTTATGCCTCAGTACACCATGTCAAAGTCATCATCATCGTCACACACTACCTCATTGGCTGACGAATCAGGGTACGTCACCATGATCCCACGACGAGAGCAGTCCACCTCGGTAGAGGAGGATCCTTCGGAGCACACTGACGACTCACAGGAGACTAGTGAAGACACCGCGATGAGTCAGCATCGCGGTGTTTCACCTATGACCGCGCTGCTGCTGCCGCCGCTCTACGGACTACCTATTCGTCGCACCGCAAGGAAGAGCGTCCCTATGCCCACTAGGGTGAATTTTGGAGGGGCAAGGACGAGCGAGACAGGCCCAGTATACCTAGGCCACAGGCCCCAGCACCATGACTAGTTGTTGGGATTCCTTTTCCACCGCCTGGTATGACTACTGATGAGTCTCGCATGGTTCAGCAGATGGCTGCTGATATATACCACAGTCATAGAATGATTGTAGAGCATCAGCAGGTCCTAGATGAGATGATCTCTAGGAACGAGATCTTATATCAGTATGCCGAGGAGGCTATCGACTTTGCCAGGACTGTAGAAGAAGCAGTAGATAGTTTGGTGACTGTTTGTCGGGCTATTGGGAGACTACTCCTGATCATCCTTGTGCTATTTCTAGTTGGATTAGTATCACGTGTTTGGTTTTGATCGTGTGTCTTATTATCTCTTGTGTCAAAAAATTGTTTAGGATGTCTTTTGGAAAACCTTATTTTTGGTAACGATGTATTGTTAGGATATTTAAAACTAATTTGAATGATTTTGAGTTGATTATGATTGTTACAAATTTTAGTCCAACATAAAATCATTTTGTTCATGTGATATTATTATTTATTCCATTTGTTTTATCTTCGATTGTGAAGTAAAATAATTGTGGTGAAGTCGCAAAACCTATATGCATAGTAGTAATGCAAGAAGTTTAATTAGTAAAGAATCTTGTTTGGAAATGGTTGTGAATCAAATATTTTACCTTATTTTAAACAAATATTTTCCTAGTGGCACAGCAGCTTATGGCAGCAATTCGAAACATATTCACACAGGTGACTGCAGGCCTAAATAAAGTTCAGGGGAACCAAGGAGGAGGCCGAGGCAATACTGAAAGGGGATGCACCTACAAGTCCTTTATGGCTTGTAAGCCCAAGGAGTTCCACGGGAAAGAAGGTGCGGTCGGACTACTAGAATGGATCGACAGTACCGAGTCGGTTCTCCACATCAGCAAATGCTCAGAAAGCAACAAGGTGGAGTATGTGATATGTTTGCTACAAGACAGGGCATTGACATGGTGGAAGAATCAAGTGCAAACCCGAGGTCGGGCAGCCGCATACCAACTATCTTGGGAAGACCTGAAGAAGTTGCTCATAGAGGAATACTGCCCTACGGTTGAACTTCAGAAGCTTGAGTCTGACCTTTGGAACCATTCCATGGAAGGAACTCAGATTGAGATGTACATTGTTTGCTTCCATGAACTTGCTAAGCTGGTACCCTATATGGTGACGCCTGAAGAAAAGCGGACTGACCATTTTATTTGGGGGTTGGCACCTGAAATTAGAGGAATGGTTACCTCAAACAACCCAACCACGATCCAAAGTGCAGTGGTTTAGCCAACCAACTGACCAATGATCTGATTCGAACTAAAGCATCAGCAACGGAAGACTCCAGTTGCAAAAGAAACCGGAGCAAAAAGGGGAAAAGAAATCAGGAGGAAAGTCGAGGCGAAAGCAAAAGACCTCAAAGAACTTTGTGGTGAAGGCTCAAGAGCAAGGAACGACAAAGACTCAGGAGCGAGGGCAGTATATCGGACCACATCCCAAGTGTGACAAGTGTAACCTCCATCATGTGGGAGCTTGCCCGGTATGTCTGAAGTGTAACCAACCGGGTCGTTTTGCAAAGTATTGCAAGCTGATCAAGGATGGAGCAAAGGCATGTTATGAATGCGGGAGTATCGATCACTGACAACGCCTATCAATATCAAGTATTTTAGTCGTTGTTAGGCCCTATTCTTGGTGAATTTATATCATAGTTGTATTGGTATTTCTCACTTTTTGTGCTAGGACTTGTGTGCAAGAGAATGTTGAAAACAGGGATTAAAAGCGAACAAAATGGAAGAAGTTTGGGATGAGCACCAATTCAGTCGAAGTCGTACGCGCGCCGTGGGAAGGAAGCACGCGCGTCGCACCACGTCAAAGGTCAGACGATAAGCTGAGATTCAAAAAGCGAAAAAACGAGGATAAGGCAACACGCGCGACGCGGTTCCATGCCTTGCGCGCCGTGGATCTTCAGATTTTACAAGTATAAATAGAGGTCATTAGGTCGAATTTCACAGGCGAAGAACGACCCCTAAGGTGGACTTAAGGCTTCTTTGACTCAAGGATTCGGATTTTCAACAACACTTTTGGTATTTTTTATGTTTTTTCACTTTTAATTCATTAGTAATTAGTTTAGTTTAGCTTCTAGTCTATTGTTTCTGGATTGTTTAGATCAGTAGCATTATTTCAATAGTTTTTATTTTCGAATTTCAGTACCTTGGATCTCTAGATTTGGTTTTTAATTGAAGTAATCATTTGGTTTAATGTTATTTTGCATTTTTTGGTATTATTGATGTTTGGATGTGTTTTGAATGCAATTGGTTGGTTTGTTTGCTTCTGTATTTTGAACTTAGTTTCTGATTTCAGTAAGTAACCTTAGTCTAGGATTTGGTTTGGTTGAGTTTAGTTCATGCTTGATTTAGTTTTTGGAATTGGTTTTGGAATTGTGTTTTTAGTTGGTTTTTGGAAAAGTAGAACTAGTCCCTCTGGCTGTAGCGTGACACTACAGTTAGTAAGCTATCGTCCTATCTTGACCGCCAAACTCCCGTGGATCGACCCTTACTACCGTTAGACTAGTGAGTCTGTGAGGTTATTTTTCTTATTTTTGACCGCATAACGACCTAGGCGTGTCAAATTTTGGCGCCGTTGCCGGGGAGTTGTGAGCTTAGTATAAGACGATCAGTAGGGATTTGTTTTCTGATTTTTTAGATTTAGTATTGGTAATTTAGCTTAGTTAGTAATTTCATTTTAGTTTTGGCGGTCGTTTTGCACTAGTGCATACGTACCCGTCGGGGTGGGCAGACATCACCCTTGTTATTTGACTCTGAAATTGAGCAAACCGCGTGCAATAACCGTGTACGTAGGCGTTTTATTAACATGAGTCCTAGTTATGTAGTCATAGAGGATGTCACCAATGAGCCTACCGGCAAGGTCACAGGGGAAGCACCAATTATACCCCCAGTTTCTAAATTTCACATAGGAAGCACGAGTGCTAGTGGTGGTGCAGTTTCAGCCCCTGCACCCATACCGTCAGGCACTTAGCCTTTGGTCCAACCTTTAGGTCAACCTATTACTAACCCATTAGGAAATCCCGTGTCTGCTGCGATGGCTTGGGGAGCGCCGACCCGAGATGGCACCCCGTATCCGCGACAGTAGGTACCGGTTTCTCAACCACAACCTTTACAGCCATTACAACAACAACCCATTTTCAAACCACAACCACCATTTCAACCTATACCACCACAAACCCAAACCCAACCTCAACCTCAAATGCAACTTCAACAACTGCAGTACCAGGAGGTAGAGCCAGTATACGATGAAGAAGACGAAGGATGGATGCCATATCATCTAGTCCAACAACAACCGCAATGGAACCGAGGTCGGGGACCTCCGAGGAGATTTCAACAACCACAGCAACAGGGTCAGCGACTTTACAACAATGAGTTGTATGACGGTAATTTCGTTCCACCTCTGTATTTTTCTCAACCGATGGGGCAGTCAGTTGCATCACACTTCCAACCCAGGGAGTATGATGATGCATCGCCCATATATTTTCCTGAAAATGTTGAGAATCAAGTAGAGATTAAGCCACAACTTCTAGGCATTTTACCTGAATTCCGCGGATATAAGCAAGATGATCCTTGCAATCATCTTTATGAATTTTTGGCCATAGCTAATGCGAACACTCCTAGGAATACAAATAGGAATATCTTTAGGTTGAGATTATTTCCCTTTAATTTAAAGGACAAGGCCAAATATTGGTTTACCTCATTACAACCTAATAGTATTACTACTTGGGAGCAATTGAAAGCCAAATTTCTTCAAGAATTCTATCCGGCCAGCAAGACCACGGAGATTAGGCGAGCTATTCAGGACTTTCAGCAGAAGTCGGGGGATACATTCCATGATGCGTTCGACAGATTAAAGGAGCTTTTGTGATCTTGCCCTCATCATGACGTTCCACGGTGGCAACTGGTGAAGATATTTTTCGACGGGGTGGATCTGACAAACCAAGCTATGATTAATGCTTCATCTAGCAGAACAATAATGATGCAGGAGCCAGATGACGCTTGGCGGTTCTTGGAGTAACTCAGCAACGGTTCTAAAGCAAACTTTTCGGCTCAAAAACCTGTTAGTACAACCGCAGCAGTAGGTACAGATGCTGATTGGAAGAAGGAAGTGAAGAAGGAGATTGGAGAGCTGAATAAGAAATTTGATAGATTGATGCCCACTCTGCAAAATGGACCACAGAATCAGCATCAGGGCAATCAACAGGGACAAAGGGCTCTGGAAGTTAATCAAGTCTATGGTCAAGGTCAAGGTCAATATAATAATAATGGACGACCTTACAGGCCTTATAACTAAGGAACTCAAAACTTCAATCAGTCCAATAATAACAGACAGGACAACTATCAAGGACAACCCTCCAATCAACCGAGACAATTTCAGGCTGGGAATAACAGTGGTCCCAGTGGAGTAACAACAGCAATAGGGGGCCAACCAACGCTAGCAACAATGCCCCGGAAAGCCATGAGAACATGATAGCCAAGATGTATGAGCTGGTGAACACTAGTCAGCAGCAGACCCAAGCGAATGCCAAATCTATTGCCAATATGGAAAGGCAAATAGCCCAGATGGCTGAGGATCAAAGGAAAAGAGACAGTGGCAAACTCCCAAGCAGCACAGAGATGAATCCAAATCATATGCAGAGGGACGGCAAAGAGCATGTTAATGTTGTTGAGACTGAATGGAGGAAGGTCACTGAGGAGGATTTTGTAGGAAAGGAAGGTGAAATAAAGACTGAAGAGAGTAAAGGTAAGATTGAGGAAGGTGACCAAACTAAGGAGGACAAGGAAGTCCAAAAGGATGAGCAACCATTTGTAGGTGGTATTAAGTTGAAGAAGAAGGATAAAAAGGTGAAAAAGAAGCAAGAAGCACCCAGCATGCCAAGTGGGCCATCGATCAACCAGCCTCTATGGGACGAATTGAAGAATGCACCAGAGGATATGAAGATTCTTCAGGAGATGTGTAAGAAGAATGAGAAATTTAAGGTGCCAACACCAGAAATGGTGCGGTTGACTGTCAAGGTAAGCGAGGCTCTGTTGGGAACATTGCCTAAGAAAGAAAAGGATCCAGGTTCACTGTTGATCACTGTCACGGTGGGTGATGTCATCATTAGGAATACATTATTGGATCTAGGAGCAAGTGTCAATGTGCTGCCAGGATACCTTTATGATAAGTACAAAAATGAGGAACTGGAACCCGCGAAAACGGTGTTACAGTTGGCAGATCAGTCAACAAAAGTTTCTCGGGGAAAGCTGACAAACGTGATCGTCAAGGTCGGCGATTTCTTTTATCCTGTAGATTTTCTGGGGATGGAGTATGAAAGTTTGGAGGACGCACCTGCATTAATCATGGGACGTCCATTTTTAGCCATAGTCGGGGCTGTGATGGACTGTAGAAAAGGAGATATGGACATCTCCTTTGGAACACGAAAGCGTAAGCTAAATATGTTCGGGTGTCCGATATCTTTACCGTCAGGGTATGACGACAAATATTTGAACAACAGACCACTTATGGCACCGAGGGCGAATGATAATGGTAAGAATCAGGTATAAGGAAATGTAAGCGATGAAGAAGAGATTTTGTGGGAAGCAAAAAGACATCCATTGGCAACAGTGGACAAGATGCAGCTGTTAGATATGCTCGAGATGATGGAGCTGAAGCACCAGCAGTATGAGAAAGACACACGGTGCAGGGAGGCAAAAGTCTTCCAGATTCTGGACGCTCAACAACAGTGGATCATTCAAGTGAGCGATCGTATGACGCAACTCACGACGTTGCTATCAACATTGGTCCATGACTTTGCACCTGAGATGAGGAGGATGATGCCACAAGAAGAAAGGGAAGAATAGGAGGAAGAACGTCTGGCTGAAGACGTTAAACTTAGTGCTTGTTGGGAGGCAACCCATCCATATTAGGTTAGGTATAGTGTTTTTAGAAGTAATTAGGAGATATCATCATCGTCATTGCAGGAATTCGTGGTACGAGGCAAGTGTGGGGTCAAATGAAGGACTTTGGAAAAATTGAAAGGCACGACACGGCAAGGAGTGAAGCGCGCCACGCGTTCGTAATGTAACCCGATGCGCAGGGGTTAAATTGGGACACGCGCGACGCGGATTACCTTTACGCGCATCGCGGATTATGATCGGTCAGAACCGCCATTTAAGTTACGTAAACATCATTTCACACACACAAACAAATGTCGCGCATAAATAGAGCTCTGATCAACCAAGGAATTTTCACGCATTTTTCTCGTGTTTCTAGTTGCTACTATCGAGGTATGTCATTTAAACTCATTCGTGCATGTTAATACATTCATTTGACGTGTGAAATTGAGTGATTTAGTCGAAAGTAGAAAACGTAGAAAATCGGCAATGTCGACTCATAGGGTGTTGCATTTGCAAAATCCTCACCCTAGAGGGGCTAGTCGATAGTTAGGGTGCCTGGTAATTGCTTTGGATTGAGTTTAACAAGTGATTTTGGTGATCTGTTGGATTTTTTCACACTAGACGTACGGTGCGACGCGCCTTGTTCTTGAGTCGTGTCGCACGTCTCCGCGCGTGTCTGTGCGACGCGTAGGGACTGATTTTGCAAAAACTTTTTGTGTGTTGTGATTTTCTTGTGTGCAGATGGAATACAGACCTGATCACCCATTCCTTCGATTTCCTGACATGCTGGAGGAGGCTCCACGATACCGTCAACGACTCGATGAGCTTTGTTCCCGACCGGTCCTTGCTGTTATTCATCTGGACCTGGCGATTCTGATCTAGGCGGGACTTTGGGCTGAGCCGTTGCCCTATCTTCACCGTACTTGGACCTACGGGGAGCACAGTTTTACTTGCCAGGGCTGGGACAGGCTCATGGCCACGGCAGATGATGTGGTGTACAAGGAGCTCGTGCTCGAGTTCCTTTCGACTTGCAGATACACACCAGCTTCAGACGAGCCACGATCCCAGCTGATCTGATTCAGGCTGGGAGGGGAGAGCCGGGAGTGCACACTCCGGGAGTTTGGCAGACGCACAGGGATTTACACCGAGGCGGAGATGAGGGGAATTCATTTTACACCTTTCCTCATCGCCTGCTTCAGGTGACAGCCTCAGAGGGAGACTAACGCAGTTATTTGCGATGTCCAACGAGATGTTCGAGGCCGGGTCGACCAAGGAGAGCCAGCTACGAGATCCACTTCACCAGTTGATGCACCATATCATATCTACCTCCATCATGCAGCGGACGGGATGTGAGAAGGTTTCTGGGGAGGACATGTTCTACATGTGGGTCCTCTCCGATTCCAACAGGTTCCTTCACCTGCCGTACACATTGGCGGTTTCACTGACGACCCGGGCAGCGGGCGCATCTGGCAGCAGGCATATGGCCGTTGGGCATTTCATCACCCACGTGGCCCGATCATACGGTATTTTGACGGCCGAGGTCATGGCGAGCATGGCATCGATAGAGCCCTCGCGGACATCGGTGCGTTATATGGAGCTGATGAGGATCATTCGTCAACCACGCGCAGGCATTATTGAGCGGATGCAGATGGAGGAGGCAGAGGGCCCAAGAGGAGTCAGATGAGGAGGAGGAGTCGTTGAGGCCACCGCCCCAGTGACGGAGGGTGGACCCACCTGTCCAGCTGCCACCACCACCACCAGTTCAGCCACCACCGCAGTTAGCAGACGTGCTGACTGTCGTACGAGATTTGAGCAAGAGGATGACGATGCTGGATGAGCAGCAGGTATGGATTGGGGAGGCACTACTTGAGGTTCTCTCTCAGTCTGGACGACGCCCGCGACCCTTCCCTGACAGAGCCCACGACGACGAGGTTGGTCCCTTTGGGACATAGCATGGTGATTGATGTATTTTTCTGGTTATCTTTTGTGACATTGTATAGAACTTATTACTATCTTTTGTTTATATTTTAGATGTTTGTTCTGTTTGCATTTAATTCGTTTGTGAGTGTTTGCATGTAAATACCAATGGGGGTCTACTGAGGAGTTGTTTCAAGCAAGTGTGGGGTCATTGTACCCTTACACTTGCCACTTCACCGGCGTGTTTACCGTTGCGCCACAACTCCAGGAATCTGAATCGTGAGGAGTTCGTGTTTTTGTATCATGTGCCAATCGAGTTCCAACAAGCAGTCAACCGTCTAAATGGGTAACTCTTTCTCCCTAGTTCTGAATCTATTTTATGTACAACGGGGATGTTGTACGGTTTTAAGTGTGGTGTGTGGACGGTCAAAAGAGTTTATTTTTGAAATTTTTGCGGAAACGAGTAATTTTCAAAAAAAAAATTTAGCAATATTTCAAAATTGTTAATAGATTGTAATTTTGAAACGAATAGTTTTGAATGTTTTAGCATTGGTATTTTTCAAGAAATAATGTTTAATTGTTATCATGCTATCTGTATAGTCAAATAAGTTGAGTTTTAGGAGTTAGAAAAAAATTTAAGATTTGGGATATTTTAAGATTGGAATTTAGTAAGGAACTGTCAATCAGTGGCCTTTGTTGTTCGAGCCGGTAGGTCTAAAACGAGTGGCTTTGAAGAGGCACTTATGCACCTTACCACCTAATATCATCTTGTTTGGGATGGTATTTGTTGGGCTGTTAAGTATCAGCATCAGTTGAAGCGTACTTTGTACTTATCGTATTTTTTTAATTTATCTAGTTTCCATATTTATCATGTTTATAGTTGGGAGTTCCCTGAATTGTAGGGATACTCCAAATATACGTAGCATAGCAGTTGTATAAATACATAGCTAGGGTTTCTGTAATCGTTACGTTGATTTTAATCAAAAGGATCTCTGTGTGAGATCAAAGGTTTTTCTGTGTTGAAATTACTGCATTGTTCTTGTCTTTATTCTTGGTTGATCGATCCTTGTGTTCTAACAACTGGTATCAGAGCAGGTTCTCTATCATTCAAGAATGTCTTCCTCGTTTTCTTCCACCTCTAGCAACAAGATCCCACCGTTCGATGCTAACAACTTTGGCATGTTGAAGAGCAAAGCTCTCATGGTTCTTGAAACCATGGACTATCACATGCCGGAGATTCGTAAAAATGGCCTATATGTTCCTCACTTCACTGTTACCAAAGATGGCGTTCCTGGTGAGAAAAAGGCCACTCTTGTTCATGAATTCACTGAGGATGACAAGCGACTTGTCAATGTTGACACATGAGCCAGAGCTGCGATTAGTAACTCTCTCCCATATGAGATTTATCATCTGGTTCAAAATTGTATATCTGCTAAAGAGATGTTAAGCACTCTCACTGTCGCCTTCGAAGGCACTGCTGAAGTGAGAGCTGCTCAGGGGAATACCCTTAATCGGAAGTACAAACACTTCTTTGCATACAAAAACGAAACCATCACTCAGACTTTCAATCGTTTCAACTGCCTGGTGAATGACATGAGAAGATTCAACATTGTCAAACTTGACTCTGTTCTTGTTCTCAAGTTCCTCGATGCTCTGGATGACAAATGGGAACATCATGTCGATGTTCTAAAAAATAGTGAGAAGATTCGCACCATGGATCTTCAAAACCTATTTGGCAATCTCCGCAGCCATGAGGAGATTAAGGCTCAGAGGAAGGAGATTATGAGAGATAGTCAGCGTGAAAGGTCAGCTGCTTTATTCTCAAAGAATCAGGAGGATGCTGAGTCTGAGATTGCTGCTGGTCAAGAGTCAGATGCTGAAGATGAAGAGTTCAAGCATATGCCAGACCTTGCATCCCAAGCGGCACTGATTGTAAAATAGTTCAATCAGTACAAAGATAGTAGACGAAATAGGTCTCAACGTTTCTCCAGTAGATCTAAGCCAAACTTCTTAAACTTCAAGAAGTCCATCAGTGACAGTCCTAAACCCACTAGTGACAAGAGGAATGATGGAAAGTGCTTCAACTGTGGAAGTACTGAGCACTTTGGTAAGGAGTGCAATGTGAAGAAAGGAGACTCAAAGGATGAGTCTTATGAAGTCAAGTACAAGAGACTTGTTGCCTCTCTCAAAAGGCAAAAACTGGGATCCAAAGTGCTGATTGCTGAAGAGGAGAAAGAGAAGTGGGAAGAGGAGGCTGATTCTCTGATGATGAAAATCAGAACATGTGTCTGATGATTGTGACTGGTGGGTCTACTGAAGAGTCAAGCAGCAGTACCAGTGCTGCTGATGCTGACTTGGTCAAAGATTGTGACTCCTCTATGTATCAGGTCAAAGATTTTGTTAATTTATCATTAAATGGAAAAATAAAAGCTTTTGCGTATTTGAGTGTTTGTCTTGAAAACTCTAACTTTAACAGACACCATCTGATTCTTGAAAATGAAAAACTGAAAAATAAATTAAAAAACAAAGATCTTGACTACTCTAAACTAAAAATTGAATGTCGTGACCTTATTTTGTCTAACAAACTGATTTTTTAGGAAAAACAAGCTGCTGAAAACATAACTAAAAACATTCAAATGATCATCAAGAACTGGACCCATTCTCACAAAAAGGTTTCAAAACTAATAAATGATCAGATATCTTTTCAGGCCACCAAAATTCTTGGTGGAGATTTTGAATCTGCTATCAAGATTTTTAAAAAAATTAAAACTGAACCTGCTTTTCCTTCAAACGAGGAGTTGATTAAGGATTTCAAAAAAAAAATTTGTTCCATCAGGTTTTCAAAAAGAAACAAAACTCATTGAGAAACATTGTTATTTTGACAAAGAAGGTGACATCAACATTCAAACCAAAATCAATGCTATTGATCCCTCTTTAAAAGGATCTGAACAGGAAAATGTTGGTGTTAGTACTAAAAATCTCATCAGAATTCCAATCGCTGATGGTGAATTTCATACTGTCACAAACATTGCCTGTGAAGCTCCTGAGTGTCTCACATCTGCTGCTGCCTCTGATGTTTCCAAAAAGAAATTTACCTTCCCAAAAGAAGTAAATAAATTTAGATTTTCAAAAGCAAAGAAATCTAAACCCATCAGAACCTGTTACAGATGTGGTGATTCATCTAATATGGAAGATCAGTGCATTTTTTAGTCAAGTTCTGACAGGAACATGAACATTATGACTCGATGTGATAAATGGACCAAAAAGGAAAATTCTTTAAACTGTCTTCCATCTGAATGTTATAATATTCTATCATGTTTCAAACCCATTTCCAAATGGGTTCACTGAGGTTCTCACATGTGTTTTAGCAACTACAGGGCCAGGAAAATATTTGGTATCTTGACAGTGGATGCTCTTTTCATATGACTGGATACAAGTCCCTGTTGGAAGATTTTGAAAAGAAAAATGGACCAGTAGTTACGTATGGTGACAATAGTCATGGTCTAACCAAAGGATATGGCACCATTCATTGTAAATCTGTTCAATTTTCTAATGTATCTTATGTCAAAGGTCTTAAACACAATCTCATCTCCATCACTCAGCTGTGTGATGATGATTACGTTGTCTGCTTCAACAAGAAGGAAGGAAATATCATCAACGCTGCCAAAGAAGTGGTTCTCTCTGCCAAACGTTGTGATGACATCTACATCCTGGATATGTTCTCAGCTGATCAGTCTCTGAAGAGGTGCTTCTTCTCTCGAGCATAGTCTCACATCAACTGGCTCTGGCACAAACGTCTATCACACTTGAACTTCAAGAATATTTCCAAGATTTCCAAAAACCAGCTGGTTCGTGGTCTTCCTAAGATGAATTTTGTCAAAGACAAAGTGTGTTCAGCATGTGAAAAAGGTAAACAGGTCAAAGCATCTTTCAAATCCAAACAATGTTCCTCCATTGTATCTCCCCTCGGCTTGATACATATCGATCTCTTTGGACCTGTTCATGTGGCATCTCTTGCTGGTAAGAAGTACTCTCTGGTAATTGTGGATGAATTCACTCGATACACCTGGGTCATGTTTTTAAGGAATAAAAGTGATGCTGCTACTGAAATCATCTCCCTAATCAAGCAATCTGTTCTCTTCAATCTTAAGGTAAAGCAGCTGAGAAGTGATCATGGCATCGAGTTTTGCAATCAAAATCTAGAAGACTTTTGTGAAGAAAAGGGAATACTTCAAAACTTCTCTACTGTGAGAACTCCTGAACAGAATGGTGTTGTTGAACGAAGAAATCAAACATTAATTGAAGCTGGGAGAACAATGGTAGTTGATGCTGGTCTTCCTCTGTCCTTCTGGGCTGAAGCTATGAACATTGCTTGCTATACTGAAAACTGATCCATCATTGTTAAAAGACATGAAAAGACAGCCTATGAAGTGCTGAAAGGTCGATCCCCTGACATTTCTTACTTTCATGTTTTTGGGTGTGCTTGTTTTATCTTAAAATAGGAGGAGCAGCAGTCAAAGTTTGAAGCTAAGTCAGACGATGGCATCTTCTTGGGTTACTCAGCTGTTTCTAAAGCCTTCAGGGTCTTCAATGTAAACAAAAGAAAGGTGATTGAATCTATTCACGTTCGATTTGATGAATCATCCTTTTCTCATCGGCATGTGGATCACGAGCACTCAGTCCTTGAAGAACTTCTCAGTGCTATCTCATCAGCTCCACCTGATTCATGTCCTGCTCCTGCTGTACTGTCTTCTACTGCTGATTCTTCATCACCCTTCTCTACTGACATGACTCCCCATGAGTCTCACTCTCCTGATGAGGTCTCTCCTAAATCCTCTACATCTCCTGAAGCTCCCTCTGATGACTCTGTTCCACCAATTAATGTTGAAAGCGGAGATCACTCTCATTCACCACCTATTCCAACTGTTAAAGATCATCCCATCATTAGGTCATTGGAGATGTCACATCTGGTGTCCGCACTAGAAGACAAGTCTCCAGTAACTTCTGTCTCTATGTGAACTTTGTCTCTCTAGTTGAACCAAAGAAGGTGGACGATGGCCTTCTTGATGCTGATTGGATTAAAGCTATGCAGGATGAACTGCATGAATTTGAAAGACACAAAGTTTGGACTCTGGTTCCTCGTCCTCAGGGAAAAACCATTATTGGTACTCGATGGGTCTTCAGAAACAAGATAGATGAAGATGGTATTGTTATCAGAAACAAAGCTCGCCTTGTTGCTCAAGGATTCACTCAGTTGGAAGGATTGGACTATGATGAAACTTTTGCTCCCGTTGCTCTTCTGGAAGCCATCAGACTGTTCCTTGCTTTTGCTTCCTTCATGAAGTTCAAAGTGTTTCAAATGGATGTAAAAACTGCCTTCTTACATGGTGATCTTCCTCAAGAAGTGTATCTGAAACAACCCCCTGGCTTCTGCAATGACTCCTTTCCAGATCATGTGTACCGATTAGACAAAGCTGATTATGGACTCAAACAAGCTCCCAGGACCTGGTATGACACTCTGGCATCATATCTACTTGGAAAAGGATATCACAGAGGGGCTATCGACAATACTCTGTTTACAAAAAGATCAGGTGATGATATTATTCTTGCTCAGGTCTATGTCGATGACATTATCTTTGGTTCAACCAATGATAAACTGAGTGAAGAATTTGCTGCTGTTATGTCATCAAATTTTGAAATGAACATGATGGGTGAGATGTCCTTCTTCCTAGGTCTTCAAGTCAAGCAGTCTTCTCATGGAATCTTCATCAGTCAGAGCAAATATCTTCAAGATATGTTAAAGAAATTCTCATTTTCTGAATGCAAACCAGCAAAGACTCCTATGAGTACTTCAGTGTCTCTATCTGCTGATCCCACTGGTGTTGATGTAAATGCTTCATCTTACAGAGGCATGATTGGATCTCTTCTGTATCTGAATGCTAGTCTTCCTGACATTGTTTTTGCCACCAGCATGTGTGCCCGCTTTCAAGCTAAGCCTAAAGAATCTCATCTCAATGCCGTCAAGAGAATCTTTCGCTATCTCAAGCACACACCATCCTTGAGTCTCTGGTACCCATGTGTGTCTTCCTTTGATCTAGTTGGCTTCACTGATTCTAACTTTGCAGGCTGCTCCTTGGATCGTAAAAGTACCTCTGGAGGGTGTCAATTACTGGGAAGTCGCCTAATCAGCTGGTCAAGCAAGAAGCAATCATCAGTTGTGTGCTCAACTGTTGAGGCTGAATATGTAGCTGCTGGTAGATGTTGTGCTCAAGTACTATGGATTCAGAACCAGCTGATGGATTATGGATTCACTTTGTTAAAGACTCCCATCTGCTGTGATAACACTAGTGCTATTCTCATCTCGCAAAATCCAGTACAACACTCAAAGACGAAGCATATTGAGGTCAGACACCACTTCATCAGGGACATTATTCAGAAAGAAAAGATCGAGCTTCTATACATTCCTACTGAGCAACAACTAGCAGATATCTTCACCAAACCCCTTAATGAACAGAAGATGCTATTCTTCATTGGGGAATTAGGAATGATTTCTCAGTAAACTGTTTATTTTTGTTTCTTAGTGTATTTCTTTTATTATTTCAAAAATCTCAAACAAAACAAACTTTCTTCCTTTTCATTAAAAGTTAATTTCTTACATTCTTTTATTACATTTTTTCTTCCTACCACTACTAACGCTTGAAATACTGCCATAACGAAGGATTCCCCATTATGTACAGCTGATGAACCCTAAGCTCACTTTCATCCACAAAAAGCTGAAGTTCTTCTGTGATCTTCACAACATATTGCTTCTGGTCTGTAACTCTCAAGACAGTCGCCAGCCACCAACCTCTCTTATCCCAAACCTCCACCAAATCAAAGCGCTTGAAATCCACCAGTACTCTTGGTGGCACTGGCTGAAGCGCACCCCACCTGCATGAAACCCTAATAGGTCTTCCTGTTACACTGTCAGTCAAAGTGGTTAACTTTATCTCATACATGTGTAGCCAGATACCCTCGATTGCTCCTCCATAAGTTCCACCTTGAAACTCCCCTTCCTCCAGCATCTTTACCTCCACCTTGTCTGAGCACTTAAATGGACTCTCAGCCATTTTCAGTACTGTTGAAAATACGATAACTGATCTCCACGAATAAGGTTTTTTAAGCCGATTACTGTGTGACAGATATGTATTTTAGCTATAATATGCGGAATAAATAAGAGTTGCGGAATAAATATAAACTAAAATTAAGTTACTGAAAGCTATAAATAAATAAAATAAAGCGGTAAATTTAAACTAGACAGTATTTAAATAGACAGAAAGCGGTAAATAAAATAAATGTTAGAAGTTAGAGGTTAGATGTAATAAACGCCATTATCAACGATAAAGTGTTTTTACAATAAATAAAAGGTTAGAAGTTAGAAGTTAGAAGTTAGATGTCTCGGTTAAATACAGTCCACATATGTTGTTGTTGTCACGGTTCAATTTGTATGTCTTTGAATTTAGTACAATTGATTTATAAAAGTTTAAATAAATCAATAATGGCACAAGTAAATTATTGGAAAAGAACTTATCGACAGCAGAGGAAGATGGTGTTTTTCTTTGAAGCGTCGAATCTTGTTCTTTGCAGTAGGATGAGGTTTGGTGATTGGTTCTTGTAGAAAGGGTGGTATGCTCGGTTTTTCTTGCTGAAATGGTATTTCTTCGGTTTTGTGTTGGTTTGGACGTGGGTTTGCTTGTTTATGTGTATTGTAGTTGTATTGGTGTTGTATGGGTTTGGTGTCGGGTTTTATAGAGGTTTTGTTTTGTGTAGGGTAGAGGTTGTTTAGAGGTTTGAAGTTTGGTGTCGGGTAGAGGTTTTGTTTCTTGTGGTTATATGGTTTGGTTCTTGTTGCCAAATTCAGAAATTTGACTGTCTTGAGGTGTTTGGTCGTGGGTTTCTTTGAGAGTGTATGAGTATTGTGTAAGATTGGCAAGAGGTGAGCTTCTTATTTATAGTTGCTGAAATACAGGGTTCGCGTTGCGACCATGTGTCCGTCGCGTCGCGAGGGTGTTCATCGCTGGATCGGTGCGCTTTTTGTCGGGTCAGTGTGTCTTCGCTGGTATGTCGAGCTTTCCGTCGCGTTTCCTTTTCGTCGCGTTTGCTTTCGGTCGCGTCGCGAAGATGCGTCGCTGAATGTGTCGTTTTTGGTCGTCTCGCGATCGAAGTTGGTGTTGTCGCGTTCACTGAGCTTCGCGTCGCGACCAATGGTCCCGTCGCGTCGCGATTGCTGTAGCATCTGGATTCTTTGTGTTTTGCTTTTCTTCACGTCGCGACACATGTGTCTGTCACGTCGTGATTGCTGTAGCTGGGTGATATTTTTGCTCTTTGGTTCATAGCATCACTTCCTCAGGTTTGGTTGTTTTCTCAAAGTTTCTTGGGTCTTGATTCATTCTTGTTTTTGATCTCGAATTCACGCAACCTGAAATAAACTGATAATACTTGTCAGATAAAATAAAAACAATTCATCTTATTTCAGTGATTGTCACATACAAAAATATTTTTCAACAATTACCCCCTATGTGATCATTACTGAAATAAGGACAGATTAAAAGGTAAGATTGAAAATTCTTGAAATTTGGATAAAACATTTATAAAACCATATCACTTGTTTTGAAAAAGTGTGACTAGATTTTACTTATGTTTTTGAAAAATGTTTGTCAAGAATATTTGTTTCTGAATCAAGGTTTCATGTTCAATTATCAAAGGGTTTTTGTATATGTATTTTCATAATATTCCTTAAGATTTTATAGCATTTATAAAGACGACAAGTGATCTTAATAGGTCGATTCAGATGAACTCTCATAGGTATAGCTCACACTTGACTGAGGTGTTTTGGTGGTTCTGGGTGCAGAACTAGTGTATAATCACTAAAGATGAGTGATATCTCTCAGTTTGAAGGTGTTGACTTATGCTTAATGTGGATTTATACCCATATACTTTAGTCACTTGGTCTTCATATTAGATAATCAATCACATAAGACTGGTTTCGGCATTACTCTGAGGGTTTCTTCATTCATGCCATTGATGTTCACTCTCTCTCCGTCGGGAAATACATGTAGAGGGGTTTAAACATTTTCATAGTGCAGTTTGCAACTAAGAATATTCAATTATGAAGGCTACAGTATCCCGGTAAATCTTCGGTTTTGACAGCTATATATGATAAAGCATTTGAGAATCTGTTGTTTGGAAAATTTTGAGAGATGTCTGTCTTGATGGATTGTTGTTGTAAATCTTCCTTTTCTTTGGTGAAGTGTTCACCTTTGTCTTTATCTTTTCTTGATTTGTGTGAATACACATTGTATAAAAGATATCTGATGTGGTTACCAATTGTGATTTGTTGACAGCATTTGTTGGAGATGACTTTGCACTTTGAGATTTGATTTACATGTTTTCTTCTGGTTTTCATGGATATGACTTGTCGTTTCTTCAATTGTTAGACTTGCTATGCAAGATGATAAATCTTTTCTTGATGTGGCTTGATTGAGGATAGGGATAGGTGATATAAAAGACAGTTTGTCTAATATATAAGAAAATGATTGTATCGTCCCTGGTCATTTTGATATCTAAGCAAAAATGAGACTAGCATCACGGTATAAGAGTATAAATCCTATAAGTCATAATGAAAACATCTTTGCTCACAGAAATGAATTCCACTTAGCAGTTGAAGACGAGGCACAAATTCTCACATGGGTTTGGTTTTCATCTGAATCTCCTAATCTTATGTCCCTTAATAGATAAAATCATTATAATTGAAATAAATTCAAAGGGAATAAGAGAGTGTACATAACGAAAATTTTGAAATTTGAACCTTCACTTTAATTAAGAATCAATATGACTGAGAACATTCATCGAGCATAAGTATCTAAAAATTTAGTCAAGAAGATGTTAATCACATGGTTTTATAAAGACTTTAAATAGATAAAACTTTATCCTAATTTTTTGTGATTTTTGATTATGTGGATGTTTTTTGGAAAATTTTGGTTATTTGAATGTTTTTGGTAAAAATTTTTTGAATTTTTTTTTATTTGAATGAAAGTAATCACTCTTTTGTACAAACAAAAAGTAAGAGATTAGGGATGGATGTTATCTGGATTTAACATTCCTAGACGGCCTAGGAAGTATTGAAACTTGGTTTCGTCTAGAGCCTTAGTAAAGACATCGGCAATTTGATCTTCGGTGTTGATGAAGTGCATTTCGATATGACCCTTTTGAATGTTGTCTTTGATGAAATGATATCGAATGTCGATGTGCTTTGTCATGGAATGGTGCACGGGATTGTGAGAAATGGCAATAGCGCTGGTTGAGTCACAAAATATGGGAATTTGTGAGACTTTGTAGCCATAGTCACGTAATTGAGTTTGCATCCACATGACTTGTGAACAACAGCTTGCGGCGGCTACATATTCAGCTTCTGCGGTTGAAGTGGACACGCATGATTGTTTCTTTGAAGTCCAACTTACCAGTCTGCCTCCTAGAAATTGGCAAGAACCAGATGTACTTTTCCTGTCTAGTCTGCATCCTCCATAGTCGGAGTCGGTGAAGGCGTTAAGCTGAAAATCAGAGTTAGCTGGATACCAAAGGCCAAGAGATGGAGTTCCTTTAAGATATTTGAAAATTCTTTTCACAGCTACAGCATGAGATTCCATAGGATTGGCTTGGTATCTGGCACAGACACATGTAGAAAACATGATGTCGGTTCTGCTGGCTGTGAGGTATAGGAGTGATCCTATCATTCCTCGATATTTCTTTTGATCAACAGGCTTGCCATTTAAGTCTGCATCTAATTTGTAACCAAAGGCCATTGGGGTTTTTGCTGTATTGGATTTGTCAAGAGAAAAACGAGTTAGAAGATTTTTGACATAATTTTCTTGATTGATGAAAATTCCATCTGATGATTGTTTGACTTGAAGTCCAAGAAAAGTAGTCATTTCTCCTATCATGCTCATCTCAAATTTGCTCTTCATTAAATCTGCAAACTTGATACTCAAAGATTCATCAGTAGAACCGAAAATAATGTCATCGACATATATTTGAACGATTAACAGATGTTTATTAAAGATTTTACGAAAAAGAGTTTGATCAATTGAACCTCTTTTGAATCCTGATTCTTCTAGAAATGTTGACAATGTTGAATACCAGGCTCGAGGTGCTTGTTTTAAGCCATAAACTGCTTTTTGTAACTTAAAACTGTGATTTGGGAACTATGGATCTTCAAAACCTGGAGGTTGTTGAATATACACATCGCGATCAATCTCTCCATGTAAAAATGCACATTTTACATCCATTTGGAATACTTTGAAGTTCTTGTGTGCTGTATATGCTAGAAAGATACGAATGGCTTCGAGTCTTGCAACTGGAGCATAAGTTTCATCGTAGTCGATTCCTTCTTGTTGTAAATAGCCCTTGACGACAAGTCTTGCTTTGTTTCGACAAACTATTCCTTGATCATCAGTTTTGTTTCTGAAAACCCATCTTGAACCTACTACAGTAACATCGGGAGGAGTAGGAACAAGATCCCATACTTGGTTTCTTTCGAATTCAGCTAGTTCTTCTTGCATGGCTTTGACCCAGTCTGGATCTTTGAGAGCTGAATGGATGGTTTTGGGTTCAGTCATGGATAAGAATGCTCCGTATAAACATTCATTTGAGGTAGCGGCTCTTGTTTGAATACCAGAATTGGGATCTCCTATGATTTGTTCTGTAGGATGATTCCTGGTCCATTTGATTAGGCGAGTTTTTTCAGGTATTTCGATTGGTGTTTCTATGTCCCATTGTTCTTCTTGGTCAGGTGATTCTGTTGGGAATAGATTTTGGGTGTTGTCAGATATGTCCTTTTGGATTATAGGGTGAGAATGGGGTAATGAAAGTTCCCCCATAGATAATGCACTGGGATCATTTTGGACAGGTGGATTGGGAGTGTTCAAAGAGGGATTTAGTGTTGGTAGTTCCCCCTCAACTTGATCTGCATTTTCTTGGTTTGATTGTGAAGTTTCTGCATCGGAGTTTCCTGTAGGAATAGTAGAAGGTGTTAGAAACTCAGAATTATAAGCGGTTTTGGGTTGTTCAAAAAGTAAATCAAGATCGATTTCTATGTCCGTAGAAGGCATTTGTTGAATTGGATTTTGAAAAATATTATCAATCATTTTAGAACCAAAATGTTTACGATCCAATTTCCTGACATAAAATTCATCGAAATGAACATCAGTACTTTCTTCAATTACTCTAGTACGTTTGTTGAGTACTCGATAAGCAGCTGAGGTAAAAGAGTAACCAAGGAAAATTCCTTCGTCTGATCTTGATTCAAATTTTGAAAGGTGATCTTTGTTATTCTTTATGAAGCATCGACAACCAAAAATATGAAAGAATTTGATGTTTGGTTTTCGGTTGTTAATGACTTCATATGGTGTTTTATGAAGATGTTTATGGATTAAAGAACGATTTTGAGTGTAGCAAGCTGTGGCTATTGCTTTTGCCCAGAAGTATTGTGGTAGATCAGCAAAGATAAGCATTGATCTTGCAGCTTCACACAGAGTTCTGTTCCTTCTTTCAACAACTCCGTTCTGTTGTGGAGTGTATGGAGCTGATAGGTCGTGTTCAATTCCCTTGTTTCTGAGAAACGAATCTAGAGTTATGTTTTTAAACTCAGATCCATTATCACTTCGGATTCTACGAACAGGTCGTTTGAGCTTTAATTCAATCTGTTTGATGAAGTTGATCATTTCTTCAGGTTCTTCTGACTTTAGCCTTAAAAAGAAAACCCAAGTAAAGCGTGAATATCCATCAATAATAACAAGGATGTATTTCTTCCCTTTTATGCTTTGGGTTTTTGCAGGGCCACAAAGATCAATGTGCAGTAATTCTAGTGGTTCGGATACACTAGATTCAGGAATGCTTTTATGAGAGGATTTGGACAGTTTTCCTCCTTCACAAGCTGCACAAAGAGTTTCATTATCAAGTTTCAGAAGTGGCAGTCCGCGAACAACATCATTTGCAATCAACTTGTTGATGTAGCCGAAATTGAGATGGGAAAGACGACGATGCCACAACCAACTAATATCAGCTGAAGCTTTGGATAAGAGACAGATGTCTGGTTTTCCATAGATAAGGTCCATATCTAGTGGATACATGTTGCCTAGACGATCAGAATTAACTAGAATGACTTTGGTCTTGGCATCCATGATTATGCTTCGTTGTTTGGTGAAAAGAACTTCATGATTGTTGTCACAGAGTTGTGCTACGCTGATTAGGTTGTGTTTCAGGCCGTCAACATATGCTACTTTCTTGATGGTGAAGTGACCATTTGTTATGTTTCCATAACCTTTGATTCTTGCAGTCATGTTATTTCCAAAAGTAACATCTTGTTTGGATTCTGTGGGTTTGAAGTCTCGTAGAAAGCTCTGGTTTCCTGTCATATGCTTGGAGCAGCCACTATCAATATACCATGTGCCATCCTTGGGCTCTCCAGCACAAAGTGCCTGCAATTAGACAGAAAGTTTAGGTACCCAAACCATGGTGGGTCCTGATTTGTTAATGGTTTTTGATAATTTGGAATCATTGTAGTATTTGTTGATTGGACGGAATGGTTGAGGTTTAAGTTGATTTATTAGATTTTCCCAAAGTGAGATTTGTTTTTGAAAACCTGTCATTTGAAATGATTTCTGATTTTGTGAAAAGTATCCTATATGTGAAGTTCTGTTTGATAACCTTTCTTTGTATCTGGGATTTTGATGATTTTGAAAAACATTATGATGATGGAATGGAATTTGGTGAAATGATGGATTCTGAAAGTTCTTTGAGAGATTGAAGTTTATCTCTTGAAAGCGATTTTGGATTGGTTTTTGAAAAGGTTTTTGTTTTGGATTAAAGGTTTGTTTTTGTGGCACAGCGACTGGTTTCAAAGGTTTCTCTTTCAAAACAATGGGCTTGCTTTGTTCTTTTGGTTTAAAGACGGCTTGAAAGGGTTGTTTATTTGTCTGCTGTTTCTTTGAATACTTTTGTCCCAGACTGTTCTTTCCAATAAAGGTTGAGTTTAAAGAGGGAAAGACAGTTGGAACAGAAGTACTACCATTCTGATGAACAGAATTTTCTCCATTTAAGAAATTTTCAAGTTTGATTGTGCCATCATTCCTTGTTAGTTTAGTAGATCTCAATTGATGAGTTACTGAACTAGCAGAGTCTGATTCAGATTTTACAACTCTTTTGAATGACTTGTTGAAAAAAGTATCATCTGGGCTACAGTTGATAACTGTTTCATCATCTGAATCGTCCTCATTGACAGATATGAAAAGATCTGGTAGAGGCGATTTAGAGTTTTCACAAATTGTCCCATTTTTCTTTTCAGTCTTTTCATTTTCAAAGGATTCTCTTCCAATTCCTGGTTTATAATTCGTATCAATTTTGCCAGTTCCTAAGTTGTTTGCTTTAGTGAAAATATCATCACTCAATTTTCTAGCAAGATTGATAGAATCCAGTTTTCCTTGAAATCTTTGATTCTCGGATTCAAGAATTTTGATTTGTTTTGAAGAATCATCTAGTTTTAGAATCAAACTAGTGTTTTTGTCAGTTAAATCTTGAATTTTTTGTTTTAACTGAAGGACTTCCTTTTCTAAGGTGTCTTTTATTTCATATGAAATAACAGATTGATTTTTTATTTCTAAGTCCCTTTTTTGTTTTAGAGCTTCATTTAATTGTTCTAGGACGTGATTATTTTCTTCTGATTTTCGTTCAATGTCTCTTTCAAGTTTGTCTCTAGTCCTTGTTGATTCTCCAAATCTGAGTTGCAAGGTTTGCAATTCAGATTTGTAGATGTCAGATTTGACTATTGTGTCATGATACAGTCTGAGATCAGCTTTTAGACTGTTCTCAATCTTAGTCATGTGGGACTCAAATGGTGTTCTTGGAAGACCGAGTTCTGAGATCATTGACCATACCTGATCGATGACATATGGAGCTCTTGTGGTTGGTTCATTATCAGCCATGAAGCAGAAGTTTGATTGAGCTGGTTCAGTATCTGTTTCATCATCAGAAGTTGGCCAGTGTTCCACGCTAGGTTCGTGGAATGCCATCAAAGCTTTTTGCTTTGCTTTCTTTTCTTGTTTCTTCAGCTCTTCGGCTTTTTGAGCATAGTAAGCTGAGTCTTTGACCTTGACTTTGGCTCGACAATCTCGGGCATAATGATTTAGTCCTTTGCAGTTGTGACAAATGATTACGTCATTATCATCATCGTTATTATCAGCCTTTTGGCTCTTAACGGGTGGTTTTTCAGGTGCTTGAGTTTGTTTCTGTTGAGATGGTTTTGAATGATTTTGCTGAAATCCAGAACTTTGGTTATTTTGAAAACCATTGTTTTGATTATAAGAGTTGTGATTATTTTGAAATCCACGATTCTGAAAGTTTTGTCCAAAAGTGGATATTTGTTGAAAATTTGGTCTGAAGTTTGATTGATTATGATGTGGCAAAAATCTTTCGAGATTAGTGTTTGATACCAAAGCACACAATTATTGGTAATCAGCTTCATTATTTGGATCAGACAAGTCACAAGAATTACTTAAGAAAGCTTGGTTTTGATTTAAATCAATTTGACTTTGATCAAGAAAATGTGTTTGGTTTTGAGAAGATGTTGACAAAAGAGCAAGTGGTCCTCCAAAAGAAGTAGACGTTGGTGGGTCAATCGAGGATTCATATGACTGTAATTCTCCGTACAAATTGTACAAAGATTCAGTATGAATTGCTGGATTTCCCTGAATGATTAGTTTTACCATTTTCCAGCTTTCATAAAGGTTGTTTAAAAATTTGAGGTTTATCTCATGCTGTGACTTTTTGATGCCCAAATTATTCATTTTGATGGTAATGAGATTGAACCTGTCATGAGCATCATGGATGGTCTCATGTGAAAATATTTTGAAGTTGTCAAATTCGTTTAAAACAGATGTTTTCTTGTTTCCAATGATTCTCTCATTTCCTTCAAAACGATTTTTCAAAGTTTGCCAAATTTAGTTTGCAGTTAAAAGGATTATATTATTCATTTGGCTTAGAATACTGTGGGGTATTCCAGACACAAGTTCCTTTTTGGCTTGAAGTTCAAGTTTCTTCCTTTCATTCAGTATATCCAAGTTACTCGTAAGAGAGGTCATGTTATCTGGTAGAGATCCGTCTACACATTTCCACACATCTTCACTTATAGAGTTAAGATGAAGATTCATACGACCTACCCATGAGTTATATTCTTCAGGAATAAGAATGGGTGCTCGAGTACCTGAACCTATACTGTTAGCAATAGATACAGAATTTATGTTTGAGTAGTTTGCGGAAGACATTTTTGGTTTTTTTTTTTTTAATTTTTTTTTAACGAAAATGTGATGTTAAAATGAAATTTTTTACAGAAAACTTATTGGTGGTTTATAAAAACGCTACACAAAAGTTTTCGACAAAAATTTTCAAAATAAATCACACGAGTAATTTTTAAATGTTTTTTTTTGAACAAGTGATATTAAGATGAAATTTTTAAAGAAAACTTATTGGTGGTTTATAAAAACGCTACACAAAAGTTTTTGACAAAAATTTCAGACTAAATCACACGTGCTCTGATACCAATTGTTGAAAATACGATAACTGATCTCCACGAATAAGGTTTTTTAAGCCGATTACTGTGTGACAGATATGTATTTTAGCTATAATATGTGGAATAAATAAGAGTTGCGGAATAAATATAAACTAAAATTAAGTTACTGAAAGCTATAAATAAATAAAATAAAGCGGTAAATTTAAACTAGACAGTATTTAAATAGACAGAAAGCGGTAAATAAAATAAATGTTAGAAGTTAGAGGTTAGATGTAATAAACGCCATTATCAACGATAAAGTGTTTTTACAATAAATAAAAGGTTAGAAGTTAGAAGTTAGAAGTTAGATGTCTCGGTTAAATACAGTCCACATATGTTGTTGTTGTCACGGTTCAATTTGTATGTCTTGGAATTTAGTACAATTGATTTATAAAAGTTTAAATAAATCAATAATGGCACAGGTAAATTATTGGAAAAGAACTTATCGACAGCAGAGGAAGATGGTGTTTTTCTTTGAAGCGTCGAATCTTGTTCTTTGCAGTAGGATGAGGTTTGGTGATTGGTTCTTGTAGAAAGGGTGGTATGCTCGGTTTTTCTTGCTGAAATGGTATTTCTTCGGTTTTGTGTTGGTTTGGACGTGGGTTTGCTTGTGTATGTGTATTGTAGTTGTATTGGTGCTGTATGGGTTTGGTGTCGGGTTTTATAGAGGTTTTGTTTGGTGTAGGGTAGAGGTTGTTTAGAGGTTTGAAGTTTGGTGTCGGGTAGAGGTTTTTTTTCTTGCAGTTATATGGTTTGGTTCTTGTTGCCAAATTCAGAAATTTGACTGTCTTGAGGTGTTTGGTCGTGGGTTTCTTTGAGAGTGTATGAGTATTGTGTAAGATTGGCAAGAGGTGAGCTTCTTATTTATAGTTGCTGAAATACAGGGTTCGCGTTGCGACCATGTGTCCGTCGCGTCGCGAGGGTGTTCATCGCTGGATCGGTGCGCTTTTTGTCGGGTCAGTGCGTCTTCGCTGGTATGTCGAGCTTTCCGTCGCGTTTCCTTTTCGTCGCATTTGCTTTCGGTCGCGTCACTGAATGTGTCGTTTTTGGTCGTCTCGCGATCGAAGTTGGTGTTGTCGCGTTCACTGAGCTTCGCGTCGCGACCAATGGTCCCGTCGCGTCGCGATTGCTGTAGCATCTGGATTCTTTGTGTTTTGCTTTTCTTCACGTCGCGACACATGTGTCTGTCGTGTCGTGATTGTTGTAGCTGGGTGATATTTTTGCTCTTTGGTTCATAGCATCACTTCCTCAGGTTTGGTTGTTTTCTCAAAGTTTCTTGGGTCTTGATTCATTCTTTTTTTTGATCTCCAATTCACGCAACCTGAAATAAACCGATAATACTTGTCAGATAAAATAAAAACAGTTCATCTTATTTCAGTGATTGTCACATACAAAAATATTTTTCAACAAGTACTCAAGTGTATTTTTTTGTATATTGTATTTATGTGTGTTTTGATTCTCTGATTCTTATTTCCTTTTATAGACTCTTGCAGTGATTTCGAGACTTCCGTTTTTGGGCGATTCATTTCTCCTGGAATAAATACTTGATGTGACAAATCACCTTTTAATCTTCTCAAGGTGATCCTGTCTAAGATCCTCGATTTGACGATGATCATTGATCTAGTCTGCAACTCTGACACCTACGTCCCTAGAAGCATGCTGATGTATGTGCCTTAAGTCTCGTTTCTCAGTGGCAAGACTGGCCCTGAGATGTAGTAGAGCCACTCACTCTCATCAGTGTTCCAGCACAGTGTATCCACTGATGAGAGATTGCCCTGTCCCTCTGTTAAAAATATTGCTTGGGCATGAGTGATATCTTTCTCTTTTGTTTCTTCCAGACTTTTTCCCTGGAAACATGTTGCCGCATGTCAATGTCTTATGTCCTGCTGAGACATTAAGCACTGCCCCGCCTCATCAGTTGATCAATGTATCAACTGATGACTGTATTGTCTCGTCCTGAAAAGACAAAGGGTTTCTTTCTGTTGAAATTTTCTTTACCATACCCTGTCCCTAGATGTTGCTGCTGCATGCACGCCCTGCAAGGCATTTGATCCCTCTATGTGCTGATGCAAAGTCTTCAGCACATGCAGTACTGGCTGGTCCACTTAGCCAAGGGATCGTTTGGTCATTTGTCGCTGAGATTAATCGTTCACGCTTCTGCCTTTATCTCTCGTATCTTAGCCACAGATCTTGACCATTGATGATTGCCACCTGTCCCTGACATTTCGGCTCCATAATCATCATAAGATCTCCTCCCAATCTTTTCGACTTCCTTATCGCCCTCGCTCAAAAATACATTCCCTAAATATCTCTCCACAAACACACACACCTTTTATAAATTACTTAAACCCTCTCTCCCACGCAAACTTCTCCCTCACCTTAAACCCTAATTAGCCTCTCTGCAACATCAACAAAATGTATCGACTGTTCGAGTTTGCTCCTTCCTCTGGTCTCTCCAAAGCTGCTACATGTCCTGCCTCAAATGTTCTCATTCTCTCAACAAATGTGGCAGGCATCTTCGTTATTCCTCCAAAGTTCAAAGATCAGGGTTTCGAGCAGTTTGTCGACTTCTTGAAAGGGCATCCTCTCAATTTCGCTATATCAGGTATGCCAGAAGTCTTTAAACCCTCCTTGGTTGCTGAGTTTTGGTACACTTGCAACTATATTGCTGATTCCGACTCAATCCATGGAACAATCAGCAATGGTCGAACTCAGGTCTCTCTCTTCGTTGACACTTTCAGACGATGTCTTCGTCTTCCCTTCTCCGCTCCCTTCTCCAATCTTCCATCTGAAGAAGATGCAAAAACAGTTGTGCATTTACTGGGGTATGATTCTGGTCTTGCTGGGAAGCGAGATGCAGAGAAAATGATTCTTCGTCAATGTTTTCCTGCGGGTTAGATGTTTTTGACCGGGGTCATTGGAAGATGTCTAGGGTACAAGCAAAGCAGCCTAGACTAATTGAATACGTTTGAACTTCGTCTTCTGTATGGGATGGTTCTCAACAAGAATCTTGATTATGCTCGTCTTATCTTTGATCAGTTGGTATTTCTTATGTCAAGCAAGACTCGCACAAATTATGTCGCCTTTCCGAGATACCTGGCTCTGGCTCTAAGTTTTGAGTCAATGGAATATGTTTCAGCTGCTGACTCTACATGCACTCTTCCTTCGTTGACACCAAATATCTTTGGTCCATCTGCTCCGACAGCAAGAGATCCTTCCATGCTTTCCTGCATGACTGGATGGATTTCTTCACCACATCAGGGGGTATGTCTTTCAAGAACCACTCATCCTGTCCTTCCTCCAGTGACTCTTGCAAACCCTGAAGACTCTGCAGCATCTGGGTCTCAACCTCCTGCATCTCAGAGAACTCCTTCGACATTCACAACCACCCAGGCATCTCTATCTAAAGAAAGCTCTTCAGACGCTGAAAGCACTCAGTCTGATTCTTCTTCTGACCCATCAGGTTCTTCATCTGAGTCCTCGTCTGACTCCACAGATCCTGAGACTACTCCAGCAGTTGTGTCTGAAAATGTGTCGCTTAATCCTTAGACATTTTTGTCAGTCCGAATGATTCCATCTCTAGTACGAGGGTCTGGACATATTTGCTTTGCTTCTCCTGAACCTGAACCTGAACCAAATGTTCAACTTGAAACCCAGGAACCAACTCCCGAAGTTACTGTCCCCCCTGCATCCCAACACATATACTTCTCCTCCCCTGACCCTGGACCATCATCTGGCCCTGCACCATCATCTGGTCCTGTCCCCTCATCCTCCTCATCTCAGTTGGATGACATTCAAGCCTCTCTAAAGACCCTGCTAGAACATTCCCAAAACCAATCTTCTCGCCTTCAACAACTTGAAACTGATGTGGCCTATCTAAAAGAGTTGTTTTACTGGTCCTTGGTGAATGAGATGCCTGAGATTTGCCTCCCTCTCCACCACCTGGTCCTGATGGCACTGCTCACCTTTACATGCCTCAACGTTCATCTCCACCTCCACCACCACCACCACCACCACCACCTCCACCACCACCACCTCCACCACCACCTTCTGATGATTCCAAAAAGGGGGAGAACTCATCTGGGTCTCACGATCCTCCTCCAGAAGGAGATATTGCTTCAAGGATTATGGCTCATTCTGAGGGGGAGCAGGTAAAAATCCTTAAGGACTTTCAGTTCTTCAACTCTCAATCATTGCTCCTGCTGAGGGGGAGCAGGTATCTAGAGAAAGCTCTGACAATGACAAAGAAGCAAATTCTGAGGGGGAGCCAAACGTGGCACATGCCTCTGATATTGATGACGAAGAAGGCTTTTTCAATATGCCTTATCATGCTGCTCCTATTGTCGTTCTATATCCAGGTCAACCCTTTCCTGTTGAGAACCCAAGTACCTCTGCTCCTGAAAGTTCCTCTATTCCAAGTGCTGATCACCTTTCAGCTGACGTGTCTGATGATGATGTCCCCCTGGTGTTCAAAAGAAAATGCCGAACTGAGTCCTCCTCAGTTCCCGAAACATCCAAACATCAGAAGACTTCCTCTCAAATTCTCAAGCTGGCTAAAGAGTGGTGCATGTCCCCTGCACAAGTTGAAGAAATAGCCACTGAACATAATCTGGTCATGACAAACCGGATCATATGTTCAAAGTATGCTAAGATGGCTAAGCAAGTGGTTCAAGAGGAAGGAAGGATTAGCCACCAGCAAGATCTTCTGAGCAGTTTTGATTCCATGACTATGGAACAAAGAAAAATTGCAAGTAAAGCTGAAAGCGCAAATAGAAAAATTGATCTGGCAAGGTTTAAAGATGTGTTTTAACGAAGGCGCTCTATGCTTCCAATCGTCAAATTTGGATACTCCAAGAACAAAGGGGAACTAATCCTAAAGCTTCATCTTCAGAGGAAAAACAAAGAAGTACTTGTTCCTGAACAAGTCATTATTCATGAAGTAGGAAGTTTTGGGTTCACTGAATGGGAGGAAATGCTCTTTGCAACAAGAAGACATAAGGGACTGTACGCTGAAGAGCTTCGTGGTGCTATTAAAATATGGATGGACAAGGTTTATAGTCTGGACCTCATCCCTGCCTCTGCTCGCTCTGATAAGCCCTGCACGTCTGGTCCAAAGAAACGAAAAAGGAAGTCTTAGGAGGTTTATCATCTGGCTCTCTATGGAACTAAGGACTTCAACAACATTCCTCCTCCGGGTGTTCCTACTGAAGCTTACACTCTGGTCAGGACTCCAGTCCATGGAATGACCTATGAAGACGAAAACGGAAAGATGTGTTTCATGCGCACTGCTGATCTGAAGAAGGCCTCTACTGAACATCTTTTCAATCTTCGTCTTGAATGCTTCAAGGCCGAGTCAGCTAAAGGTTTTCATATGCTGATATCTTATGAACTAGGAAGAAGAGAGCCTCAGCTTCATGCTCCTGAGTACAAATGGATCAAGCCTGAGATCCTCTCTGAGGCTGAGTATATTGCTTCACTTGGCCAATCCTCCTTCAGTTGAAAAGTTTTGACATCATCAGATTGGGGGAGATTATTAGGCTGTTAAGTATCAGCATCAGCTGATCAGTTAACAGCACATTAGAATCTGATGTTGTCAAACAAAAGGATCACACGCTACTACTGATGAGTTTGTCTGAAGTCTATCAGTTGAAGCGTACTTTGTACTTATCGTATTTTTTTAATTTATCTAGTTTCCATACTTATCATGTTTATAGTTGGGAGTTCCCTGAATTGTAGGGATACTCCAAATATACGTAGCATAGCAGTTGCATAAATACATAGCTAGGGTTTCTGTAATCGTTACTTGATTTTAATCAAAAGGATCTCTGTGTGAGATCAAAGGTTTTTCTGTGTTGAAATTACTGCCTTGTTCTTGTCTTTACTCTTGGTTGATCGATCCTTGTGTTCTAACAGTATTTCTGAAAGCTCGTTACACGAAAAACATCGAAAGTCATGGATAATGCTTTAATGGCCTTTAGAATCTGAATGAGTACGTGCACTTTTTGTGAACAGAAAATTTGTAATCAAGGGTTCTTTAGAAAGTCATGAATTCCAAAGGATATTCTGGTCAGTTTTATCAAAATCATTTTCAATCTAATTTTGGAAACAATAAGCTTTGAAATTGAACACGTTCAAAATTATTTGAGTCTTAGTTAAAATCTGTTAAAAACCCTCTTGCTTTGGGACAAGTAAGGCACAAGTGTGGGGTGTTTGACAACGCCTATCAATATCAAGTATTTTAGTCGTTGTTAGGCCCTATTCTTGGTGAATCTATATCATAGTTGTATTGGTATTTCTCACTTTTTGTACTAGGACTTGTGTGCAAGAGAATGTTGAAAACAGGGACTAAAAGCGAACAAAATGGAAGAAGTTTGGTATGAGCACCAATTCAGTCGAAGTAGTACGCGCGCCGTGGGAAGGAAGCATGCGCGTCGCACCATGTCAAAGGTCAGACGATAAGCTGAGATTCAGAAAGCGAAAAAATGAGGATAAGGCAACACGCGCGACGCAGTTCCATGCCTTGCACGCCGCGGATCTTCATATTTTACAAGTATAAATAGAGGTCATTAGGTCGAATTTCACAGGCGAAGAACGACCCCTAAGGTGGACTTAAGGCTTCTTTGACTCAAGGATTCGGATTTTCAGCAACACTTTTGGTATTTCTTATGTTTTCACTTTTAATTCATTAGTAATTAGTTTAGTTTAGCTTCTAGTCTATTGTTTCTGGATTGTTAAGATCGGTAGCATTAGTTCAGTAGTTTTTATTTTCGAATTTCAGTACCTTGGATCTCTGGATTTGGTTTTTAATTGATGTAATCATTTGGTTTGATGTTATTTTTCATTTTTAGGTATTATTGATGTTTGGATGTGTTATGAATGCAATTGGTTGGTTTGTATGCTTCTGGATTTTGAACTTAGTTTCCGATTTCAGTAAGTAATCTTAGTCTAGGATTTGGTTTGGTTGAGTTTAGTTCATGCTTGATTTAGTTTTTGGAATTGGTTTTGGAATTGTGTTTTTAGTTGGATTTTGGAAAAGTAGAACTAGTCCCTCTGGCTGTAGCGTGACACTATAGTTGGTACACTATCGTCCTATCTTGACCACCAAACTCTCGTGGATCGACCATTGCTACCACTATACTAGTGAGTCTGTGAGGTTATTTTTCTTATTTTAACCGCATAAGGACCTAGGCGTGTCAATCACCTCTGCAATGCTTGTCCCAAACTGAATAGGGGGACCCGGTGCTGGTGGGCAGAATCCGACTGGGCAAAATAACCAAGGGAACTCAAGTGGATAGGCTAGAGGTGTAGCGTTTGTGATGGGTGCAGAAGAAGCTCGTCAACACCCTAAAGTGATCACACGTACGTTTCTCCTAAATAATCATTTTGCGTCAACAATATTTCTTGCGGGAGCAGATACGAGTTTCGTTTCCTTAGACTTTAGACCATTAATCAACTTGCCAATGAAAAAGATGAAGAGTATTGTTATTATTGAACTAGTTGATGGCGTGAAATTATGGCTAAAGACATAATTCAATATTGTACCTTGAATTTAGCTGATAAACTCTTTAGTAAATTCCCATTGAGATAGGCAGTTTTGATATTATAGTGGGTATGGACTGGTTATCAAAGAACAGGGCAGATATTGGATGTACGAGAAGGTGGTTAGAATACCCTACCCGAATGGTGAAATTCTTATTATAAAAGGGGAGAAACCAGGAAGGAGCCTGAACATCGTGTCCAGCATGAAGATTCAAAAGTACTTAAAGGAAGATTGCATTGCCTTCATGGCCCAAGTAGTAGAAAGAGAACCTGAGTTGAAGCAAGTCAAAGATATCCCGGTGGTAGGGGATTACCCTGAAGTATAGCCTGAAGAATTACCTGGTCTACCCCCACATAGGCAAGTCGAATTCTGAATCTAATTAATTCTAGGAGCAGCTCCAGTGGCAAAAAATCCATATCATTTGGCGCCATCCGAAATGCAAGAGCTATCTGGACAACTGCAAGAACTTTTAGACAAAGGGTTCATTTGCCCGAGTTCTTCACCATGGGGATCTCCGGTGTTGTTTGTCAAAAAGAAAGATGGATCATTTCGAATGTGCATCGATGATAGGTAATTAAACAAGCTAACAATCAAGAATCGTTATCCCCTTCCTCGAATTGACGATTTGTTTTACCATTTGCAAGGTGTGTCATACTTTTCAAAGATAGATCTTCGGTTGGGATATCATCAATTGAGAGTTCATAAAGAAGATGACCATAAAACGACATTTAGGACTCGGTATGGGCATTACGAGTTCTTGGTCATGCCATTTGGACTGGGAAATGCGCCCGCTGTCTTTATAGACTTGATGAACAGAGTTCGTAGACCATACATGGACAAGTTTGTGATTGTGTTCATAGATCATATACTCGTCTATTCACGCAGCAAAGAGGATCACAAACAACACTTGAGGCTGATGTTGGATCTGTTAAAGGAGCAGAAATTGTATGCTAAGTTCACTAAGTGTGAATTTTGGATTCGAGAGGTACATTTCCTTGGCCACGTTGTGGGTAAGGAAGGAATTCATGTAGATCCAGCCAAAATTGAAGCAATCAAGAAATGGGAAGCTCCAAGGACTCCAACAGAAATACGCCAGTTTCTAGGATTGGGAGGATACTACCGATGTTTCATAGAAAACTTCTCGAAGGTCGCTCAACCATTAACGGCTTTGACTCAGAAGGATAGAAAGTTCCTTTAGGAAGAGAAGCATGAAAAGGCTTTCCAAATTCAAAAGAACAAGCTATGCAATGCACCAATTCTGGCCTTACCAGAAGGATCAGAAAATTTCATAGCGTTCTGTGACGCATCTCACCCGGGCTTAGGCTGTGTGTTAATGCAAAAGGACAAGGTCATTGCATATGCGTCCCGACAGCTCAAACCGCATGAGAAGAATTATACAACCCATGATCTGGAGTTAGGGGCAATAATTTTTGCTCTCAAAATTTCGAGACATTACTTATACGGTACCAAATGCACTATCTACACAGATCACAAGAGTCTTCAGCATATTCTAGATCAGAAGATGTTAAATATGCGACAAAGAAGATGGGTTGAGTTGTTTAGCAATTATGACTATGAAATTCGATACCACCCGGGCAAAGCTAATGTGGTAGCTGATGCACTTAGCAGAAAGGAAAGGGTAAAACCTTCACGAGTACGAGCCTTGGGAATGGTGGTACAGACAAGCTTGAAGTCTCAAATCCTTAGTGCTCAAGAGAAAGCTTTGACCAAAGAAAATCTGCAGGGTGAAACTTTGCACGGTCTGAAAGCAAGGTTCGAAATCAAACCTGATGGAGTACGTTATTTTAAGAACAGGATTTGGAGTCCAAAGGTGGATGAATTGAGAGATTTAATACTAAATGAGTCTTATCGATCGAGGTACTCAATTCACCCTGGAGCGGATAAGATGTACAAAGACCTGATTGGTGGCCTGGAATGAAAAAGGACATTGAATTATATATTGGAAAGTCCTTGATGTGTTCTAAGGTTAAAGCTGAATATCAAAAACCATCAGGACTACTACAACAACCTGATATTCCAGAATGGAAATAGGAGCAAGTATCCATAGACTTCGTGACCAAACTCCCTAGAACTTTCAAATGCCACGATACGATTTGGGTTATAGTGGATAGACTGACGAAGTCAACACATTTTCTTCCTATCCGTGAGGATTACAAGACGGAAAAATTGTCTTAGATTTACATTGGTAGAATTGTGGCACTTCATGGAGTACCTTTGTCTATCATTTCTGACAGAGATAGTCGGTTCACATCACAATTTTCGCAGATTTTGCAAAAGGCTCTAGGTACTCAAATAAACCTGAGTACAGCCTATCATCCTCAGACAGATGGTCAAACGGAAAGAACAATTCAAACGTTGGAGGACATGCTTCGGGCGTGTGCCATTGAAGTTAAAGGAAATTGGGATACTCATTTGCCTTTAATTGAGTTCTCATACAATAACAGTTATCATACAAGTATCCAATGTGCTCCGTACGAGGCATTGTATGGGCGTAAGTGTCGTTCCCCATTGTGCTGGGTTGAAATTGGAGACAGACAGTTGACTAGAGTCGACCTCCTGCAAAAACAACTGACAAGATCTCCATTATAAGATATAAGCTTAAAATTGTCAGGGATCGTCAGAAAAGCTACGCAGACAACCGTAGGAAACCTTTAGAGTTCCAAGTTGGAGACAAAATGCTTCTAAAGGTATCGCCTTGGAAAGGACTCGTATGCTTTGGGAAGAAAGGAAAATTAAGCCCAAGATATGTCAAACCATTTGAGATCATTGAAAGAATTGGTCTGGTGGCCTATAAACTCCTGCTACCTCAAGAGTTTTGTGCTATTCACGATACATTCCATGTCTCGAATCTCAAGAAGTGTTTAGCCGACGAATCATTGATTGTACCATTAGAGGATATTCAGATCAACGACAAACTGAACTTCGTTGAGGAACCAGTGGAGATCCTTGATCGTGAAGTCAAACAACTCAAGCGGAATAAGATTCTGATTGTGAAAGTTCGTTGGAACTCGAAACGCGGGCCAGAGTACACATGGGAGCATGAGGATTTCAGGAAAGGGAAATATCCACAACTGTTTCCTGCACTACCTAAATGATGACAATGACTGAACTTCGGGACGAAATTCTTTTGACTGAGGGATAATGTGACAATTGTCAATTTCAGGTCAAACTTTGACATTAAATCAGTTGCCTTATACTTTATATTTTAACTTTGTTATAGAAATAGGTCAAAAACCCTTTAGATACATGAATCCAATTAGAATCTAGAATTAATATGCTTGAGTAGTACAATTCAAGCGAATTGTTCAAATTTTGCGCAAAATGTCAGTAAACGGTTAAAAACGACTGTAAATATCTTTTACGGTTAAAAATAATTATGAACAACGTAAAATAAAGTGAAATATTAAAATTCACATTATAATAATTATGAGCTTTTAATTTGGTCATAAAAACCTTAAAAAGTCTTAAAAACTCAAAATTTATAAATTTGACATCTAAATATTTATAAATTTCACCATAAGACTTATATTATCAAATTAAATTAATCAAATTATTAAATATAATTAGGAATGAAAAAATTTTGGTTCCTAACATTTATTTAATATTTTTGAACTAAATAAGTCAAAATAAGTCATGTTTTAACCAAAATTTTATAAAAATGGCTAAGTTTTTATAAACTATAAATAATTTAAATAAAAAAATTTAATGAAGGGTGAGGGAGTCCTTAGATCCGGCCACACAACCCCCCCCCCCCCTCCCCATGCATGTGGTCATCTCTTTTTCTTCATGATTTGAACTAAAACCACACTCCACCCTTTCACCTTTTCATTTTTCCCATAACATTTCAACATATGCTCTCAAACTCTCCCTCCCATCTCTCTCTCTCTCTCTCTCTCTCTCTCTCTCTCTCTCTCTCTCTCTCTCTCTCTCTCTCTCTCTCTCTCTCTCTCGAAAATACTCAGCCACAAACACCATTTTCAAGCTTAAAATCGGATCATACTAGGTGTTCTTCAAGGTAAAATCAAATGCATGCTCCTTTACTTCATTTTTCTAGCATTTCCTTATGATTTTAGGCACATATCTTCACTTCTACACCTTTCTTTTTGAAACAAACCATGGGTTATGTTAAACCCATGAAATTTGATGATGATGATGGTAGAAATTCACATGAAACATCAAGAATGTTGCATGCATGTGAATTTTATGTCAAAAATCAAGATAAATGCATGTTTTCAAGTGTTTTATATGAAAATCGTGACATGCTTGATAAATTCTTGTAGAAATCTGATTTGGAACTTCTAAGACACCTTCCTGATGTTTAAACCTTCATGCATGGGATCATCTTTATGGATTAAGTCATAAAAACCAAAGTTGAATGCTAAAAACCTTACAATGTGCATGAAAGATCATAAATCTATAAAAATACCTTAAACAACTTATCTAACTTGGTCCGATTTATGGTAAGTAGCTAAGAATATAAAATGTTTTACTGGAAAAATTCAGAGGCGAACTCGAATGTCTTTCTTCTATAAAAATATGACAATAAATCATAGCTAAAATTCACTTAAATTACTTGTCGAAGAAAATAAAATCTAGAAAACTTACAGGTGAACCTATAAAGTATTTGTATGGTTCCCATAAAACTTCAGACCTTTTTGCATCTTTTTGATACACTTTTTGATTTATGGATGTTTTACCGAAATAAATCATTAAGTCAGAAAATCTCCTATAAAAGTGACAAGAGGAAATTTTCGAGACTTCTAGATAATAATTTTCCAGAATTTTTCAGAACTCATTTTGCAGAACTCATTTCTAATATTTTCACGAAATTTAGTGATTTTGGTGAAATAATGAACAAAAATAGGGAAAACAGGGTAAAAATGTTCTAAAAATTCTAAAAATGAGTCTAACACCTAATTAAATGCAACCTTTGGAACCAATAATGGCATTTTCTGTGTTGAAATAAGCATATCAGTGATAGATGACTAATCTAGAACCCCACTAGCGTATTTCCCTTATCATAGGCTCCCGATAAAAGATACGTGGATTAATTGCAAGTGTCGATAGTGCCATTTTCATCTCACAGTGAGTATTCACAGCCCCTCTTTACAATTTTTATTATTTTGGGGTGGAAAAGCATGATCGTACTATTTAATATTGTTGTACTAAATTGTTTGTTCAATATGTTCTTTATATATCTATGAACGTGTATGTCATGTGAACTTTGAGAACTTATCGTATCAAGTCCCTGAACTTTACACAACTTATTAACTCTTTGAGCCGTTGGTTACTACGAATAGCGCTATTAGGAATTGACAACTCCTCATTCACTTGTTCATGGAGTGCATATTAACATATTACTTATGTTACGCTAAGCATAAGCCTTGATAGGGCATTGTTTAGTCGTTAAGTTTGGTTGTGTACTCATTGTTCGATTTTATACACATACAAATTATTTCTTATTTAGCAAAGAATTTCCATTTATGGAAACTTTATAAAAATTTTGATATTGACTATAAAGTTTCTATTTTTGTAAACCTGTGAACTCACCAACTATTTTCATAGTTGACCCTCGTTTTTCATGGTTTTTTAGGGAATAATTAGAAAGTTCATCTCGGGTCGTCATATTTGAGCATGCTGCATTTTGGGAACGTTGTCATTGAAATGGGTCTTTTGAACATTTGTTTGGTTGAAAAACATGTTTTAATTATGTTGAACTTATAGATTGTAACCCTCGAATACTTTTAACACTGTGATGTATTTGTATTGCTTTGCTATGGAACCGTTTTGCTGTCATTCCTCGTCTTTCCGCTTTAGTGGGGTGTGACACCTTAGCTTGATGTTTTGATGTAATATACCATATGCAAAGTCTATGGTTGAATTTATCAAAAACTTGTTCTATTGCTTTCTTCATGGCAGTGTCTTGATCTGACCAAAAACTAGGACACCAATAGTGATTAATAGAGCATGCATCCCCATCATTTTAACAAGCTAAAATGAAAACTGTAATCTTAACATTATATATATATATATATATATATATATATATATATATATATATATATATATATATATATTTATATATATATATATATATATATATATATATATATATATATATATATATATATATATATATATATATAATATGTGTGGGTGTTAACAAAATAGCATCATCAAACAATCTCTTATAGAAAAATTCATTCAATGTTACCTGAAGTTTGAGGAAACATATGGCACCTGAGACACCAAAAAAGCATGCTAAATCCAAAGATGGTACAACGCCACCGCTTCTAGAATTATCGATGGCACTTTGTGATCACCTTGCATATACTAACTGCGTCATGCATTAGGGTACATTGCCCATAGTCAATACATACAATCGATGCTATCTAGCATTCTTGGAAACTCATACCTATTTTCATGTGTTGTTTGCGATTGGTGGATAACATTATTTGTAGGATTTTGCAAAATATAGTGCTCTATAAACAAAAATGATAGTTTTAGCAAACTTGTAAAGCAATTCTCGTGCGGTCGGTTCATACATCATCAAATACTCATCATGTGAGACAGCTCTCAAGCCAAATGCTAATTGACAAATTACAGTTGTGTATTTTTGTATTGGATAAAAATCGTTCCTACCTCTTGCATCTCAATGTAAGTGAAAATATGGAAGCCTAAACTTCAATTCAGCAACTATGCATGGGAATAATTCTTTTCTCATTTAGAATACTCGACAAAACCTTACAACATACACACTAGCATCATCAAAATAGTCTTCTATGAGACGATTGTGGTCAGCTTCATGTTGTCTCCGTTAAGGACCACTTCTCATTCTCAAATGTGAAATTTTGACTTCATCTTGTAAAAAGTCGATTGTTCGTTGCACCATTCTTACAATAAGCGTTGATTCCCTTAACGTCTTTGTATCCTTGGAAGTAGAAGATCACGATTTGAAACACCCTCGCTTAAGGCTTTCCATAAAACACCATTTTAACCAATGGTTTATCATCATTCTCCCGAAAATCATCCTTTAGTGAAACTTCAATTTCAACATTTTCAAATAAGTCATTTCTTTCAAAACCATTTTTAAAACACGTGGGGTTTAATGAGAGATAATTTAGGTTTAAGTGCGGAAAACATCGTTTGGTCCCATTTTAGATAAAACATTTTAGTTTAAAAAAATTAGCGAGGTTGTAAAAATTCAAATACCATTACACAGCTTAAATGATACCACACAAACTGTGGTCTTCTAAACATCCAGCTCTTCTAAGGTCATCTAAACTCCTCAACTTGAGTACACATCAAAATGAGTTAGGCAATTGAAATGCCTAGTGAGTTTACCTGAGGTTAACCCATTTCAAGTGAGCAGTGAACTACAACACTCGGGACAAACCCCCAAAAATAGTTTTGACACACACTTTAAAAGTTGTTTAAGACATCATAAAGATTTACTCAAAAATGTATAGTTATGGTATGCAAATGCAATGCATGATGCAACTATCCGAAACCCACGTCCATCTCATAAAAGTCAATCTCACCTCAATGGCACCCACCTAAGTTCACAAGCAAAAGCACGAAGCATAATACTTGATTCATGTATGGGTTGAAACTAAGACTAGTGGCCATTACACTAGCCTCATGAGGGGTAGCAACTCCCTCATGCAATTCCCTAATGTCGGGAACAACTACTCCTCACCCTCTTTATTTTAGAGAAGGGTAAAACTCATAATAACTCCTCACCCTCTTTGTTTGAGAAGGGTAAAACTCGTCCTCAAGGTATCACACGGTCAATCCCATCCTATATGAAATGCAATGCACAATAGGATGCTCAAAACGTCTTTCAAAAACAACATCATACTCTTTATTTGAAAACATCTTTAAAATGACTCATTTCATGCAATGCACAGATAACACTCATATAACAATTAGCACATATAAGCATGCATGAAAATAGTTGATAACACGCACAAAAGATATTAGTTAGGATGTGTACTCCCAGTAAACTCACCTCAGTGCCGACTGAAAGTCAACAGTAACCCCTATAAAACCGTCTTGTCAGGAAACGCTCTATCTCAGACATCACCCCCTTCGATCTCCAAATCCCTATGAGGTAAAATGTATAAAGATAATTATACAATCTAAGGATGTCACCAATACCCAAACTTAACTAAGGTCTCATCTAATAATTAAACTTTTGACAATACGAGAACGAGGTCTAATTGTCCATTCTTTAGATTATCTTAAGCGACGTGTCATGCTTAAACTCGCCATGTTCTAGAAGTCAATCTTTCCTTAAATAACCTTTTACTCAAAGAAAGAGACGTCTATTACTTAAGGTACATCTTTATAGCTTAAACCCATCTTAAAACTCAAATTAATTTTAGTGTTAGGTTTGAAGGGATTTAATTAAGAATCTAACATCTTGAATAAATAATTGATTAAATAAAATTAAAGAATTAATTCCATTTAATCAATTAATGAGTTCAAAGGTTTAAATCTAATTATAAGAGTCCAAATTTATTAATCCATCAAGTTTACTATATCGGTCCAACTTAAGGAGCCTAAATCCAACAATTTAAAGTCCATTCGGTGTCATCTTCATTAGTCTAGCTAGAGTCCAACTACATCATGGTATGGCCCAAAAGTTAAACAGCCCAACTAACATAAAACTCAAAATGATGTCCATGACTAAAAGGTCCGATCTGAGACTCAAAATATTTGACCTAGAGTGGAAAGTCAAACTAACAGAAATTACCTCATCTTCTCCAGCAAGAGCCGTCGCACACTCCTTGCACCGGCGACGTTACATCTCAGGCGACACCCACATCACCACCGGACCTTCTTCACCGGTGAAGCTACTATCTCCGGCGGTTGCACTCGGATGGCAATGGCAAAACCTATATATCCCCCTCCGGGTTGCTTCTTGCCACTACAGCTACACCACCCGTCTTCCCCGACTGATAACACCACTCACCTCCTTCCTCGACTAACCCCTTCAGCCTCTCGATCTCTCTCTCTCTCACTATCATTCTATCTCTGATCGAGTAAACATGCTACCGAATGCCGGAGCAAAGTAGCCGGAATTCTATGCTCGTTCTAATCAACCACCGGAGGTCTACCCTCGATAGCCACCCCCCGTCGACCTCTTTCTATCATCATCCTGCAACCTCCGGCTCTCCATACCAATCTTCCTTCTCGCTTGCTTTTTCTACGAACCGCACACCTAGAAGACACACCCACGGGAAAGTGTGCAGGTCTGATGCGACACGAACCATCTGCTCATAAGTTTGATGAACCAAAACGAGCACCGGCTGAGCAATTGTGAGGACCCTCGCCGGTCCTGGATTAAACACAAAACTCCTTCGTCTCTCCATTGAAACCGGACATTAGAACCTCGCCATTCCTCTCTCTCGTTCTCTTTATTGGTTACCCAGAACATCACCAGCAACTTCCAAGTTTTCCCTGGTGGCTGCTCCCTCCCAAAGACTCGCCGGAGCTAGACAGAAACGTGAAGATCACCGGAGACAACCATCTCCCTCCTCTTTCTCTCTTTTTATCTTTCTCCTACAAACTTCTCTCTTTCTCCTACAAACTTCTCTCTCTCTCTTCCAGCTTGTTTTTTTGGAACCAGCGAATAGATATGGTTTCACCTGAGGTAATCAGCCCCGCAACCCAGGGCAGTTGGCGATTACCAAAGGCGCAAAGGCCTTTCCTTGGCGATTACCTAAGGCGCAAAGGCCTTTCCCCTCCACCTAATTCGCCTTCCAGGAAAATCCCCCACATGGGGTTAGTCGGAGTCGAACTCCAGACCTCCCACCACATGGGTATATAACCTGGGTGCATCCACCCAGCTAGGCTGGGCTTCACATGCCTCTTCCAGCTTGTTACAAACACCAAAAGATGCTCCATATACGTGGGGAGAATGATCCTTAGCAAGATTACCCTTATGCCCTTTATTTGAAATGTTTTTGTCTTATTCCAGAATTTACTAAAATACCCTTAGCATCAAAGTTTTATTATGGATTTCTTTCATATATCTATTGTTTAGCCTGCACTTGCGAATTTACCAAAATGCCCTCGGTTACCATATATATATTCTCATCTTCTCTTTTCTTGTAAAACTTAGACACATCAATATGATTTTACCAAAATACCCTTATACTAATTCAAGTCATCAAATTGAAGTTGGTTATAATTATCGAAAGCATACAAGATCAAATTAATCACATATACTTATATTGTCATTACTATAATTAAACTTGTTATTAAAATGAAGTTCCGTATTTACAAAATTACTAATTCATCCTCTAATGTAATATAAATAATCAAATGTTAATATGAGAAATAAATGTATAATTTCTCGTTTGACGATAAGTACTCATGTTCAAAACATTTGCATATAGTAGCAAACGACTTATGAAACATTAGTTATTATTACAATTATTATTTATTTATTTAAGCTTAATGAAAATTTGAACTTATTTTAAGTTTTTCAAAAATTTCTTTTATTAAATTAGTCCAAAATTTCTAGGCCCAAATTACGGATGTTACAATTATCCACCCGTTAAAAAGATTCCGTCCCCGGAATCGTCAAGAAGAATAATGTACTAGTTTTTTTCCCAAATCTCGAAAATTATCCATAATTTAAATTTTAAAATATTACAAAACTTGAAGTATCTTTTAACTTTTGGTAAAACCACTTTACTTCAAAGAATTAGTTGTCTCGGTTTTCTCTTCATAAAACATTTTCCTTAAACATGTAAAAATCAGATTTGAAATCTTCTTAACTCATCCACTCGTTCTTACAAAAAATTTTAACACACTACTGGTGGCTAATGTTTTGAAAAGATTACTCCGTAACCTTAAGAACATTTGGTTTCAAACTTTTATGAAAAGAAATTCTCAAATTTTGCCTAGTTAACATAAAACAACAATTCCCAAATTTTATTTGAAACGTAACTTCGTCGAAGTTATTAACACAATTTCAAAAAGATCATAATTCTCGGGTACTCACTACCGAGTCATGATGAACATTTTGTCATTTATTTTTCATAAAAGTTTTGTATTTTGCATGATATACTCACTCAAAAATGTTTGTGAAAATTTTCTTAAATTTGAACAATACTCTTGAAAAGATTGGCCTTAGCTAATTATTATGTTCTTATTGGGGTAAGTTGTGTTTACTAACTCGTACGCCTTAAGTTGACATATGGTTTAAAACCTATGACTTCTATTCTCGTCACATATCCATGTTTCCAAGCATGAATCAGCACCTTGACATACTAATAAGTCTCTGCTGGTCATCTAAGACATCACTTACTATTGGGAAACCCAATAATTAAATCCCTATCTTGCCTTACATAAGAGTTTCACTAGCTCAGACACGTAGGGTACGAACCATGTTACTCTTACATACACACTTAATCCTCTAGGTCTAAGTCAAGGTCACCAGCATGAACACCAAAAAGATGACGGATGGGTCTCAAAATAACATAAAGGTAAGGAAGAAGGGTTAAGGGTCACGACAAAGAATTTTCTTAACAACTCCAAGTCTTGATACACCATTCACATAACTAATACCATGCTCCTCATGCTCTTTGTTTGTCCAAGGTTTACACCACAATTCCACTAGTCTTCTAACACCCCCTTCATCCCTTAATCGACTCCTCAAGGTCAAACCACCTCACAAATCTTCCTACTCCTCGAGCTTCATCTGATATAAGTTGTCCCTTTATCATCTACTATCATCCTTTATTCTTCAAAGGCACTTGGGGGGTCTGAAGCCAAAACTTTAGTTGTTATTATCCTCATGAAGTTGTTCCTCATGTTGCAATGCACTCTTCATTCTTGAATGTTGCACTTTCATTTTCACATAAGAAGCTTCATATAAGAATCCTTCCATCAAGAAATTATACTCAGGTCAATCCTAAGTCACTAGTTACATGGCTATAACTTAATCCCAAGCAAGAATTTACCATTAAATTCTAAAGGCCAACTACATAAAAGGTCAGACACCATTAAGAGCATCATAGTTTAAGTCTAAGCACTACTCCAAGTACCTAGTTCACTTAAACTCATGCTCTGATACCAAATTGAAACACCCTCGCTTAAGGCTTTTCATAAAACACCATTTTAACCCATGGTTTATCATCATTGTTCCGAAAATCATCCTTTAGTGAAACTTCAATTTCAACATTTTCAAATAAGTCATTTATTTCAAAACCATTTTTAAAACACGTGGGGTTTAATGAGAGATAATTTAGGTTTAAGTGCGGAAAACATCGTTTGGTCCTATTTTAGATAAAACATTTTAGATTAAAAAAAAAAGTGAGGTTGTAACAATTCAAATACCATTACACAGCTTAAATGATACCACACAAACCGTGGTCTTCTAAACATCCAGCTCTTCTAAGGTCATCTAAACTCCTCAACCTGAGTACACATCAAAATGAGTTAGGCAATTGAAATGCCTAGTGAGTTTACCCGAGGTTGACCCATTTCGAGTGAGCAGTGAACTATCACACTCGGGACAAACCCCCAAAAATAGTTTTGACACACACTTTAAAAGTTGTTTAAGACATCATAAAGATTTACTCAAAAATGGATAGTTATGGTATGCAAATACAATGCATAATGAAACTATACCAAACTCACGTCCATCTCATAAAAGTCCATCTCACCTCAATGGCACCCACCTAAGTTCACAAGCAAACGCACGAAGCATAATACTTGATTCCCGTATGGGTTGAAACTAAGACTAGTGGCCATTACACTAGCCTCATGAGGGGTAGCAACTCCCTCATGCAATTCCCTAATGTCGGGAACAACTACTCCTCACCCTCTTTATTTTAGAGAAGGGTAAAACTCATAATAACTCCTCACCCTCTTTGTTTGAGAAGGGTAAAACTCGTCCTCAAGGTATCACACGGTCAATCCCATCCTATATGAAATGCAATGCACAATAGGATGCTCAAAACGTCTTTCAAAAACAACATCATACTCATTATTTGAAAACATCTTTAAAATGACTCATTTCATGCAATGCACAGATAACCCTCATATAACAATTAGCACATATAAGCATGCATGAAAATAGTTGATAACACGCACAAAAGATATTAGTTAGGATGTGTACTCCCGGTAAACTCACCTCAGCGTCGACTGAAAGTCAACAGTAACCCCTGTAAAACCATCTTGTCAGGAAACGCTCTATCTCAGACATCACCCCCTTCGATCTCCAAATCCCTATGAGGTAAAATGTATAAAGATAATTATATAATCTAAGGATGTCACCAATACCCAAACTTAACTAAGGTCTCATCTAATAATTAAACTTTTGACAATACGAGAACGAGGTCTAATTGTCCATTCTTTATATTATCTTAAGCGACGTGTCATGCTTAAACTCGCCATGTTCTAGAAGTCAATCTTTCCTTAAATAACCTTTTACTCAAAGAAAGAGACATCTAATACTTAAGGTACATCTTTATAGCTTAAACCCATCTTAAAACTCAAATTAATTTTAGTGTTAGGTTTGAAGGGATTTAATTAAGAATCTAACATCTTGAATAAATAATTGATTAAATAAAATTAAAGAATTAATTCCATTTAATCATATAATGAGTTCAAAGGTTTAAATCTAATTATAAGAGTCCAAATTTATTAATCCATCAAGTTTACTATATCGGTCCAACTTAAGGGCCTAAATCCAACAATTTAAAGTCCATTCGATGTCATCTTCATTAGTCTAGCTAGAGTCCAACTACATCATGGTATGGCCCAAAAGTTAAACAGCCCAACTAACATAAAACTCAAAATGATGTCCATGACTAAAAGGTCCGATCTGAGACTCAAAATATTTGACCTAGAGTGGAAAGTCAAACTAACAGAAATTACCTCATCTTCTCCAGCAAGAGCCGTCGCACACCCCTTGCACCGGCGACGTTACATCTCAGGCGACACCCACATTACCACCGGACCTTCTTCACCGGTGAAGCTACTATCTCCGGCGGTTGCACTCGGATGGCAATGGCAGAACCTATATATCCCCCTCCGGGTTGCTTCTTGCCACTACAGCTACACCACCCGTCTTCCCCGACTGATAACACCACTCACCTCCTTCCTCGACTAACCCCTTCAGCCTCTTGATCTCTCTCTCTCTCTCTCACTACCATTCTATCTCTGATCGAGTAAACATGCTACCGGATGTCGGAGCAAAGTAGCCGGAATTCTATGCTCGTTCTAATCAACCACCGAAGGTCTACCCTCGATAGCCACCCCCCGTCGACCTCTTTCTTTCATCATCCTGCAACCTCCGGCTCTCCATACCAATCTCCCTTCTCGCTTGCTTTTTCTACGAACCGCACACCTAGAAGACACACCCCCGTCGACCTCTTTCTATATGCGCTAAATGTGTGTTGTGGGTAGATACTCACCGTATGGCTGTAAGATCAAAAGGTATGGTCAACCCGCAGACAGTGGGGTCTTACATGGCCACATAAACCCACACGGGTACACCGCCCCGGTTGGATTGTGATCGCGGGTTCCTTCCACACGTGGTTAAAAGGAAAAAAAATACATTCCCCCCCTCCAAACGGCTAGTGTAAAAAATAGTATTCTTTTTCAAAATTTATCACTTTTATATATATATATATATATATATATATATATATATATATATATATATATATATATATATATATATATATGTGTGTGTGTGTGTGTGTATATATATATATATATATATATATATATATATATATATATATATATATATCTCTTATTTTTCACATTTTAAACCACATTTTGCACACTATTATATACATTTTACTCAAAACAACTCTCAACAAATGGTGGTTTCCCAAGATTCCCCAAACATTACCCCACAAATCGAATCGAAATCGCCCAACTGTTCTTGGTTTCGAACAACTTTATACACCAAACTTACCGACCGCAAATGGACGCTCTAATTTACTCGTCAAATGTTTACCCGTATAAAATATCGCCTTTTTCGCCTATCCCTCTACAAAACCTATACACCAATTTTAATCGGTTTCCAGAAAACTTCCAACCCCAAACCTAAAACGTACAATCCTTAATCCCCAAGTCAATTCCCGACACCCAAGAATGTAACGCCCGATTTTTCATACAAAGTATACCCAAAAATTTTCAAACATATAACACATTAGAATAGGTATACTAGTACTCAAACCACGAAAAACAAGATATTATCAAAGTTTAATTACATATAAAGGTCCTCACAAACCAAACTATGCATTACAAACATCAACTACAAACTTGTCTGCTAAAGGACAGACTCTAAGTTGTCCATCTCTCAATCACATGCCTTACGCTATCACTGCTACAGATATGCCTCCTCTTTCATCTCTGCATTACAAACATCATCAAAGTGTTTTTTTTAGCGTAAGGGTAAAACATCACATATCAGGTCTCAATTACCCTCAAACATCCCAACTAATATAACTCGAGCTCAACCATTTGAAAGAGGTGAAAACCCCCCAAAATAGCAGATAGTCGCGCTATCTGTAAGGATAGCGTCGCTATGCTTAGCGTCGCTCCCGGTACAGATAGTGTCGTTATCTGTACTGCATAGCTCCTTTTTCGCGACTTAATGGTTTCAGCCATGAAAACTTAGTTGTTTTTGCAATAAAGGTCAAGGAAAGTACTATACAACTATATACTAACATCATATACAACAGAAATCACTCGATTTCACACATATGAACATCTAGGGTTTTAAAAAACCCCAAAACCCAAATACATCAACTTACTTCTTTGATTGATGGATCAAAAACACTTTGATGATGTTAGATTGCAGTTCCTAAGGCTTCCACACGTTTTTCCTCGACCAATTTCAATGTATTATCTGTGACATCCGCATAAAATGGATTCGGGTCAACCCAACCCAATTGGAAATTTAATAAATCCTACTCGAGCTTACTTGACGCTAATAGGATCAAAACCCATACAATACGATATAAATTGGCGTTAATAGCAATATAGCATAGTATAATGTTATAACTATAATCAAATTAAATTATGATACCATATTAAAATCAAATCAAAGTATGATGCTCTAATTAAATTAAAAGAATCAAACTTGAATGCTATAATTAAACTTCAAATCAAAGTAGATTGTTATAATCAAATAATAACCAATTTTTTTATAAAACTCTATTTTTATAAACTCTACATTAAATTTTATAAAATTTTTATATTAGTTAGTGTATTACATAGAGATGCTTGTACTAGTGGGAAATTATGAAGACCACCAAAAGCCAAAAGTTATTCCCATTGTCTCCCACTCACACCTCCCATCATGTTTCCTTTCATTTTTCTCCCAACACATTATTCTCATCACCACTCAAACCCTCTCTATTCTTTCTCTCACTCTCAATCTCGAAATTCTTCCAAGAAATATCAATTTTCCAGCCAAAAACAATCTCTCATACTCAAATCTCCATCCCTCTTGAAGCATTCATCAAGGTATGTTGTTAAAAGTCTTAAATTCATGAATGAAACAAATTAAATCCACCAAACTATCTAAAACTCATTTTATGTATAAACCTGATTTTTCTCAGGATCCCATCAATAAAATAAGAAGTTCTGGAAATTTTCAGAAAATAACTTATTTTTATTGAATTAATATAACTATTGCAATAAAATAGGGCAATAATTCACATAAAATACTGTTTGCAGTCAATAAATTCTGGGAAAATTTTGGAACAACCCATATATTGAGTAAAGTGGATTTATAAAGTTTCATGCATTTATATTACTGTTTGATGCTTATTTTGTATTTTATTTTGTTGTAGATAAATAAATTGCAAAATATAGTTATGTATGTTAAAAACTAGATTTTATATTTTTCGCAACTTATTATCATTTTAAAGACTCCATGACAAAATTTTCAGATTTTTGTAAGAATGTTTGATTATTTTTCCTGATTTAATGATTATTTAATGGTTTAAATTGATAATAAATAGCTACACATGTCCAAAAATTATAAAACCTTATCAGAATATCATATATAACATGTTAATCATAAATAAAAAGTCTAATGAATTTCTCTTAATATTTTCCTATTATTTATGATTATATTGATTAGTTAATAATGAAAAACATAAGAAATACTTCCCATAGTCCAAAATTTCCAAAATATTTACAGTAGGCTCAATATAATGTTAAAAAACTAAGGTTAATTTTCCAGAATTGTTGGGAATCATTTATTATTTTTCCCGAAATTTGTTGTGGTTTAATTATTAAACTACTAAATAAATACTAAAGCAGTTAAGAAAAATATGAAAATTTTACAGTATTACTATTTTATGAAATAATTATTTTCTGATAATTTTAGAATGTTTCATTACTGTTTAGTATTTAAAATCATTTTCCTAAATATCTAAGCATGTAAAAATGCATTTTTAATGATTATTTTATATAAATAACTGTTTATAATATATAAAATCTGTAAATACTTATAATTTGACTAGTTATTATTTTAATAAGAAATTATTAAAATCTTGCCTAAAGTGAAAATATAAATTAATTAAGCAAAGTAATTAATTCAATTTAAAATTCATTTAACATATGAATACATTAATATTCAAAACAAAATTTGGATTATTGTTAATTCATCTAATATAAGAATATATGTCTAATTATTTTTATTAATACTATATTCCCGTTTATCGATTCCTAAGCTAAAACTATTAATTATATTAGGTTCTACGACATTTTGACTCGAGCCGTCTATCGTACAACACGCGCATTCCTTATTGGACTAATGTGAGTAATCTACCCCATATTTTATAATTTTCAATACTTTTGGGGTGTATCATGTGGTTCTAATATGTTTTCAACTTCATTTTATTATTTTATCACAATTGAGACATTGTTGGGACATTTATACTTGAATCATTATTTGTATAATTATTGTTTGTTTACGCTACATGTACTTGTAGTGCATTATCATTTTTAGTCTAATCTCCATGACTATGCTCGTATTCTTGAGGTACGTTATGGACAATAATAGCGCTATTGGGTTGACCACCCCGCCTTGGGACGCTAAGGTGATTGATCGCACGTGGTTGTGTGTGTATGATGATTAGATGCTCCATCCTATATATATACATATATATGTATATATAGGGTGAGGACTTATTGTTGTTGTTATAATTTGTTAATCAATTTTTGATTTATAAACTGTTATCTCAATAACAGTTGCTTGGCAACTTCAAAAGAAAACAAGTTTCAAATTATTCAAACTCACAATTTTCTTTAATAAAACTAGATTACTCACCAACTCTCGTAGTTGACCTGTTTTTACCCATGATGCAGATTTGAAGAATGAAGTTGATGAAAAGTATGGTGTACCTTAGAAACCCACAAGACTATTTAAATTTGATGTAATAAATGTTGTTATATTTGGATTTGTATTTGTATGTTGTGGATCTTGTTTGCATACTTAGTACTTAATTGAATCTAATCATATTATAACATAGTTGTCATGAGACTTTGAACAATATATCACGCCTTGATCGATTCCGCCAAGGATCGGGGTGTGACATTATCACTCAAGTGCATTATCACTCAATTGCAACTGAGAAGTATTTGGGGTATATTAACAGACTAAATACCCAAGTCTGTTCGCGACATTAGCGTCGCTAAGTGAAAGGGATAGCGTTGCTAATATAGCTGTCAAGCTATAACTCCTCCAATTTTTAATATAATTACCCCATGACTCAAACTCACACCCAAAAAGTCCTAAATCACCAATAATCCACAAGAAAATACTCCTACCTCTTCTTACACATCAAACAACTCAAAACACCAAAGCAATCACAAAGGATCGTCATATCTCTACTTTAAACAACGCATCGCCAAAATCACATTACAACTATAAGGTAACAACTATACTTACCTTCATAAGCATCTCGAGAAGAAGACGGGTATCACAAATAATCTTTGGAAGAATTTCCCGAAACCCACCCCGTTGTTCAAAAAAAGGGAGCCGACAAACAAAATCGGACAACAGCCGAAGAAACCACGTTAGCACATTCTTGGTTCGACATTTCCGTTTGGAGTTTGAAAAATATAATTTCAATCTCCACGAATGGATGAAGTTTGAAAAAAAAAGCTTACAAAGACAAACCATGAGCCTGCGAAGAAAACAAGGACTAAAAGACATAAAGTATTTGTCATCAAATACGGAGGAGGGTATTGAGGGGAAGCACTCGAGTTGGTTTTAAAATACAAAGTCGATATCATAAAAAAATATCGGTCATAGTTTTGCAATTTTTTCAATGTTTGTGGTTTGTCGTTTTTATTCGACGAACTTTCAAAAAGAGTCCAAGATTTAGAAAATCACTATATGGGTCCTCAAGGATTGATTTTCTTTCAAAATGAGTCCAGATGCAAGTTATCGTCTACTATATTCGTTAGTTGTAGCCATGAGCATCACATGTAAGGGTAATACGGTCTTTATACTTGAAGTCATATTGAGTGTTAAAACACGGGAGGAATCAAATGCTTATCGTCATCCGATCGCAACCTAGTCGACCATTTCAAGCTGATTGAAGAAAACGGAACAATCCATATGATCGATCATGTTGGTTTGTCCACATGGAACACAGGCCTACATTTGCACGTCTTGGACTAATGAGAATCTTGGGCGCAGATTCTGGAGATGTACAAGGTATGGGTTCATAGGGTGGTTCGACCCACCCATGTGCCATAAGTCCATGATGATAATACCAGGATTGATGATAATACCAGGATTGTTACTGGCTAAACGCAACCTCTTGGCGGAAATAGGGAGGCTTTCAGCTGAAGTTGAATCCGCGAAGAAATACAAGATTGTGTTGGTGGTATCGTGTATCTTCTTCATATGTTACGGGGTGTTCACGATATTTGAGTAGTTTAAGGTATGGTTGTTTAGGTTGTAAGCATGTAGTTCTATGGGATGTTGGTAGTAGAGTTTTGGGGCCGTTGTTTATCGGATAGTAAATTAGGGGTATTGATAATGTAATCCAACTTCTTTTGGCAATTCGATGTTATGTTGATGTTGTAATCCAACTTATTTTCCCATTTTGATGTTATGTGTTGACATTTCGATGTTATGTTGATCTTCTAATCAAACCTATTTCCCCTTTTTGATGTTATGTGTTGGATATATTGCATCCGGTAATGGTTTTAGGATCTGAAATGAAAATTGTGCTATTGTAACCCCTTGTTCATGTATTCTGGATGTTTAAACAAGAACCTATTTTATAAAAATCATTTGGATCCAATTTAAGTTTTAACAAGTGATGTAATATCAAACTAATTGGGTACAGATTACAGAACGCACAGATTAAGCCTTTGTACTTTAAAAGATATACCCAATTATAGCATTGTACTTTCAAATTTTCTCTTTGAAAAATCTGCCCAATTATAGCAGTGAGAATTGGTATGTAATTGGGTAGATTACTCAAATTACTATCAATAAATGAAAGTAGAATGCTATAATAAACAAACCAACAGAAGTACGTTGCTATTTCTTTCATTAAACCCAAAATACAAAGAATCCAACTCATTTTCATTTCTAAACCTAACCCATCTAAAACTTCATATATAACCGATCTTTAAGGATGACATTCATCTTCAATGGTAGCACTTGATGCAAACAACGTAACTTAAAATGATGGCACACGACAATGTTTTCCTACTACCAAATTCAAAGTACATTCCCATTAGATAAACCATCATTTCGCAAACACATACTAGAAGTTTAAGACCACGTTGTACTTGTACTGGAAACATACGATACCTAAGTTTAACAAACACAAACCATGGTTTTCGAAACACAAATAGAACAACATTAGATAAAGTCTACAACAGGTACATAAAGCAGTTAAGTTGCTGACCCTGCTTATGTCCCTCAACCTATTAGTCCTGAAGCTGTTGGGTTTCCTCCACCCTGTCCTTTGCAAGATCTTGCATTGTGACCCGGATTGTTGCACTTCCTACATGTAATTGTTATTTATTTTCGAGTTAACTTGGTTCCTTTAGAACCTGGTTGACTTCCCTGGGACACTACCTCATCAACAGCCGTTCTTCTTTTAAACTTCAGCCTACCCACCTGTTTTCATGCTAAGTATCAGATATTTACAAACACACAAACTGTTTATAATGAACCACATATATATACACTAACCTGAACATGATGCTTTTGATGGAGGATGACAGTTGGGCATTCTGACCTTGGCCACATTTCAGGCCCGTTTATAGGTTCAATTGTACAACTGTACGTTTTCTTCCAAGTTTCCATCCGGTAACATGGGTGAACTAGGTCCTCTGGTTGCCTCAACAACTCACCATTTTCAACCTGATCCCATAGGGTAGCTACAACGTGCTTATATGGTGTCCCACTTCCTACATGTGCAAACACTCTTATGCATATCCACAACGAATTTCTCATAGTGGTCACTTGTCACCTGGAACTTCCCGTTTCCGTTGAAAATGCATGTACACTTAGTCGCTTCTTCCTTACTTTTTTCCAATAACTTTTTTGCAGTTGGTGTAAGGACTCTTGTACTCTTGCTAATCATTCATTGAACTGTAACAATTTTCTTCATCATGTACTCTCGAATGAACTCCAATGCAGAGATAATGGGCCTGTCACACCCATCCACAATTTTTGCATTGAACACCTCACAAAGATTATTGAGCAATAAATATGAATGTGCTCGTCTTATACATGGCAACACTTTCTATTAACCATGGTATAACATTTAACAGTCAACATACAAAATATAAAACATAGACTTAGTATTACCTGGAAACGCACTTCTTGACCAGTGTTTCGGGGGTATGTTGTTTAGCCATTCATATGCCTAGGAGTTGAGGGATTTGAACTCTGTCATTACTTTCCTAAAATAAGGTTCTGTTGTGGTTGTTTCACATTTCCAAAGTTGTTCTTTCAGACAAGTGCCTTTCCAATGCAGCTTCATATTTTCATGGATGTGTGTAACACAAAATCGATGTTCTGCATAGGAGAAAACTTTTGAAAGTGCAGGGACAAATCCCTGAACATTATTGGTGTACTGGCCAGAGCTAGTTAGTTACACAGAATAGAGTATATATTTGGAAACTGTATAATGTAATAGTAAATACCTTTTTTTATCACTTATGAAAGTGAAATTTGTGTTAGAGCCCATGTCTAGGTCGTCACCCAAACACTCAAGAAACCATGTCCAAGAGTTTTTGTTTTCAGTCTCGACAATTGCATCAGCTACGGGGTAAATGACATTGTTCCCGTCTATACCGACTGCACTTAGCACTTGCCCAGCATACGGACCTTTCATGAAAGCCCCGTCCAAACCAATTATTTCTCGTTGTCCAAATCTGAATCCATCTTTAAGTAGGCCCAGACACATGTAAATCCGTTTAAGTGATTCAGTTAAGGACACCAGGTTTATGGCATGTTTTTAGGGAAGTTCCTTAAGGATCTGGGCACAAGGCTACTGTTCAATTTAGACGGATGGATAAAGTGAAGAGGTCGTTTAAACGTGTAAGTACATGCTGCAAGCATATGTTCCAAGCTCCATGGTAGTTGGGGAGGTATATCCCCATTGATTGGGTCTTCATAGAGTATCAGTTACCACTCGAGCATCAGTATGTTAGCAACATAAGGTGTACGTGTTAATGAACACAACCTACCCTAACAAAAACATACAAACGATGAAAATTTTATTTCCAAAGATGTTGTTAAAGGAAAAAAAATTATGGGTCGTTTTGAGTGAGTATATTATGCTAAAATATTGATTTTTCATGTAGAAAAATGGCAAAGTGACCATCATGAATCGATAGCTAATGCCCAGGACTGATGATCTCGTTGGAATCTTGGTAGGATTTTGATAAGTTGTGTTCAAGGATAAATTTGGAATTTCCTGGATTTTGCAAATAAAAATACTCAAAGGCATATTTTACATAAACGTGAATTATACTTTATAAGAATTGTTTATTAAAACATTAGATACAAAGTTGAGTGTTCGATTTTAAACGAAAGATATAGTTGAAACCAAAAAAAAAAAAATTAAAGTAAATGTATGCATGTTTTTAAAGAAGGGCGTTTTATGGGAAAAAATTTTAGAAAAGTAAAATTTGAATATAGAGGCTTAGAAAATTTTCAAAATAATTACTTTATTCTTTATTGGTGATTCCGGAGATGGAATCCTTTTTAAGGCGCAGATAATTGTAACATCCGTGTTTTAGGACTAGAAGTTTTGGGCTTAAATCGATAAAATAAATTTTGTTTTAAGAAATAAATTAAATAAAGATAAATAAATTAAATTAAATGAAAAAAATTTATATAATGACTAAAAATATAATTTAAGGAGCCAAAATGAAGTTTTGATGAATAACTAAAAGATTCAAAATCCATTTTTAACCAAAAATGAGAAATTAAGACCTAAGGACTAATACTGTAAATTTTCCAAAACTTAGTATATCTAGCTTTGAATTGTCAAAGACTTAGATGATTGAAAAGTTACTATGAAGGGTTGATGTAGAAACTTAGTTTATGCTAGACAATTCCTTTAATCAATAAAAAGGGCCTTATTGTAGAAGTATTAGTAGGAATGACCATTTTTGCCAAATGACCAAACTAGTGGTTAAGGTTGACTTTTTCAATGACCTAGATGAAGATGAATTTAATTCTTTGGGGAAAAAGTTTAAAGTTGGAAAATTTTATTAAAGGGCTGGCCTTGTGGGTGTTGTTTATAGGAAGAACCAACCCTAGGGGCCATTCTTGCCAAAGACCCAAACTTGTGATCTTAAGACCCCAGTCCTCTTCTTCTCTTCCTCTCAAACAAATTCTCAGTCTTGGAGATCCCTTTAGGGATATTTTTCTTCTTCTCCTCATGGAGTATTGAAGCTTTGATGCTTCATTGAAGATCCAACTCCTATTCTATCATTTTCCTAGTGCTTTGAAGGTATAATTCTTTTCCAATTCTTCATTTCCATTGTTTAGGGTTTGGATACATTTCCAGATCTGAAATCTTATTTTCATTTTGTGTTTCCTTAGAGTTTTCAAACTCTATCCAGTCATATGAATCATTCTCCAAGCAATATCCTCCTTATAGATACTTGTTTGGGGATTTGATGAAGTTTTAAGGGTTTTGTGAGAAATAAGACCTTAAATGAAATATTAGGAGTTTTGGGTCAATTGTGAATAAAAAATAACTAGAAGGACCAAATTGTCATTTTGGCAAAGTAGGGAGGTATAAATAAGAGGGAATCTCCTCCTCCTCTTCATAGAATACGGGAACAAACAAAATTACAAATCGTGCAATAAGAAAAGAAAATCTAATATGTGTGTCACGAGACCCATATGATATCACACGACCTGTGTTGGGGAAGCTTGGTTTGCAATCCAAGATTTTAAGGGTCTCGCACGACCCGTTTAGGGGTACACGACTCGTGTGAGTCCTACACGACCCGTATGACCTGAATTCATGCAATTCACTCCTATTATTGCTCTATTTGTGTAGTTTGGTCTCCAACTTCTTGTATAAGTTTAATATAGTGTCGAAACATAATAAGATGAGTTTATGTCATAATATAAATGATTTTTATAGGTGCGGATCAAGCGATTGAGAATCAAGGAAAGAGTAAAGAGGTATTTAACACTTAGACATTCCTTTCGGAATCCTAAGGTGAGTATGTATGTATTTCATTTGGTACATAGCAAATAATCCATTCATTAATTATGAAATTAATAAATTCTTTCCAAAGCTAAAGTTTTGAAAGTGAATTTATGTAAGAGCCATAGTGTTTCTATGTGGTTGAGTATGTTAAAGTTAATGCATATGTATGATGAAAGTAATAGAAATATGAGTTAAAGAATAGAAGTAACTAAAAGAGTTGTCCGGACTGGGACCTTACTCGCTTGAAGGGGTCACAAGACACTACTGGGATGGTACCTTCCTTCACAAAGTAGTTGTCTTAGCACGCCCTTATGGTTAGATCTGTTCTACACCATGAAGGGATATAAAAACTAGCACGCCCTTGTGTTCAGATTTGTTATATGCCACGAATGGAGATGAAATTAGCACGCCCTTACAGATGGATTAGTTTCATTCTGGGAAGGGAGAATGAGTATGGGGAATACCCATATAGAAATATAAATGATGAACAATAATCTATGAGTTGTAGTCAGTCTGATTAGTTTTATAATTGTTATGAATATTCAATCACTTGTTATTATATCCCAAGCTTTAGGGATTAAAAACCCACATTACTCACGAAGCTTTATCTTTGACGTAAGTTTGTTTTTGTAAAAATGTTATGTACTCAGGTGAAGTAGATAAAGCGTAGAAGACTTTTGGAGCGTTTTAAGTAGGCCCAGACACATGTAAATCCGTTTGAAAATTCGAGTTTGGGAACTGAAATCCGGTTCACTTTCAACAGCAATTTTGACCGACATACCTGGGTTTCTAAGTTGTAGTTCAAGACAGTAATCCATGAGCATTCTGTACTGCTTCTCGTAATCCCCCCTCAATTTGTTTAGGGCTAACTGTTTTGCTCGAAAAACCTTCATGAAGGACAAATCTATTTTGTACTTCCGTTGCAATTCAGATCTAAGTGAACTCACTGGTATATTAGGGTTCCCAGCAATTTGAGTCGCAATCATGCTCGCGATGTAACCTTGTGTGCAACTATTGATGGTTCTTGTTTGGATACACGTATGGAAGGAACTATAGGTTTTTATCATCCACTCGTCCTTTTCTGGTAAACTAGACACGTGCAAAACCCATGGACAAAAAACGTCAGATGAGTTTACCTTTCTACCCTTTCTGTTTTTTGGTTGTAAACCGTTGGCATAATTCAACCCTAGGACAATACCTATACAGTTGGCATGTAGTCGACTCAAATCATTCTTTATTACAATCAGCTTTCTACGTGAATGTAAAGCTAACTTCGTGATTGCCTCTTCACCAAATTCTTATTTGCGTACCTCTCTCCAATCTTAATATCTGCTTTATGAATCTCACCTGCAGAACATCGGACAGGTTTTTCTAGATTGTTTAGTAAGATGCCACGCGAACAATTTGGTATGGCATAGCTTTTGAACAAGTTCGTATCGAGAACTTCCTCCTCCTCACAGTTACGAGTACTACATGATGAATGATCCGCATTTTCAAGTGGTGGGTCCAACACACTTTGAAACTGGGCCATATTAATGTCCACCTCATCAAAAGCATCTTCTTCTAGTCGGGCAAATACAAATTCACTTCCATCACTGCCATCCTCATTTGACTCTACTTCTTTCTCCTAATTTTCTGTAGATGGTTAGCTGCTGAGCGGACTACGTCAAACCACTCCCTTTCATAGTCAGCTTGCAAGTTGAATAATCTTCATGCATGTTCCATTCATACCCAGGCTGAGTACACCCATATTCAAATAATGGACCAAAGTTAGTGACATCAACAGGTGGATCTTGGAGTTCTAAGTCCACCACGTGGACTGGAGAAAGGTCAAATATGTTCATAGGGTCCATAGAAGAGTCAACTGAGATGACTTACCCACATTCTCGTCCATCAATTTCTTAGCCGCCGGTGGGTTATAAACAACTATGTGTAAACAAGGAGAGTCTATATTCACAGGGGTATTGGGATAAGTTACCGTCAAAGGGACATTCAAATCAAACACCAACTATTTCTTAGTCTTACTGGTGACTTTCCGTATGTGTTAAGCTTACTCATGTCGTACTCAACATAGATTTTCATTTCCTTGGAAATATCGACATACCGACCTAGTCTGATAACGTCGGCATCGCAACACATCGAATGTGTCCTTTATCTAAGTCGATCACGTGGAGAGCAACAAAAGTCCACAGACCGCCTAATTGACACCAACGAGTAAAATCTCCTTATGCTTCAGGACCCCATAGTAATAACAAATAATGTGCGGCAACCGGAAGTGGTAAAACAAGGGTTATCGTGATCTATAACCTAAATCCTTCACTATGTCGTTCAACTGCAACAAAGAAAATTGCTCTTTTCGGAGATAATCAACTACACTGACCTTCCCGTTTACGTACCTTCTACTAGGGGATACAACAAAATACCCTCCATGGTTGATTTCCAGTAAAAAAAGACTCGGATTACCGTCTGCACAATTGAACGAGCTCATTAGGGTTAGAATTAAACCATCAAAACACACATTGACAATCACAAACTTACCATATTCTTTGTAACTGTCGCCTTCTACATTCCGATCCGTGATTTTCCACATACTTCGGCTCTGATTACCAACGATGTAACGACGATCAGACCCTCTGTTCACCTGAGAAAGTCTCGAGCTCTGCAAAGTAGATTTCATACTAACTGAAGATACTGAAGTGATGTTTACGGGCCTCCATTAATTAAAGGCGCCAACATGCTTCTTGTGTTTGTGTGCAGCCGTCACCGAGAAAGACCATATTACCCTCACGTGTGATGGACATGGCTGCAACTAACGGATATAGTAGACGGTAAAAAGTGAATGGTGGTAAGAGGTTTTTTATATTAATGAAGTGTTTGTAAATTAGTTTAATTTATTTATATTATTTATCTAATCAAAAAAGAATTTACCATTTTCAAATTTAAGGGAGTGAATGGTGGTAAGAGGTTTTTAATCCCCACACCCTTTAGTCCAAGAAGAGGAGGTAGGAACCATGGTGGTAACACTAACAGGGATGGTGTTCTCGCACCTCCCATGGTGACATGTCACACCACTCTCCCGGCATCCACTCCTAGTCTTTGTGAATATAATTAAACAATGAGGCACTTAACAACAATATTACTACTACTTGTGGTTAAATTTACATTATCCTTTTAGTTTGGACCGGCTTGTAGTATATAACTGGAACAACCCTACAACTACACAAATGGTCTACTATATTATGTGACTAGGTTATAACCCGTGTGTTACACGGATTTACAACTTAAAAACATTATTTTGATATCGTTGCAAAGTTTAATCCTAAACCGATATTGTTTTCCAGAAAAATTTACCTATAAATATGCTTCAATGTAAAAGGAAAAGTAACCTAGCGTATGTGAAAATATTAATCTAAATTTTTATTCCTATTTAATCAATAAACAACTTCACCTTGGAATACAAAAATCAAATGATGAAAAAACTCATTTTTCCCAAACATGTATGCCACTTCTCTTTAAAGACATACATTTCAGAGCCCGTATCCCTTGTAGTTTTAAAATCATTGTCTCTAAGGCTCCAACAACTCTTTGTAACAATTATCAAGGCGGACAGAAAAGGAAGCTTGTATGGTAAATTTAGAAATAGTTTTGCTGCAAAATTAATTCCCATGTTGTAGTACAATGAAGCAATAGAAAATATGAAAGTAAGATGCTATAATCAAGGATTTAATGAAAGTACATTGTTATTTAAAAGTATAATCTACGTGATTATATCAATTTTCATTACTATAATTAAGTAGATATTTTAAAACATAAAGCCCTACCAAGAAAAACAAGTCTTTTTTACAAAAATAATCCTTTTCGGAGGTTTAATTAATATCTATGGTGCTTTTTTTTAATCAGACCCAGTTTAAAAAATAAAATACCATAATTATATCAACAATAAGAAGTTTATAAAACCTCAAATAAAATAAAAGACACCTTTTGTATAAGAATATGGTCCTTTCCAAAATATCAGGGCCAAAATATTAGCAAACACCAAAATAAGGATCGAAACTTCAAAAAGATTCTTTTTTGTGACCCACATTTCAAAAATCTGCTAAAATAGAGACCAAAGATGTATAATCACACAACTACAAAGAAAATATTATAACATAAACAATTATCGAGATATATATACTAACCTGATTCAGTCGAGTAGGGACTAAGCATGCATATAAATAGCCAATTCTAGAACCAACTGGTTTCCTTTTCCTGTAATAGGTCTGGAACGAAAAAAAAGAGCAAAAATGGTATCAAATATTTAAGGAACTAGAAATGATGCATCAAATTATATACTAACATGTTTATATAAACACGTTCAACAAAGGGTGTTCATTGTGCCCCAACCAGAATCCATAACTTCATAAAGTTAATCATAAATCTGGACAAAATGTGTTAGAACACAAACAGGATCAACCACACAAGAACACAAGGTATTCATACAAAAAAGCAATATATTGATCTCACACAGAGATCTTAATGAATGTATATAGGTAGTTTACAAGAACCCTAGCCGCTATTACTTATACCGGGGTAAAACTACGTATATGGAGTATCTCTACAAATCAGGGATAACTCCCAAGTATAAACAAGATAACTATATTAACAAGATATTTACAAAAATAAACAAGTCACGCTGCTACTGATGATATGATGCTGATACAGCTCGGCAGCGTGTGATCTGCTTTGACACTCATCAGATTCATGTGCTGATGCTGATCAACCCAACAAAAAAGGTGGTGTGTAGTGAGTGGTCTGGTAGTGGCGACTGGCGAGGGTGGTGTGAGGTGTGAAATCGTGTTGGTGTGGCGGTTGACAAAGAGAGGGGGTGACGATGGTGGTGTTCACATTTTCAGCTTTTGATTATCATCTAAACTATCCCAACAATTTTCCAAAGAGCAAAACTTACATACCTAATTATACATTACAAAACTTTTAAATTGTAAAGGACGGATAACAAATAGAGCTACTATCATATAAAGAGATAAATGCAAAAAGTGGCAATTTACTTCCATGTAATTGTTTACAATAATATCCTACTTTGTGGAAGTATAGGACAGCTTGATAGGCTATTTACCTTCCCATACCCCCATCAAATGAATAAAAAGGTTCTTTCAATAATTTTCAATATATTGACCAAGACACCCCTACAAAACCTATGTTCAAAAGGCTGGAAGAATAAGTATAAAATCAAAATATGTTCAATAATCATGCCAAAAACCATATACAATCAATCTTTTTGACTAAAAGAAACTTCTAGTTGTGCATAGAATCGCTTGAAGTGAACTTTAACTTTTTTTAAGCATTGCCCTTTGTTAGGAAGATATATATCGGAAATGCCAATCGAACAGGAAAACGAAAACAAATGCTGAGGCCTGTGTTTGACACAGTTTCCTTAAAACAAATTCGCCCGGTATGGGTGTTTGTTTCCCAGGATACAACAGCGGGAAGCAATTCTTCTAGATTGCCCGAACCGTTACTAGACCCGGATTATACCTTGGTTGTAAGACAAGAACGAAGTGCACACAGAAGTTGAGAAGAAGAGAGAATCGTTTCATCAGTGTATTCCATCAGTGGCTCGAATGCTGTTTATATAGCACAAAACGTAACTGACGAATTAATACAAATCGTAACTGACGAATTTAATTCTGTTTAATAGTCAAAACAAAACTGAAATCAGTTTTAATTGCATTAAATTTTCAGTACGAACGTTATGAAAAGGGAAAATATTTGCAAAAAAGGTCCTTGAAGCTGGTGCGCGCACACAAGTTCAGTGAACTTAGCCCAATCTGGTTCGCATTTGCACCCCCCCTGCGCGCGCAAGAGAGAGCCTTTGTGCTTTAAGTCTTACAAAGCATGAAATCTTTTTGACTTATAAACTCACTTCCTTTTCATTCCCCCACCAATGTGGGATGAGTTAAAACTCATTAACTCATTTTCCAACTTCTTCCAACTTCCTCACTTTGGGATACAATTTCTCATTCATCTTAAATTCGTTTTAGACGTGTGAACAATCAAAACGAAGGTAACACGGAGGAGAACACAAACATATAACAATTTATTTATATTAAATTGTTTTATGGAACTATATTTTGTGTTCAAAATTGGGAAAAACCCATTTTACGAAATTAATTAAAATTAATTTTCCAACACCCTTATCGTACCCATTGGTGTGAGTATTATCAGCATAAATCAATAAGACAATTCAATAAAATAATAGAAGAAATCTGTAAAGGAATCATAATAGACACATATGGTTCGATACTTTTTGAAAATTTTTCATGTCTAGTCCGACGCTAAAACTGACCAATGTTGAAAAAGATTTCAAATTTGGACTAAGCAATTCATCGTACAATTGGTAGGTATAAAAGTTGTTGACACGATATAGAATAATTTAATCTATAATGATAAAACTGCATTACGTAACATGGATGATATGAAAAGCGACCTTGGCACACATACTTCGTAACAAATCTTAAAACATGATTTCAAGCCCTAAAAATTAATAGAATATTAAATCAGATATACTATTTTATCACCAGTGAAACAAAGATGAGCCGAATTATAATGACCATGTAATATTGCTAGTTGAATGGAAAGAAATTAACTTTACAAAAATCAACGATATCAAAACTTTAATCTAAACACAAAAATTGATAAAGAGAAAAAGACAAAAATAGCCTAATCCCAAAAGGTTTTTCCATATAATAGCCAAAAATTAACCAAATGACCAAAATAGCCATGATTTTTCCAGATTTTGAGAGCCATCCGGAAAACCCCTTATAATCTGGGAAATCTTTTTAGAAAATAGGAAAAGTCCATTTTTTACCCATAGGTATTTTGTATGTATAAAAGCTTAAAATTTTCTCATAACTACTCATTTTTACTACAACCACCTGCGAAACTCTCTTTTTTCTCTATCGAAATAGCGCAAGATTACCCGAAAAATATGGTTAGTTTTCTAATTTGTACACTTTAAGCATGTTTACGATGTTATCCTCTAGATTATCGTGTTAATACCGTGTTTTAGCAACAAAAAAAAAAAGAAAAAAAAAAGTTAAACCCTGGAAGTATTGAGAGAGTTTCGCAGATTAGTACAATTTGCAAATGTACAAGTTTTTAATGCACGTTTTGTGCATTAAAAACTTGTACATTTGCAGATTGTTCATAATCTGCGATTTTTTTTTTTAATTATAAAAAACATATGTGGAGGTAGCCTATGTTCCGTAATGTTGAAAAAAAAAAAATTTAAGTTGGGGAAATTTTTTTTTTTTGGTAAAAAATGATTTTTTATGTGAATGTAAAACGGTAAAAACATAGAACCGGGGGGGGTTTTTTTTCAACGAGGGCATTTTAGATGTTGTACTAATTGTTTTGCAGCATCCAAACAAAAAGAAAACAAATTTGTATCTGCCATACCCGATCTAAAGGCTTCGGCAAACCCCAAAAAATAGCCAAAAAAAATTTTAAAAAAATTCTCAGATTATGAGGAGAGTTTCGAAGATTATGGCCATTTTCGCAGGCAGTGTCAATGTCATTTTCGAGGTAAAAAAATCGTAGATTTCATGTGGTTTTCGCAGATACCTCTAATCATCTACAAAAACCATGGCTATTATGGTCATTTTGCTATTTTTTGGAAAAAAACTTATGGGATTAGGTTATTTTTGTCTTTTTCTCATTGATAAATCAGTAAGGAAAATAAACCAAAAATTACCGGTTTAGACGAAGACGCAAGCAGGAGTAGGAATTTGTTTCAAATCAACAAATCGAGAACCATTCAACGGCAGGATACTGCTCATTGACAGTGGACAGAGCAAAAGATGGTGGGGAGATCAGTCGTTTAGGGTTTAGATACATGTGGACAAAGCAAATTGATCGATGACCGACAGACGATAACGGCAACGAATAGAAAGATGGTAGAGGATTCACGATCTGGCAATGAGCGATCAATGAGGAATGTTAAATAGTTTTGGGATCCACTTCATTCGAGGCACCAGTTTCAGAAACAAACGAATTAACAATTGAGATCGAGAGCGGCTAAACTACAATTCGATTAGGGTTTGATAGAGGCGGATTTCTAGAGTGAGGGAGAAAAACTATAGGAACAGATTAAGCATAGATAGAAAATATTAATTGAACAGGAAAAGAAGAAAGATGATGTATAATAACATGACACGTGGCAAAAGGCTTTGTTTTATAATAGAGTATAGATAGATAGATAGATATAGATATACATACATATACATCACAACGATATTGTTTTCATGAAAATTACAATATTGTCTCCAAGATGGACAGACTTAAACTTGATTTATCTTATGTGCAAAATGCATGAATATTCTTTTTATCCAGATCAATTAAAACATACCTAAAAGATAAAACCAATAATCATACTTTCAAAACCAAATTATCCTCTCTGAAAATGACATAAATACTTGCATGCAAAATATACAATAAAAACATCGATGGCTCCTCTCTTCACAACTCATAGTCCTAATGGAGAATAATAATAATACTCCTTTACAACACAAATAGCAAATAAAATATTCACTTGTTAATCAATCCCAAACATAATTTCAAACAAATAAAGTATAATCATCGTTTGTCTCTAGCATCTGATTTCATATGAACCGGCTTTCGTAATATACCTAACCCACTCAACCGTATTGTAACCGCTCTTCTCCCATACCTGAAAACGAAAATGACACAAACTTTATTTACAACACAGACAGTTTAGGGTTTAGGGTTTAGAGTTTTGTAAAAGGGTTATCCTTCAAAAATCTGACTCGTAATATTTATTTTTTAAATCTTAAAAAAATAGACGGTGAGATGTACCTTCAAAAATCTGACGCGTAAACCAGATGCGGTGAACATGGGAACCTGCAAAAGGAGGAAGTTTTTTGAGAAAGAGGACGTGAAAACCTAACTTATTTAGGGAATTTTCAAACCAAAAAAGATACAAAAAATAAAAATAAAAAGCACCTGAAATTCCATCTGTATTGGTGGTCTAGTCCATGACTTCTTTTCAGCAATTGTGGAAATCAACTCAACTTCTGCACTCAAAGTTGGCTCCGTTTGTCCCGGAAATTTTCTTATCCTGCAATTTTTTAATATAAAATGCATACATTACATTAACAATTTTTGTTCTTATTAAGACACTATACTTTGAAAAAATCTAGCAATTATAGCATCGTAGTTCCAATTTTTTTTCTTATTAGGGCATGATACTTAGAAAAAACACCCAATCATATAATAGTGAAAATTGCTCTCTTTTTAAATCTCATTGCTATAATTGAATAAATTTTTAAGGGATATATTTAGGAAAGTCCTTATATTTTGACCCTATATTCAATTAAGCCCTAATTGTTTATTTTTATTCAATTAATCCCAAGATTTTGTTAAATGTTTACAATTTTAGTTATATATAAAAAGGAAATATTCATTAAAGTCCTTACATTTTGACTCTTTTAACAATTTAGAGTTGAATTTTCAGTTTTTATTCAATTAAGTCCTTACATTTTGACCCTATACATCATCAGTTGTAAAAAATACAAAAACGGCATAACTAGCTACTATCCAAAATTGTAAACATTTAACAAAATGTTGGGCTTAATTGAATAAAAATAAACAATTAGGACTTAATCGAATATATAGTCAAAATATAAGGACTTTCCTGAATATATCCCAATTTTTAAATTACAATGTTGTAATAAGAAGAAAAAAAAAGTAGGCTGCTATAAAAACAAATCAATAAAAGTGCCTTGTTATTTCTTGTATTCATTTCAGACAATACTTTTTCGGAAAAAAAAATAAAAAATAAAAAGGTAATTAGATACTAACTTCCACACCAAGCAATCAATAGAGGCATTGTACTTTGCACGTCCAGATGTCACTTGAAAACTTGTTTTTGCTGTTTGTTTCGGTACAGGAATTTTAATCACAACTCCAAGTGCAAACATTTTTGCACCAAAAACACTCTTCACCTAAAAAAAAAAAAAATCATAACTTTGTCAAATATTCATAATTAAATATAATGTTATATTTTTATTTTTCATTTTCAAACCTTAACATTTACTTCCATGCGTGTCCTTCCCAATTCTTTGATGGTAGGTAATACGCGAAATGGAAGTGTCACACCTTCCGTGATACGGTACCTGTAAAATTATGTGTATTAGAAATGGGACTGAGAAGGGTATTTTCGTCTTTTTGTTTTATTAGTGAAAAGAAAAAGGAATAGTTACTTCATGAGTTCAAATTCGCCATCTGGCGGGACAAAGCTCACGGTCTTTTCTGAATTAAATCTTGTTAAGTTTACACATTGATGGAAAGTGACATCATCCAGCTCGATACTTTTGCCACTGTAATACATTGCAAATTTCAAGGGTTAAATTGTCAATTTGATCAAATATTATTTTTGAAATATTTTACAAAAAAAGAAATCTTAAAAGTCTCTGTTCTAATAACTATTCATTACCGAAGTAGTCAATACAATTCAAGAAAATGACATCATGAAACCAATCAAACTTTTATGACAGACAATTTTTTTTGTCTTGTTTTAAAATAAAAAAAAAAACAAAAAAAAAAACGGAACGTACTTATACAATATAAATGATATAAGACAAGTCATATATTAAAAGAGATTGTTTGAATATAGCGATACTTTAAAAAACTTTATTGTGATAACTTTTTCTCCTCTTTTATTATTTGTTGTTTGAAAAAGTATTCACCTAATAAAACATTTTTCACGCGAAAAAGTACATTTTAAGATTTTGTCCGCATAAACCAAGTTGCATTCTAAAAATATGTTTTGATAAAAACATAACCACGATTATAAAACTTAACCCTAAACTAGAAACTTTTTTAAAGAAAATAATATGTTGCTTTTTCTATTATAAAGAAAAACTATTGTTGGAATTATGTATGACCTTTTTTACAATATATATCGACACATAATATGTGAAAAAATATTATTATAACTGATGGAAACAAAGTTTATATTTTAAATTTAATAATTCAACAAAAACTAAACGTATATTAATTACCTCTTAGTAGGGCGGGATTTAAGTTGAGACTCTTTCTCAAGGCCAATTTTGTCATTTAACCCCAACTTTAAATCAGGCATTCCAGAAAGGAAACACTTCATAAGTACTTTTCCAGTTACATCACAACGTAGTACACTACCTACAACAATAAACCATTTTTTTAATAATATTTACAATGAACATTAATTAATTTACTATAATATAGTAATATACAAAAAAGTTGTAAACCAAAATATTATTTAAGTTATAAATTATAAATTATAAACAAATAGAATTCTTGAATTAAAAACGGTAAAAAACTAGAGAAACGCATGGTTTATATTAATGATCAGAAATTTACAAACGGAATATTATTTACAATGAACATTAAATAATTTATTATAATACACAAAAAAAGTTGTAACCAAAATATTATTTAAATTATAAATTATAAACAAACAGAATACTTAAACTAAAAAGTGTAAAAAAAACTAGAGAAAACGCATGGTTTATATTAATGATCAGAAACTTACAAACGGAATATTATTTACAATGAACATTAAATAATTTATTATAATACACAAAAAAAGTTGTAACAAAAATATTATTTAAATTATAAATTATAAATTATAAACAAACAGAATACTTGAATTAAAAACTGTAAAAAACTAGAGAAACGCATGGTTTATATTAATGATCAGAAATTTACAAACGGAAAACTAAATATCTACAAAAACAAACAAAAATAAAACGATTATAAACTAGAGACATGAAGCAAAATATATAATGTACCTTTGGAAGACATAAGAAGATTTACACTTTCAACAATATCAAGAAACACCTGCAACAAAAAAAAAACAAAAAAAAACAAAAAATGTCATATGATAAAATTGAGCATGAAAAAAAATAAAAAAATAAAAAATAAAAAAATGGCCACCTCATTTTTTTTATAAACAAGACCCTCTCTACGCCATCCAACAGCACCAGTTACTTGTAAAGTAGCATTGGGAACTGGCTTATCTGTAGGCTGTTAAGAATTTCATAATATATGATATCTATAAAAATGAAAAGACGATATTGCCCCTACATGCTTGCCAAGTTTAAGTAAAAGGACGAATCTAACCTTGGATGAGAATGGTGAGCGTACACCTTCTTGGGTTATGTAAAGCTTTAATATTTCAGGTGAAAGATTTTGTGGATAACCAAAGTCCATAATTTCTGTATAAATATTATCAGATTTAGATATAAATAATTTGCAGTGTAACAAAATATAATCGAATAATTAAAAATAAATTGTAAAACTTCTTATTTTTGAATTTAGATATTTTTATTCGCAACCTCTTAGGGGATATACAAGATCTTTAAAAACTTCTTAAGAATTTCTAGAAAAAGGTAAATATTATAAGAAGTGATAAAATAAATTAAAAAAAGTAAATTAAATTGAAGAAAGATATAAAGAATTAGTACCATCCAACAACTCATATATTAAAACAAAGTTATTGCGGATAGCATCCTCATCAAAAGCACCTCCAAAGTAAGATTTAAATAAAGAAACCGCCTGCATAATAACAAAAAATAAAAAGTTAATATTTGTTTTGTAAAGCTTTTTGTAATCTTTATACAAATAAAAACTCACTTATATATATTTACAACAAACAAAAATATCTAAATACAAGGATTAATTTTTATGATTGAATGCTATTCCATTCCGATTCATTCGGATTCCGATTACATTGACAGATTCCATTCCTTCCAAAAATATTAAAAAGATCTTGAATTATTACCTCAACAACAAACTTGAAGGCACATGCCACATTGGCATTACTGCTTACAACAATGACAATGTAAACATTGCTGATTCTCATATAAAAGAAAGAGCAACCACCAATCTGCCTCACTGGACATGTTCCTAGTTCCTTTGTTTGCATTATGTGCATTCTAAATGCATCCACCATATTTCCCCTAAAATATATAACCACAAAAAATAAAATAACACAAGTATGTTGAGTGTTAAAAACATTAGAAAGGTTTAGGGTTGTGATATAGTAATTACTAATTTTGTTCAAAAAGACAAGAAATTTCACGTATTCAGTTTAGCCCTTTCTTCTGGTTTACCAGGTTTCCTAAATTAAAAATCTTCAATAAAGTTTAATTATTTTGGGTCTGTTATGAAAAAAGGCCATATTATTTTATGTAAAAAAATTCAAGATTGGGATTTTTTCATAAACTGACGAAAAATAGTGGGACTTCACTGAAAATTTCCAATCTAGGAAACCTGGTAAACCGGATGAAAGGGCTAAAATGAATATGTTAGCCGGTATTATGTCCTTTTTGTGAAAAAAATTAATTTTGGGACTTTTTCATAAACTAGCCCAAAATAATGGGACTTTATTGGAGATTTCCCCTTTAAGATATAAACATATGTATCACAAATTTGCAATAGTGCAAAAGTAATTAATAATTATAGTATCTATAAAATTATGTTGTTTGAATGAAGTATACTATGAATTTAAGCACCAAAAAAATAAATAACACATGTTGTTCATGTTGTTGTAGCACTGTTTTCACATAATAAACAGACTTAAAATAGTGCAAATTTGGTTCCAATATCTTTTATGTTTGAAATGACATGGAAGCATGTTAATAGAGGCATAGAATTGTTCATCTTATATAAGTTGACTCGGAAAAGACACCTTAAAATTAAGTACTGATTGTTCTCAACAGTAAATGTATCATTCAAATGGCTTGTGTCTAACTTGCTCATTTGTAACAGGAAATCGCCCACTAAAAAAGATACCTAGTTAAAATACTATCATGGTTATTGGTATGTCAACCTACTTGATAAATTCTATACGTGACCTCAAAAGTCTAAATGAATCTATTCTTGTCTTTTTAATTAATGTGGAGGGTGTACTGATAACATATAACAAAAGCAAGATTCCTCTAATTTATCAAATGGCATTCAAAAGAACTAGAAATAGGAACAAATCTACAGAAGGAATACGAGCAATGCTGAAAATAATACTATATTGCCTTCATATTCAAGGACAATGGTGCACTAAAGTTACATGTCTTTCTTTCCGATTCTCAATTTGCCAATATATTGATATGTTATCTACAGTATCAGATAGCTACCAATTTGATCATTAACGATTGGCCCCAAAGTAGAAACTTAAGGATTCGAGAGTAATGAAGTAAAACTTGAGGATAGGATTTGAGAGTAATGAAGTAAAACTTGAGGATAGAAAGCATGCCAGAAAGGTACCATATGCAGAGACAAAAGGATTAGAACAGGAACCAAAACCTAAATCCATGCCCTTTCAGTTTTCAACATACTTTATTTCCGCTTCTCAATTTGCCATTATATTTATATGTTTTCTACAGTCTTTCATTGATTCCATGCAAGTTACATTCCCAGTAACCCAATGTACTGTAGGATTTCATGCTTTTATGTTTTTCCCTTTGCGTTGTTGCCCTTTCAATAGACTCCGAGTCGTCCAGTTGACCATCAAGCATACAACGGCAAAACACTAATCAGTGAATAGCAGCCACTACGCTTGCATATTAACTCTAAGGAAGTGGTTCCCTTCCTCGATCCGACAAAATGTTCTTATACCACAGGAAATGATCATATATTTTGATATACATAGCGTAAAAAATTTAGTATGTACACAGAGAGAGAGAGAGAGAGAGAGAGAGAGAGAGAGAGAGAGAGCACTAACCCAACGTCATCACGGTAGAGACGATTGATGAGAACATCGCCACGGAGATTTAAAAAGTAGATGGCGGAAGCAGCCACCGGCATCTCTTAAACGGATCAATGGAATGCTGCAATTCGCAAATTGACAACACGCATAGACTATAATCAGATCAGATCTAGGGTTTTCAGTTCAAAATTAGGATTTTAAATTTCTTTCTTCCGTGAGCATCTCCTTCTTCAATGGGAGCAAGTCGCCGATAATAGTAAACGGAAGTAAATTGGGGGGGTCTCTGGTCAGCACAAAATACACACTCAGATTTGTGTTAGTTGCTGTACTTGACCCATATAGTTTTCACAATATCTACTTTTAGTCCAATAGCTTTACGAAGATTAAAACTTCACCCTAATTAGAAAACTAGTCAAATGATTCGAAGTACATGTATTACACTTTAGTTTGGAGGGAGAAGTTTTTTGAGTATTAGATCCACATGATCTTTTAGAATGTATATACATGGGAAATTTTATGATTTAACATTATTATTTGTCCCTAGATAAACGTTTCAATTAGTTTTGAATTTTAAGACTTTGTGATTTTGGGTTATGAAAGTTATTAATTGATATATTTGTATGTCAAATTAGTGGAAAGTTTTGAGGATGATGGTTTTACTTCTCCAAAAAGCTTTAAAATACTTATATGGTACTAATAATAGTATACGACAAGGTTTTAGCTAATGTTAGGGGATGAGTATATTTTTAATAGAGGTTAGCCGAATAATTTCAATTTTTTAAATCCTAATAGAAGTTTTTGAATTATGCATTATGTTAATTAATATATTGGAAGTCAAGATTTCATTTTGATAGTTTCTAATCTAACATGTTGAAAATAAACCATGATTGAACGTTAAGAAATGATATAAGTTATTTTAAGTATATGATGAAGTTATGTAGCGTATGTTCTACAAAAATGAAGTGATGTTATGACATGATTGCTAGAAGGGATTTGATTAGGAACTTCATGGCATGTATTGGTAGGTAAAATTCATGGATATTTGTAAGTTCTCCATGGACGTCTCGAAACGAAGGAATTCGCACCATCAGACAACTAGGTTAGTTTTCTTAAATAATATAACGAGTATTATGTATTCGAGTTAGGCCAAGAGAAATAAGATATAGTGGACAATTTAACCTTGGTTCCATGAGATCCAAAGAAGTTTTTCTTTTTGAAAGTTAGATATCATCAATGTCATGACGAACGTGTCCAGGCATGAAGTTCTAGTTTAAGTGATTCAGTTAAGGACACCTGGTTTATGGCATGTTTTTAGGGAAGTTCCTTAAGGATCTGGGCACAAGGCTACTATTCAATTTAGACGGATGGATAAAGTGAAGAGGTCGTTTAAACGTGTGAGTACATGCTGCAAGCATATGTTCCAAGCTCCATGGTAGTTGGGGCGGTATATCCCCATTGATCGGGTCTTCATAGAGTATCAGTTACCACTCGAGCATTAGTATGTTAGCAACATAAGGTGTACGTGTTAGTGAACACAACCTACCCTAACAAAAACATACAAACGATGAAAATTATATTTCTAAAGATGTTGTTAAAGGAAAAAAATTATGGGTCGTTTTGAGTGAGTATATTATGCTAAAATATTGATTTTTCATGTAGAAAAATGGCAAAGTGGCCATCATGAATCGATAGCTAATGCCCAGGATTGATGATCTCGTTGGAATCTTGGTAGGATTTTGATGAGTTGTGTTCAAGGATAAATTTGGAATTTCCTGGATTTTGCAAATAAAAATACTCAAAGGCATAAGAAATATTTTACATAAACGTGAATTATATTTTATAAGAATTGTTTATTAAAACATTAGATACAAAGTTGAGTGTTCGATTTTAAACGAAAGATAGAGTTGAAACAAAAAAAAATTAAAGTAAATGTATGCATGTTTTTAAAGAAGGGCGTTTTATGGGAAAACAATTTTTGAAAAGTAAAATTTGAATATAGAGGCTTAGAAAATTTTCAAAATAATTACTTTATTCTTTATTGGTGATTCCGGGGATGGAATCCTTTTTAAGGTGCAGATAATTGTAACATCCGTGTTTTAGGACTAGAAGTTTTGGGCTTAAATCGATAAAATAAATTTTGTTTTAAGAAATAAATTAAATAAAGATAAATAAATTAAAGTAAATTAAAAAAAATTATATTATGACTAAAAATATAATTCAAGGAGCCAAAATGAAGTGTTGATGAGTAACTAAAAGATTCAAAATCCATTTTTAACCAAAAATGAGAAATTAAGACCTAAGGACTAATACTGTAAATTTTCCAAAACTTAGTATATCTAGCTTTGAATTGTCAAAGACTTAATGATTGAAAAGTTACTATGAAGGGTTGAAGTAGAAACTTAGTTTATGCTAGACAATTCCTTTAATCAATAAAAAGGGCCTAATTGTAGAAGTTGTAGTAGGAATGACCATTTTGCCAAATGACCAAACTAGTGGTTAAGGTTGACTTTTTCAATGACCTAGATGAAGATGAATTTAATTCTTTGGGGAAAAAGTTTAAAGTTGGAAAATTTTATTAAAGGGCTGGCCTTGTGGGTGTTGTTTATAGGAAGAACCAACCCTAGGGGCCATTCTTGCCAAAGACCCAAACTTGTGAGCTTAAGACCCCATTCCTCTTCTTCTCTTCCTCTCAAACAAATTCTCAGCCTTGGAGATCCCTTTAGGGATATTTTTCTTCTTCTCCTCATGGAGTATTGAAGCTTCGATGATTTATTGAAGATCCAACTCCTATTCTATCATTTTCCTAGTGCTTTGAAGGTATAATTCTTTTCCAGTTCTTCATTTCCATTGTTTAGGGTTTGGATACATTTCCAGGTCTGAAAACTTATTTTTATTTTGTGTTTTCTTTGAGTTTTCAAACTCTATCCAATCATATGAATCATTCTCCAAGCAATATCCTCCTTATAGATACTTGTTTGGGGATTTGATGAAGTTTTAAGGGTTTTGTGAGAACCCGAAAAATACTAATGAAAAACTATAATATAATATAAGCAATACTTAGTTTTACTATGTCTTGATAGTAGAAAGTTGTAAAAAGGGGCAATTTGGTCTTTTGGCCCTATGAGTGACTTTTATGTAATAATATTATGCTATTGTGGTAAGATTGTAAGAAATAAGACCTTAAATGAAATATTAGGAGTTTTGGGTCAATTGTGAATAAAAAATAACTAGAAGTACCAAATTGTCATTTTGGCAAAGTAGGGAGGTATAAATAAGAGGGAATATCCTCCTCCTCTTCATAGAATATGGGAACAAACAAAATTACAAATCGTGCAATAAGAAAAGAAAATCTAATATGTGCATCACAAGACCCATATGATGTCACACGGCCTGTGTAGGGGAAGCTTGGTTTGCAATCCAAGATTTTAAGGGTCTCACATGACCTGTGTAGGGTTACACGACCCGTGTGAGTCCTACACGACCCGTATGACCTGAATTCATGCAATTCACTCCCATTATTGCTCTACTTGTGTAGTTTGGTCTCCAACTTCTTGTATGAGTTTAATATAGTGTTGAAACATAATAAGATGAGTTTATGTCATAATATAAATGATTTTTATAGGTGCGAATCAAGCGATTGAGAATCAAGGAAAGAGTAAAGAGGTGTTTAACACTTAAACATTTCTTTTGGAATCCTAAGGTGAGTATATGTGTATTTCATTTGGTAAATAGCAAATAATCCATTCATTAATTATGAAATTAATAAATGCTTTCCAAAGCTAAAGTTTTGAAAGTGAATTTATGTAAGAGCCATAGTGTTTCTATGTGGTTGAGTATGTTAAAGTTAATGCCTATGTATGATGAAAGTAATAGAAATATGAATTAAAGAATAGAAGTAATTAAAAGAGTTGTCTGGACTGGGACCTTACCCGCTTGAAGGGGGTCACAAGACACTACTGGGATGGTACCTCCCTTCGCGAAGTAGTTGTCTTAGCACGCCCTTATGGTTAGATCTGTTCTACACCATGAAGGGAGATAAAAACTATCACGCCCTTGTGTTCAGATTTGTTATATGCCACGAGGGGAGATGAAATTAGCACGCCCTTACAGATGGATTAGTTTTATTCTGGGAAGAGAGAATGAGTATGGGGAATACCCATATAGAAATATAAATGATGAACAATAATTAATGAGTTGTAGTTAGTCTGATTAGTTTTATAATTGTTATTAATATTCAATTACTTGTTATTATATCCCAAGCTTTTGGGATTAAAAACTCACATTACTCACGAGGCTTTATCTCTGACGTAAGTTTGTTTTTGTAAAAATGTTATGTACTCAGGTGAAGTAGATAAAGCGTAGAAGACTTTTGGAGCGTTAGAAGGTGTTGTTGATGGGACTTGTGTATTGTAGGTATGTTTGAACTATTACCCTATACTTGTGGTTGTATTACCTCATTCAGTGTTTTGAGTTGTACAATGGGTTTTGTTAAACCACACTTTTGTAAAATGTAAACTTATGTAATTATGGTGACAAATTTTGGTTTTGAGAAATGGGGTGTTACAGGTTTTTCTCTAACCTTTGCTTCGAAGTCCAAAAAAGCTTCAATATAGGAGGATTATCCTATGATTTCAATAGATGTTTTGGTGTTCTTCATATTTTTGTTGTCTCCATCCGATCCATGGGCGATGAAGACCCACCTCTATTGTTGGAATTTGGTGAATTTAGCTTGTGACTCAAGAACTAGTTGTACCCTATCCTTGTTGAGTTTTACATTATGCTCTAGATACACTTATGATGATTAATTGGATTTTGGAAATATGGTGTTAGCTATTATTTCTAGCCCGTTATATGATCTTTATCCAACTAATGGATGACCTAAAATCACCACTAATGTAGAATTGGGTGTTACGAACCCTAGAGGTTGTCCTTTGATAAGATTTAGAGCATGTTGGTATTAGTGGATCACTTCATGTGTTTAGGATGAATGGATTCATTTCTAAATGTGATCCTAATGATTCCAACCATGTTGTTGTGGAAACCCATAAGAAAACACTTGAAACTATTATTGCAATTGGACATTCCATAAGTGTCCACCATGGAATCAATGATTAGCATTCATGATTCCATGAGATTATCTTCATTAGAATTTGAAATAGGAGTGGGAATGACTCCATTGGGGATGGCCTAATGGTTAAGTACTTAATGGATTACTTACAAGTGTTGGATGTAATGAGATACTTGGACTTGAAGTTTTAACTCTTGTCTTGATGGATGAATAAGACATTTGAGCATTTGGTCCTTAATGAATAAGTCATGAACATTGGGGAGATTTGATGTAATTATGAATTGGAAAACCTTGGAATTACTCATTATTTAGTTGTCTAAGAGTTTGGAAAACTTTAGAATACATTTGGGATTGTTTCGGACAAAAATTAGACATTTTTGGAAGCGGGTGCCTAGTGTTTGCGCTGCCAGCATGGCCCGTTACACTAATTTTGCACTGCCTGCACATCTGTAGATTTCGAATTTGGGCCTTTTGATGTCTTGCACGGCCTTCATGACATTTTGGTCACCATTTTGCACGGCCCGCGTGACACTTGTGCAAGGCTTACATACACTTTGTCTGATGTAGCATTTTTCCTTAGGCTTTGATCTTTGGTGTTTGTTTCTCCAACCTAGAGAACTATTGATTTAGAGTTGTTTGACATGTTAACCCCATCTTTAATGGATGTTTAACCTAAGGATGCAAGGTTGATAAATTTGGGATGTTTGTCCCCGAAAATTTAGGTAAAATGGAAGTGACACTTCTTTTTCTTGACTTGTAGGAAGGGAGTAGAGTTGTAGCAAGCCTAGAAGAGGTTGAGGACTTGTTTAACTACTTAACTAGGGGGAGTTTACATTAGTACATGTCCCTAAACTATTTTATAGTGTCAATTGTTTATATAGATTTTCATGCATTCATTTTTATGTGTTATGTGATACACTATGATTATATTTGGGCCTTCATGGAAATCTATTTTGAATGATGATTTAAAGATGATGAAAAGATGATTTTAAAACCATGATTGCATCCTACATTATACGCAACATAGTTAATTTTGTGATTAACCCAAATATATGTCTTCATCTAACTTTGTTTGAAATTTTGAAAGGTTGTCTTTTAAAATTAATGATGAAAAGCTTGCAACCAAAAATATGGAAAAATTTGAAATTAGGACTTTGATTATTAATAACTTCGTATGAAGAAATATTAAATCTTCGATGAATGAAATAATAGTTCTAAGTAGAAACAAGCTGTCAATATTAAAGGGTTTTATGCAAATCAATGAACTAAATCCTAAGTTCACATGCAACCTAGGAGGATCTATGTTTTCTTCTAATTAAACATATAACAAAATCCTAAAGGCCCAGAAAAATAAACTAAAAGAAGAGAATTAGAAAAACCAACCTTTTAGTGTTTCTTGGAAGCAAAGCAACAAATGGATCTTGCCTCAAATGTAGTCACACCCAGGGAGCAGAAGCTTGATCGAATTCCAGAGAGAGTAAGGGTATAAAATCGCAGGTTATGAGGGTCTGAGGCTCCCTATTTAAGGCCTCCAGCAGATGACCAGATAAACCTTAAGAGATAAGCCTTTTTGAATTCAAATTAAGATAAGTCTTTATCTTAATAATTCAAACACATTTATCTCTTATATATATATATATATATATATATATATATATATATATATATATATATATATATATATATATATATATATATATATATATATATATATATATATATATATATATATATTCATATATAAAAATCGCTGGCCACTTCACTCACTCAGACTGTCACTTACTCAACTATTGAATAATTATAGTTTTAATCCCTGCATCTTTAATTAATTAATTTAATCGCCAAATTAATTCCAATTAATTCCAGATTAATTTCTAATTAATTAATATAGTTTCTAATTAATATATTATCACTTTAATATATTAATAAACCATATATTTAATTTCTATTGATTTATTAATCACATAATAAATTAATCTCTCTCTCTACTGAACTTTCTACCAAACCTCCTGCTATGAGGGCAACCCAAATGGACTATGCTACTATTAATTAGGTAAATACTAATTATTAGTCATGGGCTCATGGCTTAGACACCTAATCCAATAGTCTCCCACTTGGATAAGTCTATGATATAATTACCAATTTAGCCTCTAATTAATTAGCAACTGTAGCTTCCTAAAAACCGCTGCCGAACTCTGACCTAGTCAGTTCTGTCCATAGATAAGTGATCAGATGATCCTCCGTCCAACAAGATATTTTCAGACTCAAGACATGGATTAAAATCAATCCTGGTCTGATTCTCTGTTTCCCGATTTCTGATTTGCATATGACTTTAAGACTACTAATTGAGCATATCAATTTAGTCCTGGTTGGCCAACCCTTTCAGTCAACTTCAAAATCATCGAGAGGCCTATAGATATCTGTTTTCCCGATAGGGTCAAGGGACGAATAAGCTTTGACTCATATACTTATGTCTTTTACTAGTCAAATCATTCACAACAACACGTTTTATAACATCGCGTTACCGATGCGTTTTCGCATTGTCAATGAACAATCGCTTGGTAAAACATAACTTATATGTCTCTACTTAAATATCAAAAGATATTATCGTCTCAACATTGCTTGTGATGTAATCCATGAAGCAATCTGTTGAGTGTGGGTTTATCTAATACTTAAATCCCTATTTCTAAGCACTCATGAATGTTGTAGCAATCATATTGCTATGTCTAACTCCTTAGACAATCTACAAAACAATTCATGACAGCCTTCATTCATACTTACTCCCTAAAAGCATGAGTGACTGTGGACATTTTGAATAATTAAATTACTCAGGAAGTAAACATGCAAAAATGAAACACAATAATAAACAATTGACAAAGGCAGTATCAAATACTCATCAACAAAACTATATTATTAAATCACCAAAGTCAATTACATTTACATTGCAATAAGTTTCAAATCCTATCTAATTACAAAAACTAATATCATCTCCTAATCCTATGCGCTGCGCATGCTGATTGTGCTTAATCCTACTCGGAGCCTTTGTCAAGGGATCTGCACGATTATCTTCTGGTGATACCCTCTTCACTAGGAGGTGACCTTCTTCTACTCTATGCCTTATGTAGTGGTACTTTCTGTCGATGTGTCTGGACTTTCCATGATCTCTCGGTTCCTTTGTCAAAGCAACCGCTCTTTCGTTATTGCAGAATAGTTCCATGGGCTCCTGAATACTCGGGACTACTCCAAGGTCACCGATAAAGTTCTTCAGCCAAGCCGCTTCCTTTGCCGCTTCACTCGCTGCTACATACTCTAATTCGCAAGTAGAATCAGCCACCGTCTCTTGCTTGGAACTTTTCCAAGTCACAGCTCCCCCATTCAAAAGAAAAACCCAGCCCGACTGAGACCGACCATTGTCTCTATCTGTCTGAAAGCTGCCATCTGTATACCCGTCAACTCTCAAGGTATCACTGCCACCAAGGATTAAAACAAAGTTCTTAGTCCTTCGCAGATACTTGAGTATGTTCTTGATAGTTGTCTAATGTGCCCTTCCAGGGGTTCCCTGGTACCGACTGACCATGCTCAAGGCAAAGGCCACGTTAGGTCGAGTACATGTCATAGCGTACATGATCGACCCAACAGCCGAAGCGTAAGGTACCCGACTCATGTCAGCTATCTCCTCGTCTGTACTCGGACTCTGAGTCTTACTCAATTTGGCATTACTTTGGATAGGTAGCTCTCCCTTCTTGGAATTATCCATACTAAACCTCTTTAGTACCTTTTCCAAGTATGTACTCTAACTAAGTTCAATTAGTTTCTTCTTCCTATCTCTCAATATTCTTATCCCAAGAATATAGGCAGTCTCTCCTAGATCTTTCATGGCGAAACACTTCCCAAGCCAAGACTTGACATCTTGCAAGGTTGGAATGTCGTTTCCCATGAGCAGTATGTCATCAACATACAACACCAGGAAGGTGACTATACTCCCACTAGCCTTGACATATACACAGGACTCATCCTCGCTCCTAGAGAAACCAAACTCTTTGACTTTCTCATGGAAACAAAGATTCCAGCTGCGAGAAGCTTGTTTCAATCCGTAGATTGATTTCTCAAGCTTACACACCTTATCAGGATACTTTGCATCGACAAAACCCTCTGGCTGATTCATGTAAACATCCTCAGTTAACTTCCCATTAAGGAAAGCGGTTTTGACATCCATCTGCCAAATTTCATAATCATGAAATGCAGCTATGGCTAGCATAATCCTAATAGACTTTATCTTGGCCACTGGTGAGAAGGTCTCATCATAGTCAATCACTGGGGTTTGAGTAAAGCCCTTCGCAACCAGTCTTGCCTTGAAAGTGTGTACCTTTCCATCCATGTCGGTCTTCTTCTTGAAGATCCACTTGCACCCGACTGTCTTTCGACCCGGTACATTGTCAACCAAGTTCCAAACTTGATTGTGATACATAGACTTGATCTCGCTGTCCATTGCCTCTTTCCATTTGGCAGACTCAGGGCCCGCCATCGCTTCTCGGTAGTTAGCTAGTTCATCTAAATTTATCAGTGTCCTATCACTGACAAACGTATCTCCATCCGTAGTTATATGGAATCCATAAAATTCGGGTGGCATGCTAACTCTACTGGAGCGCCTAAGAGGTAAGGATATATCAGTCGGACCAACAGGAACTTCTTCCTCTTGTTGGTTGCTAGTTTCTCCTAAGGTTGCATTATCTGGTGTCTCTTGAATTTCCTCAAGATCAATGGTACTCCCACTGTCCTCTTTGAATATGAGTTCTCTCTCTCGAAAGACTCCTTGTCTAGCTACAAAGACCACGTCCTCGCTTGGTCTGTAGAACAAGTATCCAAAAGACTGTTTGGGGTATCCAATGAAGATATACCTCTCGCTTCTCTCTGCGAGTTTGTCGTGAGTCTCTCATCTAACGAAAGCCTCATAACCCCAGACTTTGATATGTGCTAACGAGGGAACTTTCCCCGTCCACATCTCATGAGGTGTTTTAGCAACCTTCTTAGTTGGGACAAGATTGAGGATGTGGGCGGCAGTCTCTAAGGCATACCCCCAGAAGTGGATGGGAAGTGAAGCTCGACTCATCATGGAACGAACCATGTCTAATAGGGTTCGGTTACGCCTCTCGGCAACACCGTTCAACTGTGGTGTCCGAGGAGGTGATAACTGTGAAACTATTCCACATTCCTTCAGATAGTATAGGAACTCGATACTAAGATACTCACCGCCTCTGTCGGATCTGAGCATCTTTATCTTCCTGCCCAATTGATTCTCAACTTCATTTTTGAATTCTTTGAACTTTTCAAAGGTGTCTGACTTGTGTTTGATTAAGTAGATATACCCGTATCTACTAAAATCGTCAGTAAAGGTCACGTAGAACCGTGTGCCATCCTTTGTGGTTGATCCGATGGGACCACACACATCAGTATGTATGATGTCCAACAGACCTTCACCTCTTTCAAAAGACCCTTTGAAATGTGACTTAGTCATCTTGCCCAAAAGACAATATTCGCATACATCATCCGATTTGAGGTCGAATGATTCCAACACTCCATCCTTTTGGAGTTAGGTGATGCGTTTCTTGTTAATGTGCCCAAGACGACAATGCCACAAGCACGCCTTTTATACACCACTAGAAGAATCAATATAAGTTACACTATGTCCTAAATTGTCAACACATTGTACCGTTTCATACACACCATCACAAGGTAAAGCAGTAAAAATAGAAGTACCATTTTGAAAAACAGAAATTAAACCATTAATATTATCAAAAGAAAACTGGAAACCTTGTCTAAACAATGCAGGAAAGGAAATAATGTTTCTTGCCATTTCTAGCGAATAGCAACAATTCATAAGTTCTAAACAAACACCACTACTAAGCACTAAACTATAGATTCCGATCTTGGTAACAGGCGACGATCTCCTATTCCCCATGATCAGGTTCAATCTACCGTACTCCACCTCCCTGCTTTTCTTTAGGCCCTACAAATTAGAACAAATGTGAAAACCACATCCTGTATCAAGGACCCAAGAACTGGAAGATGGTGAGTTTTTAGAGATAGTGTATATACCTGCTGTAGACGGCTTCACTTTGCCATCTTTCAATTCTTGCAAGTATCTCGGGCAGCTTCTCTTCCAATGACCCTTTTCCTTACAGTAGAAGCAGTCAGCTTCCTTGGGGTTGGTATTGTGAGGAACGCCAGAAGACTTGGGTCTCGAGCCACTGCTGGATGACCCAACATGGGCCTTTTCCTTCCAATTCTGATTGGGAGGGCCCTTTCTCTTCTTCCCCTTTCCACCACCAATTGCCAAGACGGGCTGGCTAACTGAGGGTACACTTTTACCCTTCATCCCGTCTTCAGCAGTACGGAGCATGCGATGCAACTTGGCCAGAGTGGCTTGAGAGTTGTTCAAATGATACGCCAGCGTGAACTGGTCATATGAACTATGTAAGGAATTTAGCACCATGTCTACAGCTAAATCCTCATGGACTGGCATCTCAAGCTTCCTAAGCCTTTCCACATATCCCTGCATACTCTGCACGTGGTTGCAGATGGACTCTCCATCCCTTGGCTTCCCGTTGGTGAAGGCTTTGACCACCTCGCGCCTCTCGATGCGCTCCTGCTTGGGGAACTTTTCCGCAAGCTCTTTGTGAATCTCATAGGGCCAGTAGTCTTCATATATTCTCTGCAATTCTGGGTTCATGGTAGCAATCATGATGCAGGCCACCTTGGTTGCATCATCAGAGTGATTTGTGTACGACGCGAGTTCCTCGGGAGTAGCAGTATCAGGGTCAATGTCAATAAGCTCGGTTTCCAGAACATACTCTTTATGTTCAAACCTTAGAGCCATCTTAATGTTGCGGATCCAATCATTGTAGTTAGTGCCGTCCAAAGTAACTTTAGAACACAATGATATGATAGATGTGACATTGCTAGATTTAGAGTGGGGAGCGGATTGATCAGCAGAAGACATCTATAAAAAAGATAGTTTTAATTAGATATATATGTGGTAATCCTTATAATAACCCAATAATAAATATAAGGCTAGGACCCAACTATAACAATTCACAATATAGAAGAGGGATGCCATAGTCTAATTGTAAATTTTATAAAGGTAGGCGAATGACGATTCAGCCAATTCCACAGCGGAAAAAGAATCATATTATAATGGAACTCCTAGTTTCTTTTGAGATTTATTGAACTGTTCAATAGCATGTTTTAATCTCGGATGTGCCCCACTGTTTGTGACTGGATGCCGAGGATCACAAACCGGGTGTGAATAACCATGCAAATTAGCTTGGTACTCTCGGGGTCAGTTACCATCTCTAATTGATGTGCCGGTAAACCACACATGCTCCATCAATAATGATAACACCCGAGAAACCCATTGCAACTCTTTATGAACCCCTATTGGTGTGCTGGTAAACCACACACGCTCCACCAATGTTTCATACAGTGCAATGTGCAATTTCATGGATTAGCACCAATTCATATTTTTCCTAAAGTAACTAGATTGGGTTTTTATTAAATTGTTCTAGTACTTTGAATAATATCATTATACTTTTAATGAGATTAGGCGGTCCTATCAAACCCGTTCGGCTAACGACCCTCCACTGGTCAGGAGAGCGGTGGGTGAGAGTGGACACCCATTAGATCGCCATTTTATAGGCAGTCTCCTTATACCCTCTTTATAGACCAGCTTCGTGAATGAGGCTTACTATCGATTTGACTAACCATTTAATCTTATACATATAATATTAACTTTTAATTATAACATATATAACATGAATTTAAACCTTTTAAAATGTTTTAGGTTTATCTTTTAATTTATTGGAATTTAAACTATTAATTTTTAATATTAAATTAAACCTTTAAATTGTCTTTTAATTAAACAATTAATTAAATTTGGATATTTTAGACTTTTAAAATATTCCTAGATTTATCCTTTAATTTTTTCGAAATTTAAGACTATTGAATTTAAATTAAATTAAATCCTTAATTATCTTTTAATTAAACAATCAATTAAATTTAGATAGGTATCACAAATTAATCAAATTAATTTAAACCTATCTTATACCCTCTAATTTTCGATTTCAACAAATAATGGGTTTAAGGTTTATCCATTTAAATAATTAAAGTTACCAAAAATAGAATACCTTCTAAAACCTATTATCAAAATCGCCAAAAGGAGAAGGGAGGGGCTAGGGTTTTCAAAACCCTAACCCTAGATCGATTTAGGCCACGTTAGGGTTTATAAGCTTTAAACCCTAATTTTTAGGGAAACAATTATAACAGTTTAACAATAAAACAACCAAAAAGCTCTGATACCACTAAAGGGTTTTATGCAAATCAATGAACTAAATCCTAAGTTCACATGCAACCTAGGAGGATCTATGTTTTCTTTTAATTAAACATATAACAAAATCCTTAAGGCCCAGAAAAATAAACTAAAAGAAGAGAATTAGAAAAACTAACCTTTTAGTGTTTCTTGGAAGCAAAGAAACAAATGGATCTTGCCTCAACCGTAGTCACACCCAGGGAGCAGAAGCTTGATCGAATTCCAGAGAGAGTAAGGGTATAAAATCGCAGGTTATGGGGTCTGAGGCTCCCTATTTATAGCCTCCAGCTGATGACCAAATAAACATTAAGAGATAAGCCTTTTTGAATTCAAATTAAGATAAGCCTTTATCTTAATAATTCAAACACATTTATCTCTTATATATATATATATATATATATATATATATATATATATATATATATATATATATATATATATATATATATATATATATATATATATATATATATATATATATATATATATATATATATATATATATATATATATATATATATATATATATATATATATACACACAAATCGATTATATATATACTTATATATAAAAATCGCTGGTCACTTCACTCACTCAGACTGTCACTTACTCAACTATTGAATAATTACAGTTTTAGTCCCTGCACCTTTAATTAATTAATTTAATCGCCAAATTAATTCCAATTAATTCCAGATTAATTTCTAATTAATTAATATAGTTTCTAATTAATATATTATCACTTTAATATATTAATAAACCATATATTAATTTCTATTGATTTATTAATCACATAATAAATCAATCTCTCTCTCTCTACTGAACTTTCTACCAAACCTCTTACTATGAGGGCAACCCAAATGGACTATGCTACTATTAATTAGATAAATACTAATTATTAGTCATGGCTTAGACACCTAATCCAAGAAATATTGCTTCGGCTTAATAGTACAAATGTAGAATTGCAGTTCAACATGTCTTGGCCGCTTCGCATAACGTTTTGTTTCTTCGTTCTACAATTACGTTCTATTGCAGAGTATATGGTGTTGAAAAGTTATGGGTTATTCCTTTCTCTTATAGAAATGAATCGTATACATTATTTTTAAGTTCAATTTCATTATCGCTTTGGATTTTTGTCACATTCTTCTTCATAAGCAGTTTAATGTGCTTAATAAAGTAGATTATCTCTTTGGTTGTTTCTGAATTCGATTTCAAAAAATATACATGTTACTTTTGAATCGTTGACCAACTTGACCTTTTATGTTTGAAAGACAATGTTTGAACACTTGTGTTCTTTTGGATTTGTTCATATGTAACTCTTTACTGCTGATGAAAGTTATTAATGAACAATCATTCTCATCATTGTTGTGTTGTGTATTCTATATATTATATTGAACCAAATATCAAAAGATCATGAACCGAAGTTCAGTAATGAACTTCAGTCAACATTCAGAAAATCAATAATAGAAAATTGTCAATCCAAGTGAAGACAAGCTGCTGATGACACCGAAGTTCAGCCATAAACTTCAGTCATGAAAATTCACGGATCATAGAAGACCGATGCATCTCACTTCTGATTTTAACAAACACAGAAAGTCATCAAAAGTTCAAGTCTAACAGCAATTCATCTCAGCAACTTCTTAACACCGAAGGTCACTCCCGAACTTCGGTTAATTCTAAGAAGTATTATCATTGTGTTCACTTGAATATTTGCCATTAAATTTGAAATACAAAATTGAGTAATCATCAAAAAAATTCTATGAAATTGATTTCAAAAAAGGAAAACAGATCCAAGAATCAATTCAGATCTAAGTAAAAAATCGAATAGAATTCTCAAAACTAATGAGCGAGTCCTCTAATACCAATTCTTAGGACAAGAGTTACAATGACAAATGAATACGAAATGAATTGAATCACAGATATAAATAAGACTTGTAAGCCCTTTGATTGATCAGAAAACAAGTTACAAAGAAAAGTTAAAATAACAGATTTATGAGTTGTGTGAAGTGAAAAATCGCGTAACCTATCTGTACATCTAACACCTATATATATATATATATATATATATATATATATATATATATATATATATATATATATATATATATATATATATATATATATATATATATATATATATATATATATATATACATATATATATATATATATATATATATATATATATATATATATATATATATATATATATATATATATCCAATCAAAAGGAAAATTTTGGTAGGAAAGGTAAGAAGTGCTTCATTTGCATGGTTCTTTCACGAACCAACAAAATGAATCATTAGATAATGTAAAAAATGATTCACAAAAAAATTCTGAAAAATCGTCTCGATGATTCATTTTTCTGATGCTTCACTAAAATTGTCCGAAAAGTGAATCAAAATTTGATTTAGTAAAAATGAATCTTTGAGTCGTTTTTTCAGAGATTTTTTTTACGAATCATATTTTTTTTGAATCATCCAATGATTCATTTTGTTGGTTGTCAAAAAAATATACCAATGCAGCACTTCTACCATTCCTACCAAAATTTTCCTTATTACTCCCTCCGTCCCAAAATGATAGTCCATGTTTCCTTTTTAGTTTGTCCCAAAATGTTAGTCCACTTCTAAATATAAATGACATCTTTACAAAAATACCCCTAACTATAATTGTAACAGCCAACACATCTAGTGTCGGCATTAAATGCAAAGAAAGGGTAAAACAGTCATTTTGTGGGAAAAAGTAAGATGCATTTAATGTTTTCTTAATCCGTGTGTTTTTTGTCTGTGGACTATCATTTTGGGACGGAGGGAGTATTTGATCCAACTTCTATACACACATACATACATGCATACATACATACATACACATGTCTATGTGTGTGTGTGTGTATATATATATATATATATATATATATATATATATACACACACACACACACACATAGACATACACACATGAAAGACCAAACGAACTGCTCAAACTAACCTATATATTCAGTTAGGAGCAAGATAGTCTACATGATACATTAGAATCCGAAGGAACATAATATGCTAAAACATTCAACTTCAGATATCCAAAATTTCTCTTTAGATCTTCACACTGCTTCAAACTTGGACAACGTTGGAATTCTTCAAAACTGCTCCAGACTTATTCATAACAAAACTTGTTCCTAACAACATCTTTTTTATCGACAATCTCTATAACATACTTCAATAAGGGTGTTGAGAAGCAACTCAACATTAGGTTTGTTCACTATACCATATTCATCTCAACAAAAGTAACAAATTAGAAACCTAATATCTGTATGAAAGTCTTTGTCATAATTTTTGTCACACCCCCAAACCGGATTGGCGGAAACATTTGGGAGTGGATGACTTCATGAATAGTATCATAATAATACAATAGTGATTAAAGCAAACACATCCACCATATATATAATTGTAAATGTTACATGAGTTCAAAAGTTAGTACGTTTCAAATACAATTACAATATGATTCCAAAAATATATAGTATTACATCGTAGCGTCCCTTCATCAAAGCTTGTAGTTAACTTATCAATTTTCTGAAAATACGAGTAGTTGAAAGAGTGTCAACAATTAAGTTGGTGAGTTCATAAGAGTTTTGCATGAGAAAATCCATTTCTTAGTAAAAGATAGTATTGTAACCCAGAAAATCCAATATTTTCTTATAAAAATGTTAAAGTGTTAAAAACCCAAAGACCGATAATGTATAACGTAGTTTTAAATTTAGTATAAAACTATTTAAATGCATATTCCCACGTAAACTATATATATAGTTGATTTTCCCATGTGAGACTCCCTATAACCATACTGTGACCATGTAAGCCTGCTGCGACGTTCTTTAGGCGTCGGAATGTTAGACATTTATCACCTCAGACCTACCGGTCTAGCTGTAGCTAACAGCTCAGGTGCGGGTTTGTCAATCTCGTATAGATCTATACACAAATATCACGCTCTCTTACCTAGACTCTGGTTATAATTTCAGGACTTTTAGTATGTGTACTTAAATAAGTACGGCGAAGACCCGTCTCACAAAGTTTGTTTATCAACTTGTTTACGTTTATTTGTATATGAAAAACCCTTGTATTTGCCATTATCATTTTTCCCATGATAATATAATAGTGTATAATAATTATATAATTTTATATAATTATTTGTCTTGTTCCAAAAAGTCATAGTAGTATTTGTGTCTATAAACTATTCTTATAATAGCTTATTTTTAATATTTCGTTGTACTATATATATATATATATATATATATATATATATATATATATATATATATATATATATATACAAATAGGTATGAAATAACTTGCTTAGATGTTCATAACTAACATCTTTTAATATATTTCCCACAAAAATGGTGTAATAACTTAGTTATAACCATGTTTGCTAGAAAAGTCATATTTCTGGTCACAAAAACGTAGTTTTTACTAGTTTCATTTTTTGTGACTTTTCTTTAGAAGATCCAACATGTTTATACTTATTATTTTCGTAGATTTGTGTTTTTATTTAAACATATCATATAATAATGTTCGTAACACTTGGATCTAACATTATTTCATGTAGAAAACCTTTTTACATAAAAACTAGTTAAAACTTGTGTAAATAGTCATTTTTATGGTGTAAACTTGTATTCTCCCCCAAAAAACTTGAATAAAGATGAAAAAGAGGGGTATGAACTCACCCTTGAAGCGTGATTAAACTAGAAACAAGCTTGGTCTTGGGTTTAGACTTGAAGAATGCTCCGGAATAACGACGTTCTTGGACGAAAACCGGTGGTTAACGGTGGCGGAATGGGGGCAAACGGTGGCCGGAGGTGGTGGAGGGTGGTGGCCGAAGGTGGTGTATGGTAGAGGTGTGGCAGATTTTTTTTTGAGAGAGAGAGAGTGAGGAGAAGTTGGGTGATCTTGTGTGTTCAAGTGAGAAGATGTTAGCCTTTTTATTAGATTTTGGAAGATCTTGATGTTTAATTGTTTATTAGAAAATCACCCTTAGGCACCATGACTAGGATTGTGAATAGTAATGTGAGATATTGGTGTGATGTTTTGAAGATCATGGCTGCCGATTTGGAAGGGGGGGTTGGATTGGTCTTTTATAAATTATACAATTAGTGTATATAATTGGGTGTTTTTATAAAATGCGGTAAAACGTTTTGCGTATTTTTATGAGTTTTCGAAGAAATAATCTTATAAATCAATATTATGTATAAAAATATTAGTAAACATTCATTTAGATTGACTCGTAACTCGTTAGATGAAGATTTACATGTTTAAGCGCAGTATTCTTCCGAATACGCGATTTTTAGCATTTTACCGAAAATATATTTGGCTATGAAATTAAATACTAGACAATATTACGCTTCATAATATATATGTTTCGTTATCCCATTTTTGATGTTTCAGGCACCACGTTTACTATTTTAGGATTTAAACCCTGTGTACATTTATCGTTCACAGCGATTTAACTGTTGTAACTTTCGCATGCGAACTCCGTTTCCGACGTTCGATATGTCTACGGATTTGTATTCACGAATACATCGTTTTATGGATATTATTAATACCAAAATAATATTTGTATGATTATCAAATATTTACGCTACTGTAGTTTATTATCCGTATTTACAGTGTTTACCCTATAATTGATTTGAATTAGCGTACATAGTATTATAATATCTAATAATACATCGTAAAGGTTATGAAAAATTACATTTCAATATATTGACCTAACGTACGCTTCGTTTGACTTAGGTTGACTTTTGTTGACCAAATTGACTGTTGTCACAACTTTTAACAAATGGTGTGTAATGTAATGAAGTTTTTCATTCACGAATTCCCAAGAACCACCAACATAAGCCACAACAAGATACTCATTTGAAAAATAAGAAGTAATTTTTTCCTCTCTTTTGTTTTCTTGTTTTTTTTCTCGAACGAAATATATCAGAAAAACAAATATTTTAAAATTTTTGAAAATTTAATTTCTTTTAAAATAACCATTCGATGCACTGGGTGGACGTCTGAACTTTGTATTATGGCTTACTTATTTTCTTATTATGGATACATTCTTTTTCATTACGATTTCCAGAAAAATACAAGCTTTAGTCAAAAAGTATCTGAATTTTCGTAGAAGGTACATAGATTTTCCGAGGGATACATGCGAAAAAGTACCCACCTGAGCAAGGTTGCAAAACTCGCTAGGCGCTCCCAGGTCGGTGGACTAGCGAGTAGCGAGTAATCAGTTAGGCGGGGAGTACTCGGTGAGCACTGTTAAACACACATACATATGGAACAATCGAACCTATTAGCAAAGATAATCAATTTCTTTATCAGAAATTTCATTGATGCATTCTAGCAAACACATGGTATATATATAATCAGAATTTTCATTCAAGCATTTGATCGAATAGCTTAGATGCATAAATATGTAACATAATTTTCTATAAAGCTTATGATTGAAAGGCACCACCATGATATACAATCACCAAATAGAGATTCAATATACATATTACACGCTTCCTTAATCTAACAAACATATATATACAAACAAACAAATCACAGAAATCAGACTGACACTATCGAACCTGCAAGCAAGCAGTTGGAACCCATCGAACCGATTGTCGATTGGAACAAACCTTGGCCTGCAATCGCAAATCGATTGTGAACTGATGATGATGATTACACATTCTGAACCTGCAATCGATTACACATTCTGAACCTGCAATCGATGTAATCTGAATTCGATTTGAAGCTCGAGTTTGGCGGAGACGATGTGGTAATCGATTGGGATTGAACATGCGACTTCGATGAACTGATGATGATATCGGCGTCGATGAACTGATGATGGTAATCAAACGATGCAAACGACTTCGATGAAGTGCGAGAATTCGTAATCGACGATGAAGCTCGGTTTTGATCACGTGTGTATTGCTGATTGGTAAGAGACCGTTTGGAAGCTTCAACGAGGGCATCCTTTTGTTATATCCCACATCTCCCTGACGAAAGAAACATGAGAGGATTCTTTTGTTATAAATACATAAGTCTATTCTGTGACTAATTCGCACTTTAACCGTTCACAACCTGGTTAACTCCGGGTGGTTTTACTTAGTTAAAAATTTAAAAGGTCTTTTGGGTCTTATTTGGACCGGACTTGGGCTTAATTTGCACTGAGTTTGGGCCGAGTTTTGACGTAATTGGACCGAGTTTTTAAAATTTGGGCCGATTTACTCGGATGTTGACCGAGTTTGACCGAGTCCGATTTTTTTGGACGAGTTGGTTAAACTCGCCAAGGAGGAGGACCGAGTCCGAGTCCAAGGCCGAGTACTCGGCCGAGTTGGCCGAGTTTTGCAACACTGCACCTGAGAAAACAATATTTTCGCAAGGGATAGCTCAGGAAATCTAATTTTGGCAGAAGCATGATTTTCGCAGGCCATTTGAGTTTTTTTGCAGGTGACCTCTCATTAAATGTTTTCGTATGATGATTTTCGTAGGTCTAGGCCTGCAAAAATCATGACTATTTTGGTCATCTGTCTTTTTTTTTTTTGCTAAATCTTGAAAATTGTATTAAATAATTAACATAATTTGTAATTTTTCTTTTATTTTAGTTATGTTCTCTCTCTCCTTGGAGATGACTCTACTTTGAGTGTAGTTCAAGAAATTTGTGTAATAATAAGTAATTAGCCCTTGTTTATTTGATTCATTTGGTTTATATTCAATGCAAGAAATTTGTGTAATAATAAGTAATTAGCCCTTGTTTATTTTGATTCATTTGATTTATATTCAATGCAACTAGGGGTGAGCGTGGTACGGTTAGGCGCAGTTATTGACCAAAACTGTACCGATAACCGCAAATGCGGTTATTAAATTTTAATAACCAAATGGTGCGGTTTTTTTAACCGTATGAATTTGGTAATTGTTTTGCGATTTAACCAATTAAATATTGAATAAAAGCAACCATATATTAAATACTTGTCTCAAACTTACACATTACAACTACTAATCCATTTAAAACACCCTGTTACAAAAAAAAAAAAAAAAAACAATAGATAAAATTATCTTTGGCCAAAACACACATATCCAACTTTTATCATTTCAACACCAATTCAATCCATCTATTTATGACACCCCTCGCTAGGGATTAATAATAAAAACATTACTTTACTAAATTAAAACCATTAGTTTAAAATAAAGTTTCATCATTGCGGAATTTAGGCCCCAAAACATCAAATTAAGCTTTAATGAACGTATAGCGAGGATGTATCATAATTCAAGTAACAAAACACAGTTTAAATGGCCACACATCTCGTGGTCTTCTAAATATCCTCACCTCGCTCCAACTCGTAGCTTTAACCTGAGTACACATCAAATAGGTTAGCCAATTAAAATGCCTAGTGAGTGACCCGAGGTTACCTCGTTGTGAGTGAAAAGGATAACCTTAACACTCAAGACAACCTCCAAAAATAGTTTTCCATACACTTTGAAATTTGTTTAAAAACATCATAAAGATTTACGCAAAAAGGATAGTTATGATATACAATGCAATGCAACTACCCCAGCCCATAACCACCTCATAATAGTCCATCTCACCTCAATGGCACCTACCCAAGTTCACAAGTATAACGCACAAAGCATACTACTTGATCCCCATGTAGGTTAAACTAAGACTAGTGGCAATCACACTAGCCTCATGAGGGGTAGCAACTCCCTCATGCAATTCCCTAATGGCAGGAACAACGTCTCCTCATCCTTTTTAATTGAGAAAAGAACAAAACTTATAACGTCTCCTACATCCTTTTTGGTTGAGGAAAGGACAAAACTTGTTCTCAAGGCATCACACGGTCAACCCCATCCTATATGTAATGCAATGCACAAATGGGATGCTCAAAACGTCTTTCAAAAACAACATCATAGTAATTGTTTAAAAACATCTTTAAAGGACTCATTTCATGCAATGCACACTTAGTAGTTGTACATCAGATAGCACATAAATAGTATGCATGAAATGATGATAACACACACAAATATAGTAGAAGGATGTGTACTCCCGGTAACTCACCTTCCTTCAACCTCTATGTTAGATGATACTTCTTTACTTCAAACTCCAATTACTGTTTTCCTACAAGAAAGAATATCCAACATTACTCATGACTCTAATACTAGTTTAACTTCACTAATTAGGGGTAAACTCTAAGCTAAACATTGCCTAGAAGTGGGCTTGAGCCTTAGAACCCAAAGCCCAAACCATAAAGCTCAAAACTCAAAAACTGAAGAATCTGGTAGACCTTTTTACACGGGTCGTGTTCTGCAACACGGGCCGTGTAAAACCCAGCAAATTGCATAGACCCTTTCACACGGGTCGTGTTCCAGAGCACGGGTCATGTGCGACGTGTTGTAACTTGGTTTTTGGTCCTTTCAACTCCCTTTTGACCCAAATCAAGTTCTAACGCTTTCCCTTATCCATAGACCTTGAAAGTGTTGGTTATATGCCCATCGTTATAACAAGTTGGTAATATTATTATAAATAGTAAGGTCCTTTTGGGTTACACGCAAGAGACGCTTTTGCTAAAAGAGATCGAAAATAAACTTGAGGGGTTAAGTTTATTAATATATCAAAGTAAAGATATATTAATTAGAAACTTAATGGTTAAGTTTATTAATATACCAAAGTAAAGGTATATTAATTAGAAACTTAATAAGGATAAAGGACCAAAGTGAAATATCCACAAGGGAGGGGATAAGGATGAGGAGCACTATAAATACAACCCTAGATCTGAGTTGTAGGTGCTGCCAAAACCCTAATTTTCGTCACCCTCCTCCCACCCCTCGGTATACGGCCGATTTCTTTCAAAACCCTAAGTATTACGTGCTAAAGCTTCAAGCAAAGGTATATACTACATCAACGGGTGCTGGATCGTTGTCTTGGGTGCGATTACATTAGAGGAGTTCTATTTTGGGCTCTCGTCATCCTAACAGGATCAGATCTGAGATCTAAAAGGTATTTCTTGAACCCTCTTGATTTTACAGTTACAAAAGTGTGCATGATTCTTTGATCCTGGTTGAATACGATTTTGATTTCTGTTTCCGCTGCGTTGTTTTATGCTATCGTATTCCAACAGTGGTATCAGAGCCACTTTATCATGATTTTGTACTGTTTTGATTCGATTAAAATTGTTAAAAATCTTTTTTTTTCTGATTTATCGAATCTGTTCGACGTCCGCGCCGCGGTACTTGAAATATCGCGTCGCGGGTTTTTCTAAAGTTACGATCATTAGGGTTTTGCCGCGTCGCGTTTCCTAGTGTTCCGCGCCGCGTCGTTCTTGTCATGATCGGTTTCTTTTGATTACCGCGTCGCGTTTTCTTGTGATCTGTGTAGCGACGGTCGTGATGTTTTTTTTTCTGAAAAAGTTTTCTTGATATGCTAAATAGTGAATTTTAGTTTTATATGATTGTTTAGATTAATGATTGACATTGAATGCTTGCATGCTCAATAGGATTAATAGCTAAACACAAAGTTTAAAATGTTTCAAAATTTAATGGATGATTGTTTAAATTAATTATTAACACTGCATCCTTGCGTGTTTAATAGAATTAATAGTTAAACATAATTTTCAAAGAATACTTAAAATTTTAAATGATATATATATTAGAATTGTATCTATATGTATAACTTAAAATAAAACATTGGTCAGACCATGACTAGGCTCACTCACTCTAAATGTGTTGAGAAGGTTTAAGGAGGTCTCTTCGATTCCTAATGAGGTCGGTTTTTAAATAGCATTCATTGCTTACCACCCTCACCGCCTGCCGCATTTTATTGAGTGGAGTTACCGAAAGGGTTTGATAGGACAATGTTTCAAGATAAAAGTATTACTGAAAATACAGAAGTAAAAATTGTTAAAAGATTAATAGAATTTTTCAAAAGTAAATTGGCATTTCAAACTGGTTTTAAATGTTTAAATTGACCAATTTTTGCCAATTAAAAGGTTAAAGTGTTTTAACAAGAATGATATATGCAAAACTAGATTGTTAAAAGTTGTTGACATGTTTTAAAAATTATTGGCAATTGTAATCGGATTTTAAAAGTTTAGAAGACCATTTTGCCAAAAAGAAAGTTAAAATGTTTTAAAGAACCACACATTTAACCGGGCCCTTCCGGCGTGGGAAGTGCTATAGCCAACGCGTCGGATTGGACTCGGCCAAAATGATGTGATACTCGCGATAACTCATGAATCATGGGCCGGGTGTCACGGGGGTCTTCGTGGTCGATTTACCATCCAAACTCGTGATCCCCGGCATACCCGTCACGAGAGAGAGGATGAGCATGATGGGATTAAACATACCATTGATCAGATTCAATGAATCCCAAAAGATCTAGAAGCTTCATAGAGATTGAAGTTGGAAAAAGAGTATTGCCTACCTAAATAACTTCTGGGGGTGACTACGACATACCTCTTCACCACCAAAAGCGAAATATGGATTCTAGCCTTAAGTAAAATAATTTTATGGGTAATTAATTTATTAAGGGATAATCAAACTAAACAAAACTCTATTTTAGATGTCAACCAAAGAAAGTTTGAAAGTTACAAGTTTTTTTTACTGCGTGGCTTCCTCGATCAAAGTAAGTTCAACGGCATAGATTATGCGTGTTGGTTCCACAACTTGAGAAGAGTACTCAATGTCGAGGGAAATTTTATATGATTAAGGAACAAGTTCCTATGGATTATCCAGCCAGATCCACTAGTGCTGAAATAGACGGTAAATCATCTTAGACGTCTAAATGATTCGAATAAGGTTGCTCGTTTCATGTTAGACACTATGATTCCCGAGCTTCAAAAAGATTGTGGGGTCTTGGTGCTTTGACATGATTAACCGGCTTAAGGACATGATCCAAGAGCAGGTTAAATGGGAACGATTCGAAGTCATGAAAGCATTATTTGGATGTAGGATGTTACTAGGATGGAGAGTCAATACCCATGTGTTTAGCATAAGAGGGTACGTTGACCAAATGTGAATGTTGGGATTTCCAACAAGTCGGGAGTTAGTCACGGACATTGTCCTTAACTCGCTGACTAGTTCTTATGATTAGTTCATTCTGGACTTCATTATATAGAACTTAAAAGGACCCTTCGAGAGATTACATAGTATGTTGAGGAAAGTAGAACTTTACATGGCTAGGGAATCCAACACCATAGTTCCTAAAGGAGGTGTCAAAAGGAAAAGGACAAACCCTACCAAGGGAATGATTTTCCTAAAGAAACCTCAATACTGAAATTCTGAGGAAGATTTTGTTTCCACTGAAAGGATGTGGGATATGGAAGGCATAAATGCTCAAGATATCTGACGCAATAGAAGTAGTTGCAAGCCAAAGAGTATGGCACTTTAGGTATATTTGTAATTCCATAAGTGCTTTGCTTATGACCAGTATTGCCATTTTAATGGGCAGAGACCGGAATAAAGCAGAGGTACAAACCATGGAGAGCTGGATCGAATCATGGACTATAAGCAGCTTACTTTCATCCATAGGATTATGAACCAACTTCTCTATAGTGTTTTAGTTTATGGTTTTGCAATTTGAAGATTATTGATGTGAACATTGTTTCATCAGATGGTTTTGACTTGGTTTAAATACAGGTTGTTTTAAATAAAAGTTATTTTAAAAGTTATTTTGAAACAAAGTTATGGTCATTACATCTATGAGAACTGGTTCACAACAATAGTTCGAAAAGATTGATTCAAGAGAATCCAAATGTTTGGATTAATGGTATGAGTGGAATTGTCTAGTTTTGTAAACTTGAAAGAAGCTACCAGAACTCCAGATGGATAGGATTCTGGAGATCATTTGACTGAAAGTCTTATGATAACTGCTATTCTTGTCTACATAGAGAGATAACTATACACTGCTCACAAGTTATTGTGGGCAAAGGCTGAGAATCTATTGGACCTTGTACATCTAATGTATTTGGACCGTTCAGTTTTCCACTAAACTGTCTAAAATACTTTATTGAGTTTGAAACCTATATGGTGATCAGTACTTTAAGAACAGAGTATTGAATCAAATGAGCAAAGGATGAGAATTCTAAATCCAAGTGCGGATAAAGAGTTTCTTAGTCAAAGATTTTACAATCATCTAATGGACTATGAAAATTGTTTCAACAGTCAAATCCACTTAGAACGCTACGAGCATCGTATGGTGTGTCTGAGTTATAATCGAACATAAAGGTTCGACTTATGATGGATTGTATTATGCTTCCAATCTATGTCTGAGGTTAAACCTTAGAGACAATAGAGTCCTAACCCTTGCACAACCACAAAAGGTTCTATAAACACTTTCTGAGAAATATGGAGTGTAGATGTTTCTTCACTAGCATATTTAAAAATTTAGGGTATTGAGACTTACGGTTTACCGTGTAGCTCAGAGGATGCCGATTAACAGAAGTGTTATTCCATTAGAGTACTTGGATATAATAAGCATTTTGACAACAGTATGATGTTGTATAAATGGCAGTCTTCTATGATAGGAAGCTGATATTCAAGAAAGCAGTGGGAGCCTGACTGATCTTGATGAGACTCAAAGGATCAAAGAGCCTGATGTTGGCACTAGCACTCAACCAGAGGTAGTAAAACATGTTGAGACTTAGTAAGAGTTTGCTGAGGAATCTAACATAACTCCATCTCCTGTTCGAGAAACTGATAAAGGACGTCATACACCTGGTTTTCATGAATTACATGTTGACGAAGGTGATGAATGTCTGGTGGATCATTGTGACCCTACCAATTATCGAAAGTCGTAGCAGGCCCCTTGGGTTGCCTTAAGGAAATAGATGATGGAGAGCGAGATGAAATCCATATATGATAACCAAGTTTGGAACCTGGTTGATCAAACATCTGGCCTTAAAATAGTTGGGTGTAAATGGGTCTTCAAGAAGAAGACAGACGTGGATGGAAAGGTACACACATACAAAGCCAGACTGGTGGCAAAGGGTTATACTCAAACCCAAGGGATTGATTATGAGGAAACTTTTTCACCAGTGGTGATGATTAAATCTATTAGGATATTGTTTGTCATCGCAGCATTTTATGACTACGAAATATGGCAAATGGATGTAAAAACCGCTTTCCTGAACGGAAAGCTTTCAGAGGATGTGTATATGACACAACTAGAGGGTTTTGTATAGTCCAAATATCCTAATAGAGTGTGTAAACTTGTGAAGTCGATTTATAGACTCAAACAAGCATCTCGTAGCTGGAATCTCTGCTTCGATGAGAAAATCAAAGAGTTTGGATTTTCGAGAAGTAAAGATGAGTCATGTGTATATGTCAGAGCTAGTGGGAGCATTGAAGTCTACCCTATGTCGTACACAGATAGCAAAGTTCTCATGTAAATGTCCCTATCTCGAGAAATATGAAATAAATGAGAATTGCTATGCTATAAATGACACAGGAGAGACTTAATGCGTATGAAGCATTTTGATCTATGGAGATAGAATTAAGTGCTCCATAGGGATTTGGGAAACAAAAGTGAACTATGTAAATGTCAGTGCTAGTGGGAGCACTGAAGTCCAACCTATGTTGTACGCAGATAGCAAAGTTCTCATGTAAACGTCCCTATATCAAGAAATCATAAATAAATGAGAATTGCTATGCTATAAATGACATAGGAGTGACCTATTGCATATAAAGCATCATGATCTTTGGAGGTAGTACTAAGTGCTTCATAAGGATAAGCTAGAGTACATGAGCAGTCGGATCTAGATATACAAGACTCCTATAAGGGATTCAAGTTTCTGTATTAGGGTTTAGGACTGAGTAAAACTCAGAGTCCTAGTTCCATTAAGATCCTGGATGAGATAAGTTGAGTCTCGTATGCACTTGCATATGGATCAATCGCATAATGTACAAGACCTAATGTATCATATGCCTTGAGCATGATGATCTGACATTAGGCTAATCCTGGCAAAATTCAAATGGATGGGAGTCACGAAGTATTTTAAATGTTTAAGATAGTCTTGATCCATTATAGTATGGGAGAACTCAGTGTAAAGAAGCACACTGATACTAGCTTCCAAAACTAATAGAAACGGATCTTGTACGCAGTCAGGATCCGGGTTCTTACCAAAAGAGACATCTCAGTTAATAGAGCTACATCGAATGAGGCAAGATAGCTGATCTGATCACTAAGTCAATGTCTCGGACTAAGCAAGATCGTTCATGCTAAGTCCATATGCATTAGATTTGCAAATGAATTGACTTTGAGCGAGGTTAGTATAGTTTGATTTGTATTAGGAACTTAAGCAATGAAAAACTCTATCTGATATGAAGATTATTATGTGGAGAACATAATATATGCATAAAGGCAGTCATTTCATTAGTTTATCATTGTGTTCCGATTTTGCGTGTTTTATTGACTTCCTGAATAATTTAATTATTATTCAAACTGTCCACAGTCGGTCATACTTTTGGGAGTAAGTATTGATTCAAGACTGACATGAGGAATTGGTAGTTTGTCCATAGAGATGGACATAGCATGGAGATGCACTAATTCTCATGTGTACTTAATAGGGATTAAGTATTGGAGTAACCTACACTTAGAGATTACTTCATGGAATCTGTCACGAGTAATTCTAAGATGGTTATATCTTATATTCTTCAAGCGGAGATGCATTGATTCTTTGTCCTGCAGTCTGTTGTGCCTTGGTTTTCTCCAACGTTGTCCGTAACTGGAAGCCATACAGGGAATGTCCAGGTATGACATGATGTGTAGGCAAGATCCGTGTAGTCAAAGTTTATTTGTTCCTTTTGCCTTAATAGGAGAAGTGATATCCATGGGCCCCTCGATGATTTGGTGCTGACAGCAAGTGTACGGCCGTACCGAGACTGAATTGATATAGAATCAATAGTGCAGTTTGTTGTGGTCATCACAAATCTCTATCGGGAAACATAATATTGAATGTTTGAGACTGACATGATTCCATGTCAGACGTTCATAAGGATATCTTTTAGAACAAAGGAATATTCGATCACTTGCCTAAGGGCTGTTTCATTAGATGAACACGGCACTTGTCTAGGATGACATACACCTTACTAGGTTAAGGAATATTAGACCATACAGTTGTTATAACAAGTGCAAGTGGGAGACTGTTGGTTATATGCCCATCGTTATAACAAGTTGGTAATATTATTATAAATAGTAAGGTCCTTTTGGGTTACACGCAAGAGACGATTTGGCTAAAAGAGATCGAAAATAAACTTGAGGGGTTAAGTTTATTAATATATCAAAGTAAAGATATATTAATTAGAAACTTAATGGTTAAGTTTATTAATATACCAAAGTAAAGGTATATTAATTAGAAACTTAATAAGGATAAAGGACCAAAGTGAAATATACACAAGGGAGGGGATAAGGATGAGGAGCACTATAAATACAACCCTAGATTTGAGTTGTAGGTGCTGCCAAAACCCTAATTTTCGTCACCCTCCTCCCACCCCTCGGTATACGGCCGATTTCTTTCAAAACCCTAAGTATTACGTGCTAAAACTTCAAGCAAAGGTATATACTACATCAACGGGTGCTGGATCGTTGTCTTGGGTGCGATTACATTAGAGGAGTTCTACTTTGGGCTCTCGTCATCCTAACAGGATCAGATCTGAGATCTAAAAGGTATTTCTTGAACCCTCTTGATTTTACAGTTACAAAAGTGTGCATGATTCTGTGATCCTGGTTGAATACGATTTTGATTTCTGTTTCCGCTGCGTTGTTTTATGCTATCGTATTCCAACAAAAAGGACATGATTCAAGACCAATTTGCACATATTCAAACTCAATTTAAGGTGTTCATAGCTTAACCCATTTAGAACTTGGTCCATAAAGCTCTTAAACATGAAATCCCCAACTCCATTCTTTCACTTGGTAATTAACAAAGGGAATTCCTTCTTCCAAGGGTTTGGAATCATTAGGAATCACTCTAATCTATCATAGAAACACATTGGGGTACAAGTGTTGACTCAAACACCAAGGATTCACCCATAGATGGGTTTTCCCCAAAAGTTAGGGTTCATATGAATCGACAAGCACCAACAATGGTTTCCAAGCATTCAATAATCATAATATGGAAGGATATCTACTAGAATTCGATACATATACTTTTGGATCATAGATTTCATCTCCCCATCCTGGAACTCGAATTCACCCCCATTTCTTCCCCAAAAGTGGGTTTTCAACAAGAACACTAGATTCCTTACCTTAAATCTTCAAGGAAATGATGCAAACTACTTAGAGCTTGATGAAATTGGGCTACTCCACTTGAATCATCCTTGAAATCGCCTCTCCCTTTGCTCTTCTTCTCCAACTCGTGAAAATGAGAAGGTGTGGGGTTTTTCCCCAACTAAAGCTTCAAGTTTTCCATATTTGCCAAATAGTCCCTCCAGCACAACTAACTCTTATATATTTGCTATAAGGTCCTTCCCCGCCACTACTAGAGTTCCAGTTTTGCATAAAGGTCCTCCTTCTAGAATTTACCATGGTAATTTCCTTTTTCATCCACAATTATCTACTCCAGGCCAAATATTTCTTCTAAATTGTAAATTCTCATTTTATTATTTTTATTAATTATTTTAATCATTTAAATTGTATCTTATTTTTATTTATTAAACTTTTTACCCTAAATTAAGGATGTTACACTATTCTTGAGTACTAATAGAGGATCTTGTAGTCTTTGAAAACGTATCTACAAAAAAACGTTATAATATTAGTATCATAATGTATATGAAAATTAAGCAAAAATATATAGAAAAACTTACCAAATTTCATAGCCGCCATCTTCTCATTCATTTCATCTATGTCTTTACTCTTCATGGCACAATCAAGTTCAATATCAATCGATGAAAACTGTATCCAATCTTATGCACAAATTAAAGCTTCCGCGGTTTCAGTGTTAACTGTACTCCTATACCTATCGATAAATCTGTCACCGGTACTAAATGCCGACTAGGATGCAACCATAGAGATCGACATTATTAAAACATGTCTAGCTACTTTAGACAATATGGGGAATTTGACTGAATTTTCTTTCCACCAACTCAAAAGATCAAACGTTGGTCCCTTTTTCCCTCCCATTCACTAAATAGATCTCTACCTCACTTTTAGTATCTTGACCCTCATAATCTAATTTGTCAAATTCAAGCTCCAAATCTATATCCATCTCATCAAAGCTACTTGACTTTTAACCAAAACCACAAATCTTTTTTTTTTGTGAATTTATTTTTTCCACTTTACTCTTGTAATGGTCAAACAAATCTTGAAGAGTCTTAGTCACTTTTCCCAATATCTCTTTGCTTTTATCGGAATTCTTGCCATAGATCGTTTCAATGCAATAATTGACGTATCGATGTTTGTTGCGAGGATCCAAAACAACCGCAACATAGAGTAAATAATTCATATTATCTACGTTGTCCCAATATTTATCATACTTAGCTTTCATCGACATTGCCATATTTCTCTTTTGTACATCTATAATCAAGCACATTCGGGTGATGGCGGCTTGCATTTTCACAAAATCGGAAAAAAATATGGGATGTTACGTACTTTGAACCAGAAATTTTCGTAGTAACATCAAAAAATATTTTTAAGTACTCGATCAAATTCCTATTTTAAAGATAAATAAGAATATGTTAGTATTCAAATGAAGAAATACAAAGTACGAACTACAACAGTTAATTATACCTAGCCTCTTCCCAATCAACACCACTCAGAGCACTAACTACTCTAGCCTTTCTTTTCTTTTTTCTTGTGTTGGCTTCCAAATCTTCCTCCGCTTCGGTGCGAAAATAAGCTCCATAAGAAGAATCTATCGTGTGAAGCCTATAAAGAAAATAATACAACAATATGATAATAGTTTTATTAATTAAAGGAAAATAATATAACATATATAGATTCCAAATAAACACACCTTTCAAACGCATTCTCATAGATGACGGTTGTTTCCAACATTAAATATGTTGAATTCCATCTTGTATCAACATTAAACGAGGGATTTTGGTTGCATCTTATTTCAACACGAGCAACACAGTCTTCAAATGTTTTATATCGAGCTAGTGATGATCGCACATATGTCACGGCGTTTTGAATTCTAGTAACATCATCAAATTGCTCTTCCAAACCATCTCTAACCACTAAATTGATTATATGTGCACAACAACGTGTAACATCCGTATTTTGGGCCAAGGGGTTTTGGACTTAAATCGACAAAATAAAATTCTTGAAAGTTTAAAATAAATTCAAAAGCTTTTATTTAACATAAAAGAATAAACGATTTTCTAAAATATTCCAATGTTTCATAAGCCGTTTGCTGCAATATACAAATGTTGTAAACATTTTTTTTTTGGAACCAGCGAATAGATATATGGTTTCACATGAGGGTAATCAGTCCCGCAACCCAGGGCGGTTGGCGATTACCTAAGGCGCAAAGGCCTTTTCCCTCCACCTAATTCGCCTTTCCAGGAAAATCCCCCACATGGGGTTAGTCGGAGTCGAACTCCAGACCTCCCACCATATGGGTATATAACCCGGATGCATCCACCCAGCTAGGCTGGGCTTCACTTGCACAAATGTTGTAAACATTAATATTTTCCTCAAATAAGAAATTACTATTTTGACAATAAATTTCATTATAATAATAATGACATGATTACATGTGGTGAATCCGATTGTATAAACTTTCCATAATTCCTAAATTGTTTAACATAGGATCGCTACTCAACTAAAATGCACATTTTCAAACCCCATACTTTTATGCAATTAGGAATTTATCGGTTAGGTATTATGTTGACATTTTGGTGATTCATATTAAAGGTTTTAAGGATGATTTAGTAATTTTATAAACAATTATTAACTACTTAAAATAACGAACTTTATTATGTTTTTGATTGGTTGTCATTTTATCTTCATAAATGAAGTTTTTATTATAACTAGATGATTTAGCAAAGTTGCTAAAATTTGAAGGAAACATCTAAGGGTATCTTGGTAATTTTTACTGAAAAGAGAAGGGAATTTTAATAATTCTACTTAATATGGAAAATACAATAAATTAAATAAAGGGTAATTTGGTAACTTCCTAATAAGGACATAGTCATTCTCATAGATGTCGAGCACTAGTGGATGCTCCATATTATTGTACTCCCTCCGTCCCAAAATTATTGTCCACATTTGAATTTTTTAGTCTTTCATCTTCAACTTTGTCGTTAAAGAATTCCATTTGTATTCTATTATTTTTGATGAAAATTATACCAATAGAAAAACATTTTAAAAAACTATCCGTTTATATATTTTTTGTCAAATACTATATAACAAAAACATAGATATTCGTGGTCAAAGTTAAAGTAAAAAGACTTTGATTTTTCAAAGTGGACAATAATTTTGGGACGGAGTTAGTAACAAATTTCAGGTTTGGGAAGGATTTAGAGGGAATGATATCTAGAGAGAGAAAGTGTAGTGTGAGAGAGAGAGAGGTGGTCGAGCTGGGATGCCAATGGGTGGTTCTCCACCACCGTGGCAATGTTGTATCAGGTCAATGGGAATTTGAGGGAGAAGGCGGTGGCCTGAGTTTCCATTTCCGACGATCCAGTGGCGGTGTGGAGATCCTCCGTTGTACACTTAGGTAGGAGCACGATTGTGAGATGGTGAGGGACGGTAGTGGTCAACCCAGGGCAGATGTGGGTTGAAGCAACCCACATGGAGGTGGAGAAGTTGATGGTGGGAATGGAGGGTAGGATATATCATCAGGAGTGCATCGCTGCTAGCCCCTGGTTCGTCACTCCGGTGGTGATAATGGGAGTATGAGTTAGCGCCTCACTGGTCCATTTATCGCTGGAGGTGGAGCTGAGTTAGGTCAGGTCGATACCGTGATGGTCAGATAGCAGTGAAGCATCACAGTTGATGACGGTGGCTGGATCTTTGGCCATCGTTGGAATGAGAAAAGGGACAGTGGCTGAAACCAAGGAGGTTGAGAGGAGGAGGAATTGGGTCCTTGTCACCGGGGGAGAAGATTGGGTGGTCAGAGAGGTGAGTGTCTCGCCGGAGATGGAAGGTTCGTCGGTGAAGAAGGTCTGGTCGTGATGAGGGGGGGTCGCCTGAGATGTAACGTCGCCGGTACAAGGGGTGTGCGACGGCTCCTTGCCGGAGAAGAAGAGGTAAGTTTCATTTAGTTTGACTTTTCATTCTAGGTCAAATATTTCGAATCTTTTTTTGGAACCAGCGAATAGATATATGGTTTCACCTGAGGGTAATCAGCCCCGCAACCCAGGGCGGTTGGCGATTACCTAAGGCGCAAAGGCCTTTCCCCTCCACCTAATTCGCCTTTCGAGGAAAATCCCCTACATAGGGTTAGTCGGAGTCGAACTCCAGACCTCCCACCACATGGGTATATAACCCGGGTGCATCCACCCAGCTAGGCTGGGCTTCACTTGCAAATATTTCGAATCTAAGATCAGGCTTTTAGTCGTGGACACCGTTTTGGGTTTTATGTTAGTTGGGCCGTTTAACTTTTGGGCCATTCAATATTGTAGTTAGACTCTAGCTAGACCAATTAAGATGACACCAAATGGATTTTAAATTGTTGGATTTAGGCTTTTTAAGTTGGGCTGTTATAGTAAATTTGATGGACTAATAAATTTGGACTCTATAGTTAGATTTAAACCTTTGAACTCATTAATTGATTAAATGGAATTAATTTCTTTAATTTTATTTAATCAATTATTTATTCAAGATGTTAGATTCTTAATTAAATCCCTTCAAACCTATTACTAAAATTAACTTGAGTTTTAAGATGGGTTTAAGCCTTAAAGATGTACATTAAGTATTAGATGTCTATTTCTTTGAGTAAAATGTTATTTAAGAAAAGATGTGACTTTTAGAACATGGTGAGTTTAAGCATGACACGTCGCTTAAGATAATCTAAAGGGTGGACAATTAGATCTGGTTCTCGTATTGTCAAAAGTTTAATTATTAGATGAGACCTCAGTTAAATTTAGGTAACGATGACACCCTTAGATCATGCATTTATCTTTATACGTTTGATCTCATAGGGATTTGGAGATCGAAGGGGTGATGTCTGAGATTGAGCGTTTCCTGGCAAGACGATTTTATAGAGGTTACTGTTGACTTTCAGTCGGCACTGAGGTGAGTTTACGGGGAGTACACATCCTCAATATTATCTTTTGTGTGTGTTGTCAACTATTTTTCATGCATGTCTTTATGTGCTACTTGTTATATGAGTACTATGTGTGCATTGCATGAAATGAGTCCTTTTAAAGATGTTTCAAACAAAGGCTACGATGTTGTTTTTGAAAGACGTTTTAAGCATCCTATTGTGCATTGCATTCCATATAGGATGGGATTGACCGTGTGAGCCTTATGATGACCTTAAAGATGATGGGATAAAATAGCCACCTTGATGATGATTATTCCACATAGAGGGTTAAGATGGGCCCTCAAACGATGTTTGTGGAATTGTTCTCGACAATAGGGAACAGCATGGGGGAGTTGTTAACCCTCATGGGGCTAGTGTGATGGCCACTAGTCCTAGTTTTGCCTATACGGGGATCGAGTGACATGCTTTGTGCGTGTCATTTGTGAACTTAGGTAGGTGCCATTGTGGTGAGTTGGACTTTTATGAGATGAACATGGGTTGGGATAGTTGCATCATGCATTGCATTACATTTCATAGCTATCCATTTTTGAGTAAACCTTTATGACGTACAAATGTTTTATACAATTTTTGATATGATGAGTTATATAACTTTAAAATGTGTGTCAAAACTATTTTGGGGGTTTGTCCCGAGTGTGGTAGTTCACTGCCCACTCTAAATGGGTCAGCCTCAGGTAAGCTCACTAGGTATTCCATTGCCTAACTTATTTTGATGTGTACTCAGGTTGAGGAGTTAAGAGAACTGTAGAGGATCTGGATATTTTAGAAGGCCACAGATTGTATGGTTTCATTTGAGCTGTGTAATGGTATTCGGATTGTAACAACCTCGCTCTTTTACAAACCAAGATATTATTATTAAAGTGGGACCAAATGATTTTTCCACAATTTAAACTCTGAACGATTTCTTAACAAACCCAGTGTGTTTTAAAAACGGTTTTGAATGAAATTTGCCTTTGAAGAGGCGTTATTCACCGTGATAGTAAACACATTCTCAATACCCCAGTTTTGGTATACACTCATAAACAAGCCTCCTAATGGTGTCGCCCCTATGATTCTCTGTTGGATAAAAATTTAGGATCATTTTCCGTAAGACCCAATCATCGTCAATCCAATGTGCCGTAAGGCACATATAATTTACGTTCTGAACCAATGACCAAGTGTTAGTAGTTAGACATATAATTTACGTTCTTAACCAATGACCAAGCAGGGGCGGTGCTGTGCACCGGCTCAACTTTTGCGGGCCTTTGTAAATTTTTTTTCTAGTACGTTGCACCCCCTCGGAAAAAAATGACACCCACTAATTAACTTAAACTTTGGATTTTGATCAATTACCCACAAAAGTGCACCCTTTTTTCTATAAGTGCACCCTTTACATTCCGGGAAATTTTTTTTTGCACCCCCTAGTGATAATTCCTGGATCCGCCACTGTGACCAAGTGTCAGTAGTTAGACATATTGTTTGTCCTTTCATCACATCTTTGACTGTTTCAGCCTCTTGTTCATAAATGGATAAACAATCTCGAGCGACAATAAATCTAGATAGGAGCTTAAACTTAGGATTCAATTCCCACACAAACTCCTTAAAACCATCATCATCGACAATGCTAAAAGGTTTATTGTCTTTAATACACATTCTGGCAAGTGATATCTACACCTCTCTTGACTAAACGAATGCTTAGCCAAAGACCCACTCGCCTCAGTACCTGTACCTTTTTGGCTTAAAGCTTAAAGTCGTTTGTTTCTTTTTGTCGACTTTTTTATAAAGTGGGGAGGTCCTACATGATTGTGTTAGATGATTGAGTAATCCAAATGTACCATTCCTTCTAATGCCAAAAGCTAATACTTTGCCACAATGTTTGCATTTTGAAGATGTAGCGCCTTTGACATTTGCAAAAGGCTCCCAAATAATGGATCTTAACCTCGTTGTGTCCTTCTTTTCTTCTTCATTGTTACCTTTGCCCGTTAATGGGACTTCAACTCCATCATCATTTTGACAATCAACATCAATTATACCTTCATTGCTAGCCATTATGAAACACAAACAATCTGATAAGCCCAAATTGATAAGCATAATTTCTGATAAGATAAATTTCAAGTATACTTAATCTGTTAAGCACAATTTCAGATCAACATAATTGATAATCACAATTTATGTTGTTAAATACAATTTTAGAATTTATAATCACAATTTCTGATAGAGGTAAGAGACAGAGACGAGAGGTAAGAGACAGGGGGTATAGACGAGTTCACAATTTTTTATAAGCACAAATTATGTTGTTAAATGTTAAGCATAATTTTAGAATTGATAATCACAATTTCTGTCTTCTGATATGATAAGCACGACAGAGACGAGAGGTAAGAGACAGGGGGAAGAGACTAGTTCACAATAAAATATGCTAAGCACAAATCAACTGAAACACAAACAATCTGATAAGCCAAAATCGACTGTTGAGTGATGTATACTTCAAGACTTCAAGTTACTTCAACTTTCTGAGATTGGAGTTAAAAAAAACTCGAGTGGTTGTTAACGGCGGAAGAAAAGAGAGACGATAGCTGGCCTGTGTCGAGTGGGCGGTGGCCGCCGGCCGGTGTCCGTGATATTAAGCAACAAGAGAGCTGCGAGAGACTGAAGGCTGTAGGAATTGAGAGACGGTCGAAGGCTGCGAGAGACGATGCGAGTCGAACGAAACTGAGAAGTCGGGAACCGAAATTAGGTCAAAGTCATGAGAAATTGAAATCCCGCTCAATGCTTCGTATTTTGTTTTTATTTAGATTATTTAATTAATATAAAAATTATATAATTATTTAAGTATGCAGTGCAGTTACTCAATGCGGTACGGTTGCGGTTATTACGGTTTGGTATATTCTCTATAACTGCATGACACCGATTTTTTTCGGTTATTTCAAAATTTAAAATCGCACCATCGGTTATTGTATCGGTTGCGGTTAATCGGTTATTTTACGGTTTTTACGGTTTTTTAACCATACAATTTAATTTTTGCTCACCCCAAGATGCAACACAACCAAAACTAAATTAAACACATTAAAGGATGATCTTACTCAACTCATTATTTAATTGAAACTTTTAGCACAAAATATGTGGGAGTTTCATCACTTGTTTCATAACGACGGTGATTGATACCCAAAATCCCAAATTCATCTACGAACATTAAAATCACACTGACCGTAGACTCTTCAAACTCCCCCAAAACCTCTCAACTTTGCAGCTACCAAATCTCGGTTCATATCAAATCCACCGATCTCTGCGTATGTATGCATAATCCTACTCTACCTTTGTAGTTTAATTTCCTACGATTTAATGGGGCTTTTCAAGAAAGTCGCGGGATTACTAGGGTTTGGAAATCACGATCACGAAGTCAACAAGGAGCACGATGAAGACAAAGATACTAGTGGGAACAATCATCTGAACTCAGTTGAAGATATTCATCATCATAATTATAGTAATCTCCCTCGTAAAGGATTTAGTGTCCCCGTTCAAGTTCCTGTAGATAGAGCTCATAAAATCGGCCCAATTTTAGTTCCCTGTGGAGCCGGCGATGGCGGCGTGCAGGTAATTCTCTTGATTTGTTTCTTTTTCCGAATCTCCGTTTTGTAAATTATCGCTATTGTTTGATGGTCAAATCTATTGCTTCCTCTTAACTTCCTACCAAATTTCTTTTTGTTAAACGTGCATCCAGTTAGGAACAGATTGGTCAGTTAGAGGGTAATTTAAGTAGATTTGTTCGTGTTTTATAATCTGTGTTTGCCTTCGATGATCCATTTGGTTAGTCGACAGATTCTGGCTGATAGATCATTGATATATGTGAATCGCTTCTTCACAGATATCTGAATCATGTAATCAAATGAGTGCCATATGTATCAATTTTGTCACTTGAAAATACTAGCAAATGCCAGTTGGAGGTTTACCTGTGTACAATCTAGTGCAGGAAGGAACATTGTTTCTGCCTCATAACCTTAAGGTCATGTTTATATGATGGAATTGAGAATGGAATGGAACAGTTCATTCCATTGAACTGAAAAACAAGTTGTTTGTTTGGTCTCATGGAATGGAATGGGCCATTCTTGAAGGAATGTGAATCGTTCCATTCTGTTCATGTTCATCTTTATTATGTAATTATTAATGAGAAACCTTTTTCTAGAAGTTCACCAGTTTTACTTTTTAAAGCTAACTACAAAATATGCATTTTATTATAATCCTAAATTTGGATCTTAATGAGCTTTTATTGTGTATATTCTTTTATTCTTATAAATAATTTCACTTTAATAAAATATACTCAGTTACTGTATTGTACTTTGAATTTTTATGTTTTATTACGACATAATACTTGAAAATTCTATCCACTTATAACAGTGATAATTGCTTTATATCTGGATAATAACATAGATATAATTTAGTTGAGTTTTCAAACTACAATGTTTTAACCGGAATACATAAAAGGGTATTTTAGACATTTCACATTTTTGTGTGTTATTGTGATGATTTAGGGCTTAGGATGGTACACACGTCGTTTGAGGATAGACGAAGAGGGAGATGTTGCAGACGAGTTTCTTGAAGAGAAGCTTCTAGAAACCGAAGATACAACAAACCATCAAAAGCAACAAATTTTCCCCAAAATTGAAGTAAAATTAAACACAAAATCAGCAAAAGCAAGAAACCCGGTTTTATCGCGTGAAGGTACGATCCAACAGTACGTGGAATACCGGGGTCGGTTACTGCTCGCGTGAAACGCTTTTTGCAAGTCTTAGAAGAATTGTATATCGGCTGTGTGTGTTGTGGTTTTGAATGTGATTGGCTTTCTCGTTTATATCAATCGACTAACATTTATCTCATTTTACTTGCTGTTTTACGTGTTTGCCCATGGGTGGATTGGTTTCCGAACAAAATTAGTCTTTTTCTCTTGAGGGTATTTTAGACGTTTGATTCTTAGTTAATATTTATCTCGTTGTTTGGCCTTCGTATGTGTATTTTTGAACATCATGTGAGGTCATGAACTTCTTTTTGCACGTATGAGATCGAGAATGAGTCGTTGTCCCGCCTTCTTGGATGAGACAAAACACTACAATTTTTATTAGTATGAGACAAAATTTGAGTATTGACCATGTGTCATCATCTTGGATGGGACAAAAGCTAGCAATTTTTGTCCTATTGATATCAATACTGCTATGAGACAAAAATTGTGGGTACTAATACTGTACTGGATGAGAAAGAAAACTTGCAATTTTTGTTTCATCGACATCGGTACCCGTATGAGACAAAATTTGTGAGTACAAGTAGAGAACACGTCCCATCTTTTTGTTACATACAAAAATCTTGCAACTTTTGTCCTGTAGTATGGCGGTATATGAGACAAAAGTTTACAATTTTTGTACATGTTTAACCTTCTATGATGGGACAAATGTTGGATATGTAAATATATTGGACAAAAAATTGAGCAATATTACATGTCCAAAAGTTGGATGTGTACATATACTGGACAGAAAATTGAGCAGTATATATACATGTCCAATCTTCTACGATGGGACAAAAATTTACAACTTTTGTTTCAACTTATACGAGTAGTAGTATCACTACTTAGTAGCTAGTATTATTTTTTATTTAACATTTGTGTATCATATTATTTGGTGGTGATAAGAAGGATGGTTGGAGGAGATTTGTAAGCAACTACATCAAGCTACTATCCTTGTGCCCAAACAACGGTTGAGTCTTATATGTTTAGGAAGCCTATACGGACAAAAGAAAAAAAAAAATTTAGATGACAAAGATAATATTAAAAAGATAAATTGAGAAACATGGAAGCAGATTTTTTTATTGCAAATAAGTACCATAATACGAAAAAGCAAAGGTTTTTTTTTTTTTTTTTTTTTTTTTTTTTTTTTTTAATTGAGAAACATGAATATCCAATTCTAACACTCAATATTTGCATGATAAATGAATACCCAAAGTACTGTTTCAAATATGTTGAACTAGTATGGATTTTTTTAATAGAAAATTAATATCGAGTGTGTAAGACTTTCATGACATTCAATGACAGTCGTCACGTCAGTGACACGTCAACAAGACAACATCAGGACACATTCCAGAAAATTGAAGACAGCATAACCCTTTTTAATTTTCATGTCATCAATTTATTTTACATTTTTTAAATTAAAATCAAACATTATAAATTAATTTAAAAAACATAATATTAAAATTAAAATCAAAACATTACATTAAATTAAAAAAACATTAAAATAAAAATATTAAACATTTCTTAAAATAAAAAAAACTAGTTATCTAAATATTTTTTTCAACGCCTCGAGTGCCTCGAGGTCACGATCACGGGTGGTGGTGATGGAAAAGGTTGTGGAAAAGGTGAGTATTGGTAATGTATATGGGTAAGGTGGTGATGGGTATGGAAATTGGGGTGGTGGAGATAAACCTATAAGTAAGCTCGTAAACGTACAATTAGGCGAATAATTAACGTTATATTCGCCTAATCGAAAGGGATTTAGGTTTGGCGGTAGGGTGTTGGGATCGTTTTCCATTGTGTGTATAATACATGGATGTAAAATGTATAGAAGGTTAAATTGTTGTGTGTAAAAATATGTATGAGATAAAAGTATTTAAAGAAAAAATTTGGATTTTTTTTTCTTTTATTCACCAACGGCCACATTCAACGGTCATATGACCGTTGTATCACGTCTTACGAGTGACAACCTAACAACCGGGGGGGGGGGGGGGGTGTAGCTGCCATCCTTCCCGCCAAGCTGGCAGAACGCAAGGATGGTGCGTCCACCCACACCCATAACCTTAGGGCCCAAATATGTCTTCAAACTTTAGATCCTTATTTTGAAGATACAATCCCTAAAATCGAAATTAACATAAAATGTGTTCACTATTATGCAATTTATCCTCAATAAAAATAAGTTTTTTGGTTTGATTTGGTTTAATATCGAAATTGTATATTTTATTTCCAAATTGAAGACAACATCATTTTAGGTTTATATTTTTTATATAAGAGGATCCGGATTTATATTTAAAATCTTAACGTCAAATCAGCTCGAAATTCGAATTTGGACAACTCTTTTTATAATGCTTTAACTCTCAAATTAGTGAATACCAACAAGTCAATTCGGTGATATTTTTTTATTATAGAAAAGAGGTTCGCGATTCAATATTTTTATATCCACTTTTATCTTAGTTTGTAAATGTTTTATTTGTTTAACAATAATATGATAAAGTAGTTTTTTTATTATCAATTCATAGATGTATTAATTATCAGAACGGAAGCTGGCAGAACGCAAGGATGGTGCGTCCACCCACACCCATAACCTTAGGGCCCAAATATGTCTTCAAACTTTAGATCCTTATTTTGAAGATACAATCCCTAAAATCGAAATTAACATAAAATGTGTTCACTATTATGCAATTTATCCTCAATAAAAATAAGTTTTTTGGTTTGATTTGGTTTAATATCGAAATTGTATATTTTATTTCCAAATTGAAGACAACATCATTTTAGGTTTATATTTTTTATATAAGAGGATCCGGATTTATATTTAAAATCTTAACGTCAAATCAGCTCGAAATTCGAATTTGGACAACTCTTTTTATAATGCTTTAACTCTCAAATTAGTGAATACCACCAAGTCAATTCGGTGATATTTTTTTATTATAGAAAAGAGGTTCGCGATTCAATATTTTTATATCCACTTTTATCTTAGTTTGTAAATGTTTTATTTGTTTAACAATCATATGATAAAGTAGTTTTTTTATTATCAATTCATAGATGTATTAATTATCAGAAGTTCTGTAATATATCAAAAGATTACAAAATAAATTATAAAAAAATATATTTTACTGCATGTATAAAATATTATTTTCGACTGAACAAACTAATATAAAACATTAAAATGTTATTTGATAAAATTTTCCTACAAAATGTAAGTATAACGGGACTAGTTGTTTAATTTTACTATTACATAGAGACCATTTGTGTAATTGTTATATTTCCTACTATTACACGTTGACCAGTTCAGTAATTTAGTATTACATAGGGACCATTCTGTAATTCTGCGGATTAAAAACACAAGTATCATATCTGTGATATTTTCATTTTGTCGACATACGAACCAATTCTATAATTTTACTATTACATAGGATCATTACTATAATTTTGCATCAAACCATTACATATTTGATATTTCTAAGTTTCTCATCAAACCGTAGATTCCATATCTTAAATGCATGAAAGCAATCTAAATAGAATCTTACAAGCTTGTACAATGTTTTGGGATACCCTAGACTAGGCAGTCAATATCGCACTATCTCGTTGGTATAGCGCCGAGATAGCGGTTCTCGGAGTTAGGCCGAGATAGAAATGGAAATCTCGGTTAGTGATCTCGCTGGTGAGATTAGCGCCGAGATTGTCCGAGATTGGAGGCCGAGATTGTCCGAGATTATCCGATATTGTTAGGAGAAGTGTTTTATGTGACATTCTTATGTAACTATCCATGTTTGGCACTTTGACACTTTTCATATTAGAATACTATCCATATTTTATGTGACATTTTTATGTAACTTTTTGTGATATTAATTCTATGCAGTATGAATAGTCTAAAAGTAATAATACAAAAAAAACCTGCTATACCACCGCGATAACCGCTAAATCAAATATCGTTAGGTGACCGCTATTAGGTTTATGACCGCGATAACTGCATAGACCCTTGTAGGTCCCGATACAATCCTAGATCTAATCACAGTATCTATCAAATCAATCAAACACGAGAACAATCCTTCAATGCACTCGATTTTATTAATAAATCGACTGGTACATAAGAACGTAGTCGCTTGAACGATACGGATATTTCAATGCAAGAACAAGGTTCCAAAACAACTAACTAGCCAAATGAAGGCTAAACACATCTATTTATACCTATGCTACTCGGACCAAAAATCCAAGCCCACGGACCAAGACCAGGCCGAAATCGTGAGGCCAGGCCCACCGAAAACCCTTGGTTTTCGGTCATCATGACCGAAATCCAGGGGGATTTCGGTCCCTGGCCGGAATCCTCAAACAACCCTTAAACTTGAGATTTTCCATTTCAGTCCCTGTTAAATGCAAAGATTAAACCACTAAAATAATTCCTAACAATCTTCCCCTTGGTTTAATGCTTTCATTTAAACTTCAGGCTCTTCTTGGACTTGACCTCGGTTGAACACTACAACAATCATTCAAACAGTCTCTCCCTCAACTGAACAACAAGGTAAAGATGTTTGAAAGCATACAGCAAAACAGAGATAACTTTATCTTCAATATCGGACTGTCTTCAAATTTGACTTTGAAAGTTCATTGGGCAAGCCGGTCTTCAGCGTAGGTAATGAATCAGCACATCTAGCTTTTGATTCGACTTTGACTTTGACTGGAGTCTGACACTTCATCTCTTCTAGATCACATACAGGTGTAGATGTAGCAACAAACTGACTGAGGAGGAATTCAAGCAGTCTATCACATGGAATTAAGCTTCACCTACTTCGGGAACAAAAAATTCGTGTTGAAACCTTTGAATCATCACTTAAGCTGGAGCTTCTCGATACGAATTTCGACTGCAAATCCTATGGGTCATGGAGTTATAAACTCTCACCACAGTTGTTCAAGGATTCATCATTGGCTCAGAATGAGACTTCTCGCAGTATCTGTGTGAACCCGGGGGAACGCACTGCGATTGTTTGAGTATCTGTGAACTACTCGTAGCCTTTTTGATTTTGGCCCGTGCATATCCTTGATCAAAGATCTCAATGCAGTTGACAAGTCAACAAGTTGACTTGGCTCTTGGCGAGACATTCAATGGTATCCAAACTCTATGGAGTATACCATCCTAGTGCCAATTTGAATCCGGTGAAGTTGTTGGGGTCTCACAGCTATTGTGGTAAACAACAACGATCACTGACCCAAAGTTTCGATGTTTCATTAATATGAGGTAAAATCACATTGAATCACGAACATCTTCATTAGAAGAAAATTTAGGATCAAGAGAGGTACGAGCGTGTAATATGTCTTGGTTACTAGACATACCCATCAGCTAGACTTTCGAATTGTCATCAGTGTATGGTTTATTAAACTGAGTCATCCAACTCTTGAATTAGAAGCTTTGTAGGTAGGAATGTTTATCGATGCCTCACATCTACTACTGGTGTTGTAGCAGAGATCACTGGCATAGAGTTTCAAAATATCATCAGCACTTGGTTTAAAATGACGAGTCGTTTATTTCTTGCAACAGAAAGATAGAGGTGGTTGAGAGTGGATTGGTGCATGTGATAGATTACGGTATGCAATCTAACCATCAGCACAGACTTTTTAACTCTCGACTCTGAGTGGTTTTACTCAAAGTGTCTAGAAGTTGGTGTTGTAGAATAAACTTTTATATTTGGTTGAGAAATGTTGTCAGTACTTCAAACTTACTGTGGTGTAACAGCAACAATCACTAGCACTTAAGTGTTACCTCAGCAGTGAGTGGTATTACTCAGTGCGTCGTCGGTAAGTAAAAAGACAGAAATGGTTTGAATGGAATGATGTGAATGGTGGTTTGGTAGGATGTTTGTAGTTAATAAGTTGAAAAAAAATATTTTTGATTTTTGATTTTTGATTTTCTTAAAATAAAAACATAAAAGAAGAAAAATATTTTTGTATTTTTAAAGTTTTGTAATTTTTGTTTTGTTTTAAATTTTCCCCCTAAATTTTTGCATGGGAAAGAATTTTTGTAAAATTAAAACCTTGAACAAATGTAACGAAACAAAAATAATATACAATATTTGCAAAACTAATTTAACAGTCATCAAAACGTATCATTTTGAGCATTTCGACCAACACATTGAACTGAGCTTTAGCAAAAGGTTTTGTGAACAAGTCTGCCACATTGTTATCTGTGTGGACTGATTCCAAATGGATCAATTTCCGCTTGTAGCAATCTCAAATAAAATGAACTTTAATATCAATGTGCTTAGTCTTAGAATGCTGGACAGGGGTTTTCACAATTTGGATAGCCGCCTCATTGTCGCAAAAAATAGGAGTGTCAAGAAAGTTCATACCATAGTCAAGAAGTTGATGCTGCATCCAGATGACCTAAGAACAGCAGGCCGATGCAGCAACATACTCAGCTTTAGCTGTGGAAGTTGACACGTTCTGCTGCTTCTTGCATTGCCAGGATATCAGTCGGTCTCCTAAGAATTGACATCCATCACTAGTGGACTTTCTGTCAATGTCGCAACCCCCATAATTGCTATCTGAAAAAGCATAAAGATCAAATTCACGGTTCTTTGGATACCAGAGACCCAATTTAGGTCTCCCTTTAAGGTATCTAAAGATCCGTTTGACAGCAGTTAAGTGAGAGTTTTTAGGATTAGCCTGATGTCGAGCACACTGGCAAACTGCAAAAACGATGTCCGGTCTGCTGGCCGTCAAATACATTAGAGAGCCAATCATTGAACGATAGAACGTTTGATCGACCGGTTCTCCATCTGGATCTGAAGATAGCAGTGGTCGCTCAGACATCGGGGTATTAACAGCATTTTCATCCTTAAATTCTCTAGAATATCCTCCACATATTTTCCTTGATGAAGCAGAATACCCTTTAAACTTTGCTTAACTTGTAACCCAAGAAACATCGTCATCTCACCTAACGATCTCATCTCGAACCTTTTCTTCATCACTTGTTCAAACTCCTTGCATAAGGCTTCACTTGTAGAACCAAAAATAATATCATCCACATAAATATGGACAACGATTTGGTCTTCATTTTGTCGATTAATGAACAGAGTCTGATCAATTGTGCCTCTTGTGTAACCATGCTGCAATAGACGATCCGTCAATGTTGCGTACCAGGCACGAGGAGCTTGATGAAGACCATAGAGAGCCTTATCAAGCTTGTAGACGTGATTTGGAAATTTGGAGTTGACGAAACCCGGAGGTTGATCAACATAAATCTCTTCTTTCACTTCACCGTACAAGAAAGCAGTCTTGACATCCATTTGGTATACAGTAAAGTTCATGTACGATGTGTAGGCGAGGAAAATCCGAATCGCTTCAAGTCTTGCCAGCGGAGCATAAACTTCAGTATAATCAAGTCCTTCAATCTGACGAAATACACGAACCACCAGGCATGCCTTATTCCGTACGATAACTCTCAAGTCATCTTGCTTGTTGTGAAACACCCATCGTGTGTCAAGAGACTTCTTGCCCTCGGGTAGTTCCACTAATTGCCAGAAATTTAACTTATCGAACTGATTAAGCTCTTCATGCATGGCATCCACCCAACTTGGTTCATTAAGTGCCATCTGTACATTCTTCGACTCTATTTGAGAGATAAAGCATGAATAGAGGCACTCGTTGACTGGACCACTCTGGATTCTGGTTTGAACTCCATCATCCAAAGAGCCAATCACGTTATCAATTGGGTGATCTCGTTGTATTCTTGAAGGCACAGCATGTTCGAGTGAAGCAGTAGAGACCAGAAGATTTGTTATATTCTCAAAACTGCCTGAGCCTAAAGTACCTCTATCAGAATCTCTGAATTCGTGGGAGGTACTTGCAACATACTCGTCTGGAATTCTCTTAGGAAAGAGGGAATCAATGAGAGTGGAGTCAAAAGGATCAGCAGGATCAGAATTGAAAACATCTTCATGAGAAGCAGATTGATCGACAACTGGAGGTTCGCCAACAACCTGAGATTAGTTAGCAAGAGCATTTTCAGTTACGATAGTGGAAGCAGGAGATGCACTGTCATTTGGAATAGGGCCTTCAAGGATCACTGACGGTTTGATGGGATCAGGAATGATTTCCGCATCATCATCTCTGTGTACTCCACTTGAACCTGGTTGTGTACCTGAAACATCACTAGAAAGCACATAGAATGGTTTAAACAGGTCAGCATAATTAAACAACCAATCGGGTCCAACACAGGCATCCGTCTCGTTCTTTTCTAGCCAACGTACGTCATACGATTCGACGATTTGCTTGGTTACCTTGTTGTACACCCGATATGCAGTTTTGCTTGCATATCCAACGAAGTAGCAATCATCCGCTTTGGAGTTGAACTTCGGGGTAGCTTCAAGATGAAGAAGAGTGCAAGGACAACCAAAAGTGCGGAAATGTGAGACATTTGGTTTGCGGCCATAGAGAATCTCATACGGAGTCTTCAATTGAGGTTTGTTGATGATGACCCGATTCTGAACATAACAGGCTGTATTAATTGCTTCAGCCCAAAAGATCACCGACAATTTAGAGTCGCATAGCATGGTACGCGCAGCATCAATTAGAGTTCTGTTCCGACGCTCAGCAACACCGTGTTGTTGAGGTGTTCGAGACATACTATAATGATGCTGCACTCCCTTATCTGCACAAAACTTATTCAATACCACGTTCTTGAACCCAGTTCCATTGTCGTATCGGATGGCCTTCGTCTTCAGATTCGTTTGGTTCTCGATAAGAGTGATGAATTTCATGACCAGCTCTGCAGTTTCATTTTTTTTTCTTCAAAAAGAAAACCTAAGTAAAATGTGAGTAATCATCAATAATAACTAAGCAATAAGAACTTCGTTTAATACTGAGAACATTAACAGGGCCAAAGTGTTCCATGTAAAGCAACTGAAGGAGCGAATCAATAGAGTTGATCATTTTAGGCTTGTGCGGCTTCCAATGATGTTTGCCTTGAGCACAGCCAACACATTTCTCAAATGTAATGAATTCCTTGATTGGAAGCCCCTGGACAAGATCATTCTTTGCAAGACGATTCAGATTCTTTGCATTTGCATGACCGAGATGTCGATGCCACAACATGGCGTTCTGTTCTGAAGCTTTCGAGAATAAGCAAGTGACATTTTCTGGAGTGTTGTGATTCATGTCGATGATGTAAGCATTGTTTTGTCATTCTTATCGGAAAAGAATCCACTCCTCTGGGATGACTACGCCAGGTTTGAGAATTAGACATTCCTTCTTTGTAAAGTGGGTTTAGAACCCTTGTCACAAATCTGAGAAACGCTCAGCAAACTGTGCTTGAGCTCAGGTACAAAGTTTATACTCAAACTTCAACACGCTATTGGAAACAGTTCCCTTTTGTGTGATCTTTCCCTTTTCACCTCCCGCAAAGCAGACACATCCACCATTAAAATTTTCAACGTTGTGTAGTTGGGACATGTCACCTGTCATGTGCCTGGAATAGCCACTATCAACATACCATGGTCTGATGATATTCCTCCGTAACTGTTTTTGCACAAGTTATGGGATTAATTAGATTTAGACACCCAATCCATACAGAAACTAGGTTGACCCTTACTATCGATACACGAAATTGATTCCATACTCATATCACGTTGATCAAATAAAGGTGAAATATCAGAAGATTTTTGGACACTTCCTTTAGGAACCCATTTATAAGTTGATTTAAATCTTTTATCTTTAGACCAGATGGGAACATTTGCAATAGATTTAGAATTAGAACTGCTATTTGAAGTTGATTCTTGAAATGACTGTGACTTTACAAAGTTTGATAAAACATGGTCATTTCTTGAAACAGTATTTTTGTTTGGAGCAGTCTGATTCTTGGCTTTTGTGTCACTGCAATTTTTATTTCGAGAACATGACCTCGAGGGTTTTCTTTTATAAGATCTCCCTTTTGGCACGTTTTGCCAAACCTGTTTATGTTGAGAAGCATACAAGTGTCGCGGACAATTTCTGGCTATATGACTAGCAATTCCACAGTTAAAACAAGTTTGTCTTTTCAAAGGGATATTGGAATTCTATCCAGGTCCAGATTTTCTCAAATTATTTCCACACACACAAGCATGCAATAGATTTGTTGACCAAAACCTTTGTCCTATATTTTTTAAAACTAACATCACATGGTTTTTTCAAAACATCAGGAGTTTTAATGTCAATAGGCACACAATCATTTAAGTCATGCAAAACAGAAATTTCAGTCTTTTTATCAGAAATAAAAGCAGGCGAATCTTCCTTGTCCTCAATCTTCGTTTTCAATTTATCTGCACATAAGGTAGAAGCATAAGTAGATTTCATTTCAGAACTCTCAGCGATGCCAGATTTATCCTTTTGAATAAAATTCAAAAGATAACATTCTTCAGATTTTTCGGTTTCAAGATATGGAACAAAATTATTATTGATAGGAGGAGGAACAGATCTATATCCAAGTCCTTCACTATGTTTACTAGACCGTTTGGTTTGATGTTCAATTATAGACTCAACTACTTCACTTGATACATCAAATTTTCTAAAATTGAATTCAGTATTTTGAAACTTTAATTTCAATGCATCAAGTTCAGCAGTTAATTTTGCAATATCTTCTTTAGCAAACCTAAGATGGCAATTTTTTGTACTAAGTTCGTCTTGCATTTTGAGATAGTCTGAGGTTCTAGCGTCTAACTTTTCTTGTAAAGGTTTTAGTTTCTTTTTATGTCTATGAACAAGATTTTCAAGGTAAAATATTTCTTTAACAAGATTATCATTTAATTCATGGTATTTAGCAATTTTATCAATGCAAGATTTAGAGGAGCAAGAAACTTCACTAACCTCATCACTGGCGGGGGTAGTAGCAGGATTGGTAGAAACCATGAAGGCGAACTGGAGATCCATCATTTGCTCTTCAGCTGCATCAATGTCCATGTTAACTTCAATCTGAGCAAGATGAGCTCTACCATCTCTATTGAGGTTCAGATCCTA